>JACEFZ010005988.1:7500-36011 GCA_014155875.1 Cepaea nemoralis | reverse complement strand
TTGAAGTTTTTTCCAAGCACAATCAGGATGTCCCTGTTTGGGGGTTTCTTCGATGACATCTTCCAAATCATTATAAACGTCTTCTTTAACGTCATCTTCTTTCTCTTCAGTAGGTGCATGTACATTAATCATCATTATATTTTTCCATTTACCTTTTATTCGTAATTTACTACTTCTGTCATTAACAGCGTTAAAGTTTAGAACGTTCCCCCATAACTCTTTTTTAATGACAAAACCTGTTCCTAATTCATGTTTATTTTGGGTGTTTCTTCCATATATTACAATCATTCCATTTTGCTCTAAAGTACCCTCTCCTGGCCACCTTATTTCTTGAATTGCTGTTATATCCATTTGATATTCAACCAGCTCCTGGGTTAGTTCTTCAGCCGCTCCAGCTCGATATAGTGTCCGTACATTCCATGTTCCAAATCTCAAGAGTCCTTTAACGTTCCGAGGTCGTTGTCCAAATAAGTCAGTCCGAAATCGAGGCGCACACACCCATATACATGCACTCATTCTCTCTCTCACACACACACACACACACAAACACACACACACACAACACACACACACACACACATATATATATATATATATATATATATATATATATATATATATATATATATATATATATATATATGGGTGTGTGCACGCACGTGTGTGGTTATATGTTTGTGAGTATGTGTGTGTTGTGAACTATTTGCGAGGTGATTGTCAAGCTCTTATACATACATGCATATATTGTTCCGTGTTGTCTCATACTGTCAAGACCTGACATTGACAACTATAGTGTTCAACCAGTCATAGACGTTTATGCCAGCGTGCTCCATCAACGTTCAATATACCCACCAACAACATATGCTGACACACCACGTGACTCTAAGAAAACAATGTAATACTGGTCTACTCACATCTTGGTGCCTTAAGTTTTATAACTGTTCTTGGGTAAATGTATGTTCCTGATTCCAAAAATGGAATCATATTTGTGTATATCAGCGCCTAGATTTAGGTGCCAACAGTGGCATATTGTCTGTAATCTGCATTCACTGTGCATGCATTGTGTTTATAAAACACAAATATATGATAATGAGGAAAGACTGGAGGTGGTGGAAAATTTTGAATAACTTGAGTCATTGATTACCAACAACGGTGACACAATGAAAGAAAATAAACGATGACCATCAATTGCTCTTCAAATTATGGAGTGGAACAGAGAGGACTACACAATTTAGATTTTTAAGATCATGCATCTTTCCCATTGCAACATACACCTGTGAGACCTGGACACTTACTAAACAAGCTCAACAGCGCATAAATGCCTTAGAATATAAATGTTATAGACGAGTTTTAAGAATATCTTGGGTAAAGAAAAGAACAAATGCATCTATACTTCAAGAGCTGAATATTGAAGAAGGTTGGCAATTAAAGACGATAAAACAAAGAAAATTGAAATATTTTGGTCACATGAAACGTCACAAAAGTTTGGAGAGAACAATAATGGAGGGGTATATGCCTGGGAAGAGAGGAAGAGGAAGGCCAAAGAGAAGATTGGTGCAGGATGTGGCGGATGATCTCCAGATGGGTGTATCGGACGCGGAGCATCTTGCTTATCATCGAGAGGTTTTCCGGAAGGTTGTTGTGGGAGCGAGGTTCTGCAAAGGACATGCTACTGAATGAATGAATGAATGAATGAATGAATGAATGAATGAATGAATGAATGAATGAATATAAAACACCAAAAATGTATTAAAACTTTATCGGTGACATTTTTATCTGTAGTCAACACACAAAAAGCTGTTTTTCGATTACTTCCTGTAATGTGATATGCCTTTGAAGTCATGCTTACGGGTCCAATATTAATCTGCCATCATGTGGGGATCCCAAAACCACTGGTATCTCTCTTCCATTGTTTTTATATATCCTCTCTAAAGTCGCCAAGATTCTTGGGAAAGACATGTAAATGGTTATGGAGATAATGCAATTTTATGTTCATGTTGAATCCAAGATTAGAAAACCTCGACAGCATGTTTTAAACTAATTCTGAATAATTGTTTGCTTTAAAGTTATCGAATCAAGGCGATTTGGATCTTTATTAACTTTCTAATTTGAGGTCCATCAAAAATTACAGCTTTTAGTGTGTTTATGCTCAATTCCGAAAACTGTCTGCATCAATAATTTAAACAGGTACTATTTTTGTTCATTGCTTTAACAAACTGCTTCATCAACTAAGCTTTGTATGTAATGGTGGCAGAAAACGTTTTTTCGATCAATGAGAAACTTGTCAATAATTTCTTTTCCAACTCTAAATTCATTCATCAACAGCCACTTTTCTTTTCCCTGTGCGCATAATTTGCCCTGCTATCCCACAAACATATAAAGCATGGATATTTGTTGAAACCCCTTTGCTGGCCATGCAAGAAGTTCATCATTTTAAGATTTGCACAATCCATTTAGTTATATTCTAAATACTTCAATTCTGTTCCAGAACTGTGATTATTGTAGCATACTCGTCCTTCACTGTAGTAGAATTAGCAATTCGAATTGAGCAATATTTGTTACCATTGTGTGAGAGAACATCTTTCAAACTTCTTTTAGAGCTGTCAACGAAAATTCGCCACTCATCTTGTGTATAACTGTAGTATATTAAAACGTCTCTACAATTCCCTAGTATTGAATCGTTATTCACCATAATTTTATGGGAGAAAAACGGGGCAAAACGTAACCTGAGTGAGTCATAATTTATGCGGCCCCGGTGTAAATCAAAGCCAGTGATTGGTTGAATTCCCGGAAAGACCTGCGCTAGATTTAACAAAGGGTAGTAGACATTTTTGTTCAGTGAGAACAAAGGACACACAAGTTAAGCCTCCCCGTGGGAGAGGGCAATAATAGCCTAAAATAATTTCACTCTCTGGAGCTAGGTAAGTTTAAATGCATTGTGAATGTGTAATCATGTCTTTTGATAAGGTACATATATCATTGTGTTAAATAAACATACGGTGAGCAAAGGATAGTAACACTGCTGCCTACCACGCATGTCGTAAGAGGCGACTAAAGAGGCAATGGTTCCGTCGCCCTGCTACTAAGTGAGTGCGTGGTGCGACACTGTGAGCTGTGAATTTCGCAAGGAGTGCTTTTGCATCTGTCCGCGGTTGTTTTTAGCGTGAACTGCATGTTCAGAACGATTACGGCCGGCTGTTGCTGGACTGACTGGTTTGCCTTTTCGGTTTACGAGTGCTTTTTTCAGGAGACTCCTGGGAGTCGCCGCTGTAGCTACGGAGTTCGTGCTTTTTGCGGCACTTTTGGTGAGTCGCCTTGCGGAAAGAGACCGAGCCATATGGGATAAAACCCGGGTCAATGAAGTCTTCCTGGTGACTGCCGTTTCCATCGACGATGAACTGTATTTTTCGTGTAGGACTTTTATTCCATTGTTCATATAGGGCAGTGAGGAGAATTTTGTGTGATATTCACTGGCACAGGAACGGAGCAATATGGAAACGACCTGTTGCCGTGAAGTTGGAACCACGACTAACTAACTAACTGTTAGAATTTGCTAAATCAACTATTCTTGTAAACGAGGACCTGATCGATTGCCTGAATGATTGTTTTCTACTCAGCGACCACGTTACCTCACTATCAATTTCCCTGTGCTTACAGTTTCAAATTCCTATATTTAAATTACTATATGCATAGTGAAACTATCTCACTATCAATGCCTATAAATCTGCAACAGTGGCGTGCAGAGGAGGGTGCGGGGATGCGACGGCCCCGAGCATCCAGCCGGGAGGGGGCATCCAGTTAGGGAGAGGGGGCAGTTGGAGCAATAAGTCTGCTAATCTGTAACTTGAGCTATCGTGCCATTTTGGTACAATCTTCTTGTTTACATATTAGTATTCCCACATTATGTGTGATGGACATGTAATCTTTTCATAAGTATTTCTAGGGAAATGACATGAATGAGAAGTAAAATCTCAAGAAACAAAGATAGAAAGAAAGAAAGAAAGAAAGAAAATGCATGATATATATATATATATATATATTCAAAACAATGTTTTCCCGTAGTGAATTTGAATAACGAAGACACAAACAATAGATTGCACGATTTATTGCCTGGCAAATTTCGCTGCATCTCGTCAGGTACATACTGCAGAAATCACACAACTTACGTGAAATTAACTAGATAAATCCTTCAAGTTGAAATATACACAATTTCGCACAGTAATGTCGATTGTCTACCACGGTAATTTTAAGCTGACTAACATGTCTTTCTGTTTACACAATTCTGGCTTGCGTTGATAGATCATAATTGCTTCTGCAAATTTTAACAAGCGAGTATTCTGTGTTCTAAACAACACGCGAAATGCAGTCTCTCTGGACACAACATGGCGACTGGCGACAATGTGCCTGCCGATTGAAGACGCCGGGAGCTTCCGGTGTGTCGGCTCCTCGTGGCTATCATCTCCTGTGTGTTGTATCTTGTTGACCCATTGAGGTATGTGTTCTGACACCCGTTTGTTAAGCTGTCTCTCCGTTCGGCCAATGTAAACGGCCTGGCATCTACATGTGAATTGGTAAATACAATTGTTTGTGGCGTACAGAGGAACAGGCTCTTTGACTGTAGGTGTAGGAATGGGTACGGCTTAAACCTGAATGGGTACTCCACAGGATTTATAAAGCGCCATTGCCAACAGCCCAAACCCAAAGCAGACGTAACTACAGTCCCTAAACTCAAGGTATTCATCCAGCTAACCTATCGAGGGGATGACGTAATGCAACGTCTACAAGACCGGCTTACTACAGCAGTAGGTCGAACATTCTGTGCGGCAACTCCAGTCATTAGATGTAAAACCGTACCCATTCCTACACCTACAGTAGGTAGAATTCCATGATCACCTCAAGTGGTGGAATGAGTGAGAATCTAAAATAATCTCTTCAGTGATCCCCTAGACAACGTAACAATATATTCGCATATATTAAATCCCACATTCCACAATAACTTACAACCAATTCGTTTACAAGATCTCCTTCATTAGTAAAAAAACACAAAGTTGTTTTCTATACAAAAGAATGGAAGAAAACCTTGCTCTCTGCTACGATAAATTGTAACCTTTGGTTCAACTGTCAGTAATGTTTTTCTTTCAATCTTGAAGCCAAAAGTTCTGTAGATTTATTAGAGAGATATAGATCCTGGATTAGATCATTCATTTCAATCTGGTCGAAGCGTTGAGCAACCTCAAAATCATTTTTGAAATCACTATCACTAGCACTTGTCGTTCCACATGCCATTGGTATCTAATCTTCCAGCAGGGAATCCGAAATCTGACTGGAATTGGTATGCCATCTCCGTGTGAAACAGGTCGTCTAGCAGAATCTAAATATGGATATTTCCATATTTTGTGATTTCTTCCATTAATTCCCATAATATTGACACCACAGAAATAACAGCTATCATGTTGATTCTTGGGTTGTCTCCAAACCATTGAAATTCCAAATTGTGTAAGGGGTTGATAACAATAATTTGTTTTTCCCCCAGAGCCATATATAGAAAATACTGTAATAATAGTAATTTAATGTTTTTTAAACAAGGCCTGTATATAAAATAAACTAGAGCTTCTACGAACAGATACATGTGATATTTGGATTTAGCAAACCTCATTTATGCACAATCAGATGTAAAATGTTTGGCACGAACAGATTAAGAAAACTTGCTAAGAGCATTCAGTAAATCATTCATCTTGAATTCAGTGAACAAAAGAGTTAAGGATAGACACACAGACACACGGAGAATACACGAATACGTAGGATTGGGTAATAAGAAAGAGACCAGAAAGGAACTGCAAGTGATTTCAAAGCATAGGAGAGCGTGCCATATGACTACCGAGATACTACGCTGCAGTGGATGGAACAAAAGACTAGAGTATGAATTATGTGCATTGTCATGCAAGGACAACTCACAGATAAATGATATTCAGCTCTCAGTGTGGGCACTTTGGTTGTTAGCATCTTCCATGGCGCGGACAAGGTTGCAAAGACACGATAATACACATTGTATTCGTCATACCATATTCTAATCAGTCTGAGAGTCCCTGGCAGACTGATTAGAACTTCATCGGACAGAAAATCATAGCTGACACTAAATTCTGAGGAAAGACAAATTCACTGTGAATATATGAGACATGTTTGCTTCAACTTTGAAAATAAAAAAAACAGTTGAGTTGAGTTGAGACAAGAACCGACTATCATTGCACTTAGGGCATTCCCATAAGCGCTGTCACCATCTTCAACAGTCAACGTATAGTTCCAATACTAATGGTGCCCGTTAGAATCTGATTATATGTCCGTCTTTCTATACCTTTGAGTGACGACTGTCTACCAGATCCTCTGACCACCTCCTGCTGCCGCATTCTCTCTAGACCATGATAGTCTAACTGTTTGTCTGCATTGTTCACGCCCACGCAGAGGGCTTTCACCACACCTGCCTTATAATGCATTAAATCATCCCTAAATGATGCTTCACCAGCCAGTCCGTCTGCTTGTTCATTTCCAACCACACCAAAGTATCCTGGATAAAAGATCCAGTGAATGCTCACAAACCGCGACACCTGAATTAATTGCTGAATGTCTACTTCTGTAGTGCCTGCTTGCCATCCTTAACACTCACATCCTAATGTATTTATAATTCTACACTCTGACCCACTCCATGCCCCTGCCAATCTTCTCAATTGGGCACATTTCCCTGATGGTAGCTTCTGCCTGAGCCATCCATGATTTACTCTTAACAGCATGTGGCCCTTGAATGCATCTGGGGAATCATGCAGGAGGTGCTCCTTTTCCGCAGCCACCTTGAAGTATGACCTTGCCTGCAACATCTTTAGTCTGTCTGCAATTGTCGGTAGCACCAGGATGAATCACATAAGCACCATTGGGTTCATCATCATCATCATCATCATCTTCCACTTCTGCCGTCAAGCGTCGTGGGGAGGAATAATTTGCGTTCCAGCGCCCATTGGGTTGTCCCTTCTAAATCCCAGAATCACCCTCATGTCTAGTTTCATTAGTGGACTCTTTAAGACAGCGAACATTCCTAGTCCATACTCTACTACTGAAATGATCAAGTGCTGAAAAAGTGTGAATAGCATTTTCTTCTGCCCCATGTCCCTTGCCACCATACACTTCGGTGCGTCGAGTCCCTTCTGACACTTTGTAACCACCATTTCAGCATGATCATTAAAGGGCAGGCTTCCATAAAATGTGATACCCATGTGCTTCAGACTGTTTTCTCTATTCACATTCCTACTATTAAGTGTGAGATTTGGGGGTGGGGTATGGGGTGGGGGTTGGGAGGGTCCAGAGAGCACCACAAGACAAATTCCTTTTCTGGGTTAACGACAGCTTTAATCTCCGTACACCAATCCATCACTTTGTGCAGTGTCGGCTGCAGCTCCTGAGCTGTTTGATTTCCGACCCTCTCCTGCCTGTATGCGAAAACATCACCTGCAAATGTTAGTCTCCTTCCTGAGCATCATTAAACAATAATATTACTGAACTAACAATTAAGTGTATATTTTACATTCATTTCATGTTTTTTATTCTTAATATTCCGAGCCCTGCGTAACACTTTGTGTCATCTCAAAGACGGGTTTCACTTGTTATTCTGTGTGATCTATCCAACAGGTCTAATGTTTCTAATGTTATCTTTCCTTCTCTCTTAGTCTCGTACACTGAATGTACAAAGTAAACATTCGGTGCTTCTATGTCGGGCTGCGACACTATCCAAATTTGATGTTTTTATTACTACCAGTGGCTGGTTTCTAGCTGTGATTGTCTATTTGATCTTCACTGCGCTGGTGATACTGTTTGCTCACTTAATTTTTAAAAATACAATTGTCAATGTGCTTCAATTGGGTGTTGCCATTACGGATTTAGGGACTAGTCATCGTGTAGAAATAGACTGGTGAGCACCATACACACTGAAACTAGACAAAAGGCGATGTAAAACACACAACGAAACTCATGACGTAAGACATATGCCGGCACAATAACTGACACATTCAAAGTACACACATTAGTTAGCTGCATATCCTTTATAGGACGTAGTGGTCAACTCCACCATATTTTGTCTGTTTGTGATTCCTGAGCAAGTATACGTTCAGTAGTTTGCCATTGCTTTCAGATTGGCACTCATACCATTGTATGGAAATACCAGCGCTGAACGGCCTGCTTCCAAATCGCCCGCAGCTGGTTTTTGAATGCGGTATGCGGGATTTCGAGAAAGAATTCCATTCGCAACCCCTTCGTCAGATAGCCGGCCTTAGTACACATGTAGTACTCTTTAAACTTAGCGAAATGAAAGGTCTTTCTCAAAAATGTAACTCTTTGATAGCTTATTATACAACTTAGGTTGTGTACTATTCTTAACGTGTGCCCCATCCAGTTGTTGCATTAAAAACTCTGTCGCAGTATTTATTTTAACTTATTAGATGATGCTATCATTGTAATGCTTTTTAAAATTAAACCGTTATTACGTTAAACTTACAATTCTTGAATAACTATACATTGATGGGCCATCATTATTTCTTGAATTATCACTAATTTTTGTATTACAGTTAACTTCTATATTACAACTAATTATCTGACCGCAATTTCTTGTCTTACCACTAATTCCTGTATTACCATGAATTCTTGTATTAGGACTTCAAAACTGTTTCAAACATTAGTACTATTGACAATTTATGCATTTTTCTATGCTTATAATGTCTCAAATAAATATATGATGACTAGCACCGGTATCAGCACTGACAGAGCTACCATTCCACTCATTTACTCATCTGCCACTCATTTCCCTGACAGCCGTATTAGCCTGTTCAAGACTCCTGGCAACTTCAGCATATCCTCGCTGATCATGGACAACTCGTCCCTGATCTCAAACAGTGCTACCATTCCACATCACACTGTCAATGTCTAACACTCACTTACCTGATAGCAGTGTTAGCCTGTTCAAGAATTCAGGCAACTTCAGCATATACGGGTTAATCCTGGGAAACTCGCCCCTGACCTCAAGCTGCTCGAGAGTATCACCACAGTTTACTGACACCGTGGTCAGTAGTTTTATAGCTAGGAACAGAATATACAGTTGGTTTCCCTTAACGTGTTAGCGTCGTATTTATTCATGATACGTTGCGTTATCAAAGTTTCGTTTACCAAAATCATGTCTTCTTTATCTGCTATTTCCCAGACCTGTTAATCTCTATTCTGTCACCGGTGTGTTCATTATAGCCAATGCCATCTGACTGTGTTAGCTCTGGTTGCACACAGTTCCACAAGATTCTTAATGAACGCCCTTTAACTTTTCAATCTTCATCATCTAATTATCATCACCAAGTGCCATGCTCCTTAGCATGCGTTAATGGTTGGCCATCTCACACAGTCACCATTATTCCAATTCCAATTCCAATTTTTGGTACGAGTACCCCCTTTCAGCCTTCGAGTTTTCGACTTGGCTATATAGGGGTGTTTATGGTGTAGATTGTAGTTTGTCTTTCGTAATTTGGGCTGCTTGTTGTCAGCTTCCCGGCTTCGGATGGGTTGATTGCAGTCGTTACTTTCTTGATGAGGTTTTTTATGTCTGGACAGAGTCGCGTACGTGTTGGGGCCTGGGGTAATTGTGTTCCACCCCGTCTTATGGTGCTGTTTCCTTCAGGGAGCTTTACTATTTGTCGTCTCTCTTGGTGTTCCTCCTATTTCCCCGCAGTCACCATAGTCTTGTTAAAACTAGTTAATGCTGCCCAAGCATCCAGATATTTATCTCTCTGCTTGCCCCTTGATCTTTTCCCATCAATTTTGACAGCTGTCACTATGTCGTGCGAGTTCATGAAAGCAACTTACCAAGAAGTAATTGGCTCAATGTAGACAAAAATAATTGTCAAGATCTCCAATAAGCCCTTACAAAGGCAATAGGAGTTAACACTAGTCTAGTAGGGAGACACCAGACAGGAGAGACACAAAGCACTATAAATAGCCTCACAAGGAGACACATTTGTGTCAGACCAGGGGCCAATGCGTACAACTGAGCGAGGGCTTTCCCCAAGCCATTGGGAAGCTTGTCCTTGCGAGTAACCGTGAAATGCCCGGTTACTCTAACTCACAAGCCAGCGTGCTTGCGAGACCATGCACGCAATAATAGCTACTGCACGGAGGAGAGTGTCCGTGCTTGTCCACGCAATGTGTAGCGTGTGGACAGACCCCGACTGGAGACGGTAGAGAGCAGACGTATCCTTGACAAATGCTATAGTTTCTAGGCAATAGGCAAACATAGGGCTGTTCATTAAGATTGTGAATACTAGCATCATTTCTCATCACTTCATTACATTCATGTTGTATAATGATGATGAAGTATAACGCTCGTAGAGCCATTCAAATGTCGGCTCTAAATAAATTGCATTCCTTTCGCAAATGTCACGAGTTGTTATTTCGTGCGGTGTGAAAGTAGGGGAGTCCTGAGAATCTGCAGCGCACAAGTCGCTGACAGGCAGGACCCCAATTGGTGTCAGATTACAGTGAACCAACGCTTCTGAGCAGTCATAGCAGGCATTTGTTGTAATATTCAACGAACAATAAACGCCAGCAGGCAAGTTGTATTATAAACCACTGAACGAACTCTAGCTATCGATTGGTATTAGAAAATTCTGAACCAGCATCAGTTCATTGCACGATTCAACATCATTGTTGTGTGATATATTTCAAAGTAATGCAAATTTGTTTCTATACATGCCAGAAATAATTTTCTTTGGTAAATTATACGATCACCAATTTGTGGAGTGTGAACCACAATTGAGCCAAATTAAATCGCTAAAGTGTGAAATTCTACAAATATTAATTTGAAAGTATGTTATTATACTAAATGCAATTGAAATGTATACAATCATCAGTGAACATTACCATCGTAACCACCGTGTACATTTCATTGCGTGTGATACAGCCATCAATGTCACCATTCTACGAAGCCACTAAATAGATTAGCGACGAACTGCAGCCTAGAACGAAGTTACGGCATAGTCAGAAATCGAAGACAAGACGACAACGACTGTCATACGACGAATCATCTCACTTATCATCTAACAATCATTCAGACGATCATATCATTCATCCATTAATACCATTTATCACTATCTATCACATTTTTTCATTCATCATTCGCATGAAATATGAGCTTGTATTGACAATTTAAGCGTGTGTCTAATTTTTGCTACTCTACTAACCAGAAGCAGCCCTTGTGTTATCAAGTCAAATCATGTTGTAAGTGTGAAAGACAGCGGTGGAACATCCCAAGTACCGTACTTTCCAAAAGATTAGATGAGTATATTTTCCGCATATTTTGATAGGCTCTAAATTAATCATGCATCTTCTTTTTCAGTAAAAGATGTATACTTACTAACACATTATTGTAAACTATTGTGTGAATATTATTGTATTATCATTTTGAACTAACATTACGCCCCAAAATGGCGTCACTAAATGAATGTATCCAGGCGGGCATCGCAATGGGCCATACTGGTGAAAAATTAGAAAAGTGGGCGGATCAAAATAAAGAGAAGAAACAGAAAGAAAAGCTGCTCTTGACAGAGATGAAAGAGCATTAGAAAGGCAGCATCAGAAAGAAATGAAAGAGATCGAGGAGGTGTAACAGAAGTAGAGTATTTAGTACCTAGTGGGAAAAGGCTACGGCACGATTGAGCATCGGAGGAGAATGGGAAGGGGAGATGCTCAAGTCGTGACGTAGTTGGTTGTCAGGGGGCAGTCAAGATCAGGGTCTGGACTTGGAAGGACGCCATCTTAATAGAACTGGTCACCATCAAGAAAATAAACCCTATTGATATGAAACCAAGTCTTTGTTAGTCCTTTACACTGTTACAGGACTAATTTTGGAGCCTTAGACACAGGATTCGAACCTGGTATAACGCGGAGTATCAAAATGCGGTCTACAGAGTAAAAACGCAAAGTCTCAAAATGCCGTCTACTATATAACATCGCGGAGGCTAAAAACTATGAAGGTCCTTGGTCCGCTTGTGGCGATCGCCAGAAACAGAATTGCGGCAAGCTTTTGAACAAGCATTGAACGTAACAAAGAGCAGTTTGAAAGATGGCCAATAACTTATCTGTGAGTACAGCAACCAAAAGCCCGGCCAGGGGTGGTTGTCTGTAAGTCTTTTTCAAGACTTGATGTAAAAAGTTAATTGGCGTCAGGAGAAGAGTGAAACCCAACTTGCCATAACGGGTTGCAGCGCCTGCGATTGTCATCAAACCGGCGAGCATCAACTGTAAACATCATCCTAACGACTCCTCTTGTCCATTACTCCGGCGAGCGTGTCAGGAGTGTGCTGAAGTTCAAGTCAGTAAATCGATATCTCGAGCGAGCAGGAGTGTGCTGAAGTTCAAGTCAGTAAATCGATATCTCGAGCGAGCAGGAGTGTGCTGAAAGTCGGCCCAGTTTGATAATGTCTTGAGCGAGCAAGAATTTGGCTGAAGGGCAATCCAGCAATTCCAGTCTGATCGTTGTTTCAGGTGAGCTATTCACAAGAACTTTTCAATAAGAAAATCAACTTCAGCCTCAATGTTAATAGGTTTTGTTCTGAACGCTAACAACTAGAAAAAAGAACGTTGGTAAAAGACAATCAAAACAGCAAATAAATACCTCATTACTTCAGGGGTTGACGAATCAGACTATCTCAGGGCTCTACTACCAATGAGAGCCGCTCGCTAATCCTTGTGGACTCTGTTGCATGTGAGTCGTTTTCAAGACGTCGATTTGATGTACTCCATCTCAGAAGGGACCCAACCAAGGGTTGAAGTACTGTACTGAGGCATCCCAAGAAGAGAACCTACCTTAGAAGAAGAAACTCCCTAACTACCTGATGATACCTGAAACGTGATTGATTGGAGGAACATTTCAACTGGTACAGACTCCTGGCGTTTGAATGTAACCTGCCGGCGAACTTAGGAGAATACGTATTGCTTGGACCGGGAAACAAGAGTAGGGTAATTTGTACACCTATTAACTGATTGAACTGTTATTACGGTATAAGTGATTTGCATTTCTTAAATTAGTACATTACAAATGTGAAGTTGTTTGCTTGATCTGTATAATATTTCAGCATGGCGGAACAAGACACCTTAGCACAAGTTTTGACGGGGGTAGGAACAGCGGTAGGCAGACTTAATATGGTTATTAAACAACAGGGAATGGCAACAGAAATTGTCAAGTTTAGTGGACAGGCCAGAGAGTTTAAGAAATGGATCACTTCCATAGAAAAATATGCGTATTTGGTCTCAGCAACAGATGAAGAGAGAATGAGACTTGCGTATCAGACGGCAACAGAACCGGTTTCGGATCATATAAGAAGAAAGTTAGAGGCTAGAGTAGATGAGACATGGGAACAATTCAAGGAAGACCTAGCAAGGAAGTATGCGGAAATAACGGATCCACAACATGCATTTTCGGTGTTGAGACAGGCTAAACAAAATAACGGAGAGACGGTACAATTGTTCAGCGATAGGTTGATTAACCTGGCTGAAGAGGCATTCTTAGGACAGAATGTACGAGGAGAAGAGGTGGAGAGGATGTTAGTAGGGATTTTTGTAGATGGCATAAAATCCGATGGTTTGAAATTTAAGTTGATGAGGGAAAACCCTGAGAGGTTATCACAAGCGGTAGATATCGCGGTACAAGAAGAAAATTTGAGACGTAGATTTAGATTGAGAACAGGACGAGAAGTAGGAACTAGTCGAGAAGACAGAGTTGAGGAGCCTATGGAAATAGGACAAACAAGATTCGGATGGAATAGGAGAGGAGGAATACAGACGTTGCAAGGTAGAAATAGAAATGATTATGATGAAAGAAGAAATATGAGATACCCTACAAGGGAGACAGTAGGCAACACAAATAACACAAATATTGTCTGTTGGGTTTGTGGTCAACGCGGACATGTTTCTCGTTTTTGTAATAACAGGCGTGTCCAGTCGAATATACAGGGTAGACATGACAATAATAGGTTGAGTAGGAATGTTGAAGGTAGACACAAGAATTTTACAGGTACAAGAACGCAGGAAAACCGGCGCCCTACCTATTAGAAAGGACCTATGATAGGAGGGTAAATAATAAGGTCCCAAGGTTTAAAGAATATGTTAATAACAGGTATAGTAGGACGAACAGAGAATATTTTCAACTAGATGAAGTCAAGCAATTAATAGAAAATAAAACAGATTATAGCTCTTGTATAATAGAAATAGGAAAGTATAGAATTCGTACATTAATTGATTCGGGAGCTCAGGTTAGTGTAGTAAAAGAAAGTTTTCTATACAAAATAGTGAGAAATTGTAGAGTATTTAAGAGTCATAATAATTTACACTCTGTTACTGGACAGAATTTACAAGTAATTGGACAAACAATGATAAATTTTAAGTTAGGAGGGATCAACATAAGACATCTTTTTCATGTAGTGAAGGATTTAAATAGAAACATGTTGATAGGAAGAGATTTTTTAATAAAAAATGGAGTAAGACTTTTCTATGATTTACATAAATTAAAATTCAAGGACGTCTATGTAGATATGGAGGAAGACATGCATATATCAGCACTAGTTAGAGTTAAAATGTCCACGACGTTAAAACCACAGTCGGTTAATTTGATACAAGCAAAGCTGAAGAGAAACCCATATTATGGGGCAGGAAAAACAGTCAGAATCACTGAGTTGCAAGAAGAAGTAATTGGTGAGCCTGGTTTGGAAGTTCCAGATGGAATAATAGCGTTGGATAAACACTTAACCTTTCCAGTGATGGTTATCAACAACACAGGTAGAGAAATCAAATTATACAGAGGATGTGTGATAGCCAAACTAGATCATAACATTAATGACATATTGACAACGGATAGAGTAGAAAGGTCGGGAACAAGTTATTCAGAAACTTCTAGTGAAAGAGTTAATAACAGACGCGGACGCGGAAGAAGAGGGAACGTCAGAATGGATGAATTGATCCATCCATCCAGAAGAAATACAGCCCAAATACATTCACTAGACAAAATGACAAGGGAACAAGAATTGTTGTCACAGTTAAAAGCTCCGCCAGAAAATAAGGAAGTGTTAGAACAACTTATAAAGCAAAATCAGGATGTATTTGCAATTAATGATTTAGAATTGGGAAAGACACAAACAGTTACAATGGAAATAGACACGGGAGACCATCCACCAATTAGTTTAAAACCATATAGAACTCCATTAAGAAATAGAGAAATCGTGGAAAAGGCAATAGAAGAGATGTTGAAAGCAGGAATAATAACAAGGTCGAAGTCAGAATGGTCATCTCCGGTCGTCATCGTGGCCAAACCTGATGGTTCGAGTCGCTTCTGCTGCGACTACAGGGCGTTGAACAAAATCACCAAGAATGTAGCGTACCCACTGCCGGTAATTGATGATATTTTGGGGCTGCTTAATGGCTCTACATATTTCACGACGCTGGACGCAAGGTCAGGATTCTGGTGTATTCCGATGTCGAAGGACGCGCAAAAGAAGAGTGCTTTTTGTACTCATATGGGTTCTTACGAATTCTTACGTATGCCATTCGGGGTTCGAACGGCGCCCTCTCACTATATGCTCTTAATAAATGAAGTATTAGAAGGTATGCAAAAGTTTGCACTAGCATATATAGACGACATACTCATTTTTACAGCAGGAGATATAGAGGATCATTTAAAACATATTAGACTAGTGTTTGACAGGTTAAGAAGGCATGATGTGAAATTAAAGCTTAGTAAATGCCAGTTTTTAAAGACAGAAACAAAATATTTGGGGTATATTATAAATAGAGAAGGTATTAAACCAGACCAGGACAAGATAAAGGTTATTAAAGAGTTACCTCCTCCAACTAACGTTAAGGAAGTGCGTGCGTTTATAGGAACTTGTGCGTATTATAGGCGGTTTGTCCCAGCGTTTTCAAAGATAGCAGAACCTATTACAAATTTAACAGGCAAATACGCTAGATTTAAGTGGGATGGTGAGTGTCAAAAAGCGTTCGAGTATTTAAAAAACAGCTTAACACTGGTACCACTATTGACGCATCCAGACTTAAACAAACAGTTAATACTGTACACAGATGCTTCGGACAATGCAATAGGAGCATGTTTGGTTCAACCATATGAAGGAAAAGAGTCTGGAATACCAGGGGTTAAAAATGAAAGGCCAATTTACTTCTTATCTCATAAACTTAGCAAATCACAACGGAAATGGACGACTATTGAAAAAGAGGCATATGCCATTCATTATGCTCTTCAGAAACTAAATTACTACTTACATAACGCAAATTTTGTTATTAGAACTGACCATATGCCTTTAAAGTCTTTTTTAGAAGCTCCAGTGCAGAACAGGAAAATACAGACGTGGGCATTGAATCTACAGGGATACAACACGAAAATTGAGTACATTCCAGGTAGGATTAACACATGCGCTGATTTATTATCTAGAATTCCGTACCCACAGTCATCAGGAGACACAGAAGATGAAGCTGAACCAGAGATAGACGACCGAAACTGGCAAGTAAATATTTTAGATTCTGCCATAATAAATAGGGAAGAATTTGAGAGTTTACCATCGGATCAAGAGTCTGAACATAGAGCAGAAGACCTACAATTAGCACAATTTAATATGAAAGAAGAACAAGAGTTGGATCCAAAAGTCTTACAAATAAAAGAAAAATTAAGAGAAACGGAAGATAACAAATATAAAAAGAATTATTTGGTTTTACAAGAGGATGGACAGTTATACTATATGTGTGAAAGGAACGAACAGCTAAGGAAATATATTCCAAAACATTTGGAAAATGAAGTTTTAAAAGCATATCACAATGAGAATGGACATCTCGGTCGTGACAAGTTGGTGAAAGCACTTACGAGCAAATATTATTGGCCAAACTTGTTTAAATCTGCTTGCAAATATGTAGATACGTGTGAAAAATGCAGATTAAGGAATATGAAAACAATAAAGTGTCCCTTACAAGATACAGATATTCCTCAGTTCCCAATGCAAAAGATTAGTTTAGATATATCAGGTCCACACCCTAGAACATTGTCAGGAAACGTGTATTTAATTCATATAGTAGACGTCTACAGTCTTTGGCCGGAAATTTATGCAATTCCAGATAAGAGCGCAGATACAGTCATTAATATTTTTTTACAAGAGTTCGTACCAAGATTTAGTTGCCCACAAACTATACTTACGGATAATGGTAGAGAGTTTGTAAATAAAAAATTCGAAAAGTTATTAAAAGACTTGAATATAAAACATATAAAGACCTCATATTATAGACCTTCTTCAAATGCTAGAAACGAACGTCAACATAGGACGTTATACGACGTGATAGCAAAGATTGTTGATGAACATGAAAAAGATTGGGATCTATTCTTAGGACCTGCCCTTAGCGCTATTCGTACAAATCAAAATGAGAGCACGGGGTTTTCACCATTCTATTTAATACACGGGAGAGAACCAATACTACCTATAGATAATCTATTAAAACCAAGACGGAAGTATATGGGGGAAGAATTTCAAGAGACCATAATACAGGAAATGCATAAAGCACACGTAAGATTAAAGAATAATATAATTAAAGCTAGGGAAAGAAAGAAAAAGTACAAAAATGTAAATACAAAATTACAGGAGTTTAAAGTAGGTGATAGAGTTTATTACAAGAAGCATAGAAGAAACTCTAAGTTTGATGCTCGTTGGATCCCAGGTTATTACGTTTTGGAAAAACTAGGTAATGTATCGTATACTATCAAGAACCAGGTCACAGGACATGTGGCAAGGGCACACGTAGAGCACTTAAGAAGAGATGAGGAGGAAAGAGAAATGAGAATTATAATAATAATTATGATTCAGACACCAGATACTTAGATGAACAAGTTGTCAGAGGAGCTACAGTAACCCCAAGTTTTAGAAAAGAACCAGCACAAAATCAGTTACTAGCAACTCCAAGTTACGAAGATACTCAAGAACAGACGATTCCGAAAACAATAGAAGAAGAAAATGTGAAGGAAAGTTATTATGATAGTATGGAAGAAGAAATAGGTGCCTCCATTTAAGAATACTAGGCAAGCAATGAAAAGAAGAATGGATAAACAAAGATATAGAGAAGTGAAAAGACAGAGGAGAATTAGAGATTATTCAACAAGCGGTGAAGATATGCCTCTACTAGAAAGGTCCTTAAGAAATGATGATAGACAAATTAGATGGGATGTTGAACAGAAGAGATTAGCGGCTGCTAACGACAGACATACAGAAGAAGAAGAAGAAATGGATGAAAAGTCAGAATCAAGTAGTAGTATGGAAGAAACTAATAAGTTGTACGAGGAAGAGGATATTGATGTAGAGTTAGCACTTATTCAAAGAAACTTGGAGTTATTGAAGAAGTGGAAACGTAGGAGGTAGATAGATAGAGAATACTGCAGATAGCAAGTTATAAGTTTCAGGGTTTGGAAGTGAAAGTGATGCTTGAAGAAGTATGTGAAATGGTGGAAATAGAAAAGGATTAAATGGATACTTTTTATAAGTGGTCTTGAGGAGTAGTTAAGCAGTGAGATAACTAATATAGAGGTAGGTTTGAGAGAGGCATATATATATAGTTTTTTTTCTCTCTGTGGTGGAATTGCTGGTTGATTTTAGGTTTCAACTTCGTGACTTTTCGTAGATTGGACAAATTAGACATTGGTACAGTAGCTGGATGTACTCTGTAGCAAATAGTTTTGTATTGGTGCTAGAAAGGCCGTGTTTAACGGTAATAATTAAGAAGTTATAGTGATGGTTGGTCCAAGGGAAATAATTAGCAGGCCGAGTCACAAGTTAATTGATAAGTAGAGGATGGCTGCTACATTGAGTTGACATTGGAATAGTCGCCACATTAGGAATAGATAAAAGGAGTCAACCTGTAGTTTACAGTGCTTACTTAAGATGATATTCCAGAGGTTATAGTGTGTTAGGAGTAAGATAGAAAAAGATAGAAAGTTAAGAGGGGAAAGAATCAATAGTACGGTTAGTGTTGATTATTGATTTTCTTGTGAACAGAGAACAGATATTGTTCTAAATTAAGATATTGGTCTGTAAATAACAGATACATATACTGGACAGTGAGTTGTTGTGTTTTCACGATTATAAAAGTCGAATGAATTGTAGGAATAAATAGGTGTTACATTGAATCGTATATGAGGCCAATGTGGATGGGCCACTGTACGTAGTAATTTTAAGGGAGTTATAATTGTTTTGAAAACCGTGTTTTGTTGAGTCTAAGTTTTATGAGTCATGAGTCATATATAATATGTTTTTTCTGTTTGAGTTGGTACTGAAAAATGATGGTTATTATTTGATTGTTTTATGAGTCATGAGTCATATATATAATATGTTTTTTTGTGCTTGATTTGGTTTTGTAAAATGTTGCTTGATTAATTGATTTAGAATAGGGTTATTGTGTTCCTAGAGTTTTAGGTACAAACTATTGGTCCGTAAAAGAGACCAATAGTGATAAGTAGTAATAGAATGTTTTATTCTGATTTGATAAAATGCATGTTACGTCATGTTAAAATGTGTTTTTTCTTTAGATTAATTTGGGGGTATGACGTCTTGTGTTGATTTTATTTCGATTACATGAATGGTTTTGTATATTAAGTTACATGGTTAATGAATAAGTTATAAAGTTAGTTAAGTAAGTTTAATTTTCAAATATATGGGGCTTTGTTTAAGGCTTTTCGTTCAGAAAAGAGTTAATAAAAACTACTGAGGGATAATATAGAGAAATATTCTCTTTGTCCACTGATATAAGGTTGGGGGAAGACTGTAAATGGCAGTATATAAGTATGGGATGTACGGGGGCAAGATATAGGTGCTGTGAAAAACCAGCGTTAATTATATTAAAAATGTTCATAGAATATGAACATGGGCTTCTCGTGGTTAAAGATGAGATGGCGAGATATAGACAAGATTGTGGATGGCAATATAAATATTGAATATATAAGGCTTGTGAAAACTTATGTCAAATTGTTTTATAGTGAACAAAGATCTATTTCATAAGGTGTATTTAAAAAAAAATTATTTTACAAAAATTTTTTTTTTATTGGCAAGGGAGGTAAATGTGAGTGTCTTAAATATTCATTACTGTATGTAAATGTGGTCATGTTGAGTATTCATTCTTTATACTTCTCACTCGGTGCGCACCGCTTCTTTACTTTTTCTAACTACATTGTTTTTGTACATCCTGTGTTCTGGAAGAGTGAGGAATTTTATAAGGTCAAAAGGTACGATAACGATTTTACGAGCTGTTCTTATGATGTGTATATTTTATACAGGAAAATAAGGAGCCAAGAACGAGCCGGTAATATATAACTGTATAGTGGATAACTATGATAACTATGATAACTATATAACAAGGGAAAGAGTTGAAGAAATAGAATATTTACGTAAGTTGGAGTTGGTTTGGGGAGGATTAGAGAAACTGTGAGCGGTAAGGGAAAAAGGGGAATAGAGTAAGGGGATTTGGAGTAAAGATTTTTTCCTTTATAGGAAAAAGTCTTTAGAAAACATGGGGAGGTGTAACAGAAGTAGAGTATTTAGTACCTAGTGGGAAAAGGCTACGGCACGATTGAGCATCGGAGGAGAATGGGAAGAGGAGATGCTCAAGTCGTGACGTAGTTGGTTGTCAGGGGGCAGTCAAGATCAGGGTCTGGACTTGGAAGGACGCCATCTTAATAGAACTGGTCACCATCAAGAAAATAAACCCTATTGATATGAAACCAAGTCTTTGTTAGTCTTTACACTGTTACAGAGGCTACCAAACATAAACAATTAGAATTAGATTATGCCAACGAACAAGCAGAACAAGTTATCAAACAGAAACAGTTAGACTTAGAGCATGCTAACAAACAAGCAGAGGAAGCCACCCAGAAGCAGCCCTTGTGTTATCAAGTCAAATCATGTTGTAAGTGTGAAAGACAGTGGTGGAACTTCCCAAGTACCGTACTTTCCAAAAAAATTAGATGAGTATATTTTCCGCATATTTTGATAGGCTCTAAATTAATCATGCATTAATCATGCATTAATCATGCATTAATCATGCAAACAAAAGCAGATACAAGTAGATTAAGAGACTAGACTAAAGATGAAGGAAATGGAGGTAGATTCTAACATACAAATAGCCTCTAGCAAACAAAAGAGCCAAGAAGAACAGAACAAATTTAGTAAGTACAAGGGCCTTATCAAACCATACAGTGTAGGTGATTCAATTAGCGCATGGACAGAAAACATAGAATTCCAACTAAAAACACAGAAAATACCTTTAGATGATTGGGCAATGATTTACATGAGCAACCTGAGTGGGGAGCCTTTAAAAGTAATAGAATCCATACCTACAGAGCTTAGAAACAATTATCAGTACATACACGATAGGATAATGCAACATTTTCTTTTAGACGCTATTGGGTACCAAATTCAATTCTCACAGATTAAGCCAAAAGCAACTGAAACCTTTTTAGACTACATCTCTAACGTGCAGAGCACATTTAAAAAGTGGACTAGAGCTGCTAAATAGGTAACAGCTACGAAAAACTAGAATAGCTGATGGTAATGGACAAGGTGATTTCTACCGTTCCTACCCCTTTTGCAACGTTCTTACAACAGTCAGATATTGAGTCCATTCAGCAATTAGAGAAACGGGGATCAGCTTATTTTTCATCTAATCGGGACATATTTAAAACTACATCACATGACACAGAAATTACAGCTTGTGCAAATATAGTTCCTGATAGATCGTACAACCAAAAAGAATACCGTAAGAATGACAAACCATATCAGAAACCACCTCGATGTAATTATTGCAATCTTTTTCATCCGACTTACTCGATGTGTGATAAGAACCCCACATATCCGTCACACCTAGAAGCAGTGTTAAAGAAGCAAGAAAGCAGAAGATCATCCTTTAAACGTGCTGTAAAATGTTATTTTTGTTCAAGTTATGGCCATTATAGCAATAAATGTCCTGGGAGACAGAGAATGAAGGCAAACAATGCAGCACTCATCGATACATCATCAGACGATGAGAGTGACATTGATCCGGAACTTGTGAATGTGTTGCCAACAAGTGAATGTCAGAGTGTATCATTAGTAACAGATATTTTAGACTTTAAGAAATGTAAAGTATGCCATCAGTTTCATGCGGATGGTAGATTGAAATGTGGACACGTAATATCATGTTCAAATGAAGACGCTAATGCAGCGTGTACCTCCAGAGGTAGACTTAAGTTCTACGATGCACTGGTCAATGGTCAACCATGCCAATTTTTAGTTGATAGCGGAAGCACTCTACTGGGTTTAAGGAGAGAACTTGCTAGACCAGAAGATTATACGGGTGAATTTGTCAAATGCCGTACTTTCTCTGGGACCCTTGAGAAATATCAACTGGCAAAAGCGCATATCAATACCCCGTTCCTTACCGGCACATTTACGTGCAAGATCCATGCACGGATCTTATTTTAGGATGCCTAGATGCATTGAAAGAATGTACAGACGACAACATAAGAGCCTGGAAAGATACACACATGGCCAACGCTGTAACTAATTCAGATACAAAAACAAACTATACTGACTTACAAAATGAAATGCTACAGCTATTAACACCAAGTGGTGCAGATACCAACACTACTCGACAAAAGTTGATCGAGGCACAAAGCACCGACCAAACAATCACACCGTATTTTAATTTGATGTGTGAGCGAAAGAAAGTGTCTAAAAATGCTTCCTGGTACTTTAGAAAAGTTAACGGAATTCTCATGCGTTATTACACATATAATAACCATGAAATTCAGCAGACGGTGTTACCTGTAATATACTGACAAAAGGTGCTAAAAAGCGGACATGAATCACCGTATGCTGGACATTTGGCCTGTCATAAAACGCGAGCCAGAATTCTATCACAATTTTACTGGCCGAAATTCTGTTCGGACATAAAATCTTTCTGTCGTTCTTGTACTGTTTGTCAACATCGTGTACGAAAGAAAAAGCATGTGAAGGCCGAAGTGCAACGGTCAGTATTAGCATCTAGACCACAGGAGAGTATAGCGGTCGATATTGCTGGACCCCTAATTCAGGTGTCGAGTAATGGAAACCACAACTATCCAAATAAGGGTGCTAAAACAATTCACCGTGAACCAAACCAGAAGGTTGTGATTCGACTACCTGATAAACATAATATGTTACTAACATCTTGGCAAGGGCCTCTCAACGTTGAACGTAAAATATCAGATGGGGATCATGAAATATCGATAAAAGGACACTTAGAGATATTTCATATCAACATGCTGAAACCATACTTTTCACGACAAGAACAGCAGACAGACAAACAAATTGCACCAACACCAAGCAATGAGACGACAGACGTACACAACACAACTTCACTAGATAGGACGACACACGACAGCGACAACGCAAACACACTTAGCCAGGTAACAGCACACACAGCTAGCACCACAACAGTATTGGAAGAGATAGAATTACCAGTTCCTACGGTAGACGCGACTGCGACCAGTATTTCAACTTATAGTAATGACATATGCATTCATACGGAAGACTGGACAACACACTTACTGAAACTTCGACAAGTCTTCGACAGGTTGCGATTATTTGGGCTCACTGCGAAGCCCTCCAAAGTAGAGTTGGGCATGGAACAAATTGACTTCCTGGGTCATACCATCTGCAGGGGCCAATTAGAAACTGATGACAGAATCGTCACTAAGATTCTGAATTTGACAATGCCAACGACCAAGAAACAGGTCCGAAGTTTACTGGGTCTGGTAAACTACTATAGTAAATTCATTCCAAATCTGGCGGAAATCACCAGTGTTTTTTCTAACATCTTAAAAGCTTCGGCTAAGTTATCAGTAAAAGATGCAGGATTAATTAGTGCGTTATCAAAATTGAAACATGGAACAAATTGACTTCCTGGGTCATACCATCTGCAGGGGCCAATTAAAAACTGATGACAGAATCGTCACTAAGATTCTGAATTTGACAATGCCAACGACCAAGAAACAGGTCCGAAGTTTACTGGGTCTGGTAAACTACTATAGTAAATTCATTCCAAATCTGGCGGAAATCACCAGTGTTTTTTCTAACATCTTAAAAGCTTCGGCTAAGTTATCAGTAAAAGATGCAGGATTAATTAGTGCGTTATCAAAATTGAAACATCTTTTCAGCGTTCCACCTATCCTTCGTATGCCTAATCCAAAACTCACTTATTTCTTACGCACAGATGCGAGTGCCATATCCATATCTGGGATACTAGGACAGTTCTACGACGGGACGTTCCACCCCGTAATGTACGTAAGTCGCAAGATTACCCCTGCTGGATCAAAATACTCAGCATCAGAATTGGAGGGCCTCAGTTTGATCTATTGCGTGAGGAAATTCCATAGATTTTTGGCAGGAGCACAGTTTGTGATCCAATCCGATAACTCTCCGTTGTCTGTGATGCAGTCTGGACTTCCTACCAATAACAGAATTTACAGGTGGGCTTTGATTCTCCAAAATTACACGTTTACCATCCAGCACTTTAAAGGAAGATTAAATACGGTTGCAGACATTTTGAGTCGTCCATCATCCATTGAAATTCCTGATTTGCAGGAAGGTATGGACCACACACCTCCAGAAACAGTGACACTGTAATGTTAGATAAATCAGTGCCATATGTGGTGATTAAGACACATCGTAAGTGCGTTATCTTCGCCAAATATGTAACCTGTGTGAAAATAACAGTGCTATGAGAAGTGTAACGAACAGACGCAGAAGTAACATGCGCTGACACACACATAAGCTAGAAAAACATTCAAGTGTTAGCTATGAACCTACAGAACGTAGTAGGGAACTATATTTATACACTGTCCTTGAAGGAGAGCATAAAAGACTTTGCCAAAATGAACTATGTTATAATAATCTACAAAGAGTATTGCTCCATCTTCACAGCGCAAAGGAGGACTTCGATTTAGTGTAATTAAATATAGAAATGTAACTGTGATATATGTATATTATTATTTTATTAACAGTACTTATAACTTCATTTTTCTATTAATTATTCAATTGCAAATTGTTTAAATGCATATATAACTTTATTTTCTTATTTGGTAGTTAGAAATCACCATCATTTAGTTAAGAACCCATTTCATAAAACACCAATTATAGAAATACAATTGTTAGATCTTATATTATTTTATTACCATATAATCATAATCATTTATACATTAATTTATCTAAAATATTATTTTCAAACTAACCCAACCATTTAGCAATTAACATCATCTTTTTCACAAATAACACTTTAAGGTAATTAACCCAATTCACTAAAATGAAAGTATTCATTAGATTATTTCCCTTGAGGGTAATTTAGGTCAGCACACCAAATTATGTAAGTTACTATGACAGGATCGGTAACAAACCATCCTCATAACTATGTATATTATGTATAGACATGACGCGTGCAAACAAAACGCACAGTCATTGGCATGATTACTGTTATAATTCAGCCAATCCTTTATTGTATATATTTAATGTTCATGTATTTGATGCTATGAAACATATTTTAATGACGAGAGAATGGTTGAGTGAAAGAAGAGTATGAAAGTGAAAGATGTATGCAAGAAGAGTGAATGCGAGGAGAGAATGCGAAACTTAGTAAACATTGAAAGATAGAGAGCGAGAGAGAAAGACAGCGGAAAGTCTTTTCCACCGCTGGAAACGTCTTATTTGACTTGTCTGTGTCATATGTGTAGCCAATGTGTTGTCGAGTTTTTATGTGTGTTACTGCCAAACTTTAATAGAGTATATAGGGAACGTACTTTGAGCTTCAGAAAGCGGAATTGTGGTCACAAATAAGAATACCGAACGTTTGTAACCACAATAAACCGATTTGCGGCGCTCGAAGGAACACACACATTTAGTACACTAACGCATACACAGAGAGTTAGAGAGTTAAGTACATTGTAGTTTATTAGAAAACACGCAAACAAACAGGAAAACAAACACATAAAAGTTTCACACACCATTCATTTCAAAGAACAACAACATTAAATTCAGGGGACACAATAACTTCTTACACACCTTCATGTAACAATGAAGATAGCTTTTCACAAGCGGAAGCGAGAAGGTGAAAAGTAGAACTGTGTGTATAAGAGTTGGAGGGGATATTAATGGGAACATGAACACTTTGTGCTCATGTGTTGGACTCATAACAGGTCGAGACAGAAGTCAATAGGTGAAAGTCAAAAGACATAGGGTCAAACGACGGAAGCCAGGACATAAGTCATAAGACAACGGTTCCGGTTCACT
Organism: Cepaea nemoralis; assembly: GCA_014155875.1. Taxonomy (NCBI): domain Eukaryota; kingdom Metazoa; phylum Mollusca; class Gastropoda; order Stylommatophora; family Helicidae; genus Cepaea; species Cepaea nemoralis. The sequence continues at coordinate 9,606 of JACEFZ010005988.1, read as the reverse complement.
ACCATTCCCAAAGATATCTATAGAGCCAACTATACTGATACATGGGCTACTTAATTAGCCAAGTGAAAAGATAGAGCACTGTGAGTGAAGGAAGAAGACAGTTGTTCTATCCCCAAAATAGAAAGTTATAACTTATTGGATATCTGACAAATTTGGAACAACCAATTTTTCTTTGTGACCAGAAGTGTTACAAACATGAGTTAAAGGGAAGTAACACTTCACAGAGGGGAGGGGACCCTGTCAAGATCTCCAATAAGCCCTTACAAAGGCAATAGGAGTTAACACTAGTCTAGTAGCTAGACACCAGACAGGAGAGACACCAAGCACTATAAATAGCCTCACAAGGAGACACATTTGTGTCAGACCAGGGGTCAATGCATACAACTGAGCGAGGGCTTTCCCCAAGCCATTGGGAAGCTTGTCCTTGCGAGTAACCGTGAAATGCCCGGTTACTCTAACTCACAAGCCAGCGTGCTTGCGAGACCATGCACGCAATAATAGCTACTGCACGGAGGAGAGTGTCCGTGCTTGTCCACGCAATGTGTAGCGTGTGGACAGACCCCGACTGGAGACGGTAGAGAGCAGACGTATCCTTGACAAATGCTATAGTTTCTAGGCAATAGGCAAACATAGGGCTGTTCATTAAGATTGTGAATACTAGCATCATTTCTCATCACTTCATTACATTCATGTTGTATAATGATGATGAAGTATAACGCTCGTAGAGCCATTCAAATGTCGGCTCTAAATAAATTGCATTCCTTTCGCAAATGTCACGAATTGTTATTTCGTGCGGTGCGAAAGTAGGGGAGTCCTGAGAATCTGCAGCGCACAAGTCGCTGACAATAATACCCCACAACAGATGGTTCTTGCAGACAGACAAAGAAAAAGATCACTCTACTGTTGACATTCGAGCCGGAAACAGAACGTTAATTTGGGGTTGAAAGGTTCATATTGCCTCATTTGATTTGCCGAAATTATCTGGGCAACATTATGGTAGCTTTTGCAGTTATTGGTACATTTCTTATTCTTAACGAGTTACCACTATTACATCACAACTTCATTACTTCCTAGAGCTGTAATTATTATTTGCCACCGCTGACGCTGTCAGTGTTGAATCTACAATATAATACCACCTCTAGTGGTTAGACATTTACTTATGTTTATTTCTGACACCGCATCATCATTTATTTCTTCCAGGACATCATCATTTATTTCTTCCAGGACATCATCATTTATTTCTTCCAGGACATTATCATTTATTTCTTCCAGGATTACCATTTATTTCTTCCAGGACATCATCATTTATTTCTTCCAGCATCATCATTTACTTCTTCAAGGACATCATCATTTATTTCTTCCAGGACATTATCATTTATTTCTTCCAGGACATTATCATTTATTTCTTCCAGGATTACCATTTATTTCTTCCAGGACATTATCATTTATTTCTTCCAGGACATTATCATTTATTTCTACCAGGAAAAAAGTACAATGCGCACTAGTGTGGGTTAGTACATTATCATTTATTTCTTCCAGGATTACCATTTATTTCTTCCAGGACATCATCATTTATTTCTTCCAGGGCATCATCATTTACTTCTTCAAGGACATCATCATTTATTTCTTCCAGGACATTATCATTTATTTCTTCCAGGACATTATCATTTATTTCTTCCAGGATTACCATTTATTTCTTCCAGGACATTATCATTTATTTCTTCCAGGACATTATCATTTATTTCTACCAGGAAAAAAGTACAATGCGCACTAGTGTGGGTTAGTACTAAGACTGCTGAAAGTATCCCACAGAATGTATTGAACATATTGTGTCAGTGTTTACCCGTACTGGTCAATTTATTGTTTTACATTGTTTCTACTTCCACAATTGTTTCTCATTCTCATAACAATATTTCCTTCTGTTTGTAATACTAACGCGACCAAATATTGACATTTTTATTCGGGAAATATTGCATGCTTTTCATGGAAATATACTGACAATTCATCCATATTTGTGTAGAACAATCGGCACACTTTGGGTAATGTGGCCAGTGTCCCACCGGCTGCCTTTACTTCTTAATACATTTCCTGGTACCTATTTTAGGC
>JACEFZ010005988.1:0-5000 GCA_014155875.1 Cepaea nemoralis | reverse complement strand
GACCCTCTTTCATACCTTGAGGTGTATCGAGTATGTATGGTAAGTAACAAGTAGAAGATTATTTTCGTTATTTGTAGCATATCATGTACATGGTGCTAGCTCTATATTGGTATACACCAGTCATCACTGGATGGAGGATGTGATCAATATAATGCAGGCCGCCTTTATCGCCCAGAACAGTTCCTGGTACCAATATTAGCCTGAGTAGACATTGCAGCATAGGCCAATGCTTCAGACAACACCCACGAGTTATAGTATGTTAAAAAATACAGAGTAACAATTAGTGAAGCAGTTGCAACAGCATTTAACTTTTTAAAATACACACACTTTTTCTTCTTCTTCTGCGTTCATTCTGAGAGTTTTTTTTTCGGACGTGATTTCGTTGTGCCTGTTTACAGCAGAGCTGCGTTCTTGCACCGTTAGGCCGACACATTCGACTTCTGTGAGCATTTGTTGACCGGGTTAACCTTTCCGGATACAACAAACTCATAACTATATTTTACATATTTTCAACGATGGTATAGTTTGTGCTAAAATGACGGCATTTACAACTTTCATTGTAATACAACGTCTGCTATAATAAATACGAAGCTATTTCCAATTACAATTTATAACATGATCTGCGCGATGCCAGTCTTCACAAACATCACAACCTGAAAAATCCACGGTTATGGAGCTCAGTGCCAGCATCACTCTCTCAGGCGGTCGTAGTTTGCGACTGTTCATTCCACTGTTCAAGAGAAAATGACTGCGACGCCAGATCTTAGGATGCAGGAAAGGCGACAGCCATTGCTTGCAGGTCAGGGACATGTTGAACCTATCTCTGCTGGGCAGAAGGCAGTACACTTCTAAAAGAACCTCGAAGGGCAGGTCGTTCCACGATGGCTTGTGCTGGGGTTTGGTAGATGATTAAAAAAACATTAAAATTGTCGTATCTCCTTTGCTGGACATTACCACCAACACCAAAACAATTTAACCAACCCTAGGTTGGTGTTCAAACAATTTAACATTCAGTAATTTGCTGCTTTATAAAAATAGAAGCAAACGCTGAAGCCCAACTGACCGGTGTTGGTGTTCATCCCGGTGTACCTACGTCAGCGAACCTAAAGTTGAAGAGAAAGAGCTCTCTTATCCTTTCGACCATGCCGACTGCCATAGAAGATACATTATTGACAGTGCATGAATTATTAATTATTGGCTGGAGATTATACGACGGGATAGATAATAACAGTGCTTTAAGTATTAATTATTGGCTTGAGATTATAAGTTGGGATAGATATTAACAGTGCTTTAAGTATTAATTATTGGCTGGAGATTATAAGATGCGATAGATAATAACAGTGCTTTAAGTATTAATTATTGGCTTGAGATTATAAGTTGGGATAGATATTAACAATGCATGAAGTATTAATTATTGGCTGGAGATTATAAGACGGGATAGATATTAACAGTGCATGAAGTATTAATTATTGGTAGGGAACATAACAGGAAAATTAGCACAAGCAAAACAGAGGTAATGACTATAACTAAAGAAGAACAAACAGCAACAATACACCTAAACGAACATCCCTTGAAACAAGTAAAGAGTTTCAAGTACCTAGGAAGTATAATATCATCAAATGGCAGATTAGAAGACGAGATCGAAAATAGGTGCAATAAGGCAAATCAACTCATTGGACAAATGGCACCAATACTAAAGAACAGACATGTATCAATAACTACTAAGAAAGCACTTTACAACACAATCTTCCTACCAACTCTGTGCTACCAATGCCAAACCTGGACAATGACAGAAAAAGAGAAAAGAAAAATCACAACAACAGAAATGAGGTTCCTGAGAAGAATACTCAAAGTATCAAGAAGAGATAAGATCAGAAATGAAGAAATCAGGACTAAAGTGGGGGTTAAAGCAGCACTAGATTTTATAAGAAAGCAGCAGGTCAAATGGTTTGGCCATGCAAGTAGGTTACCAGTCAACAGCATGCCACAACAAGCAATGTGTACAGACCAGATGGAAACAGAGGAAGAGGCCGACCACGTAAACGTTGGACGGAGGGAATAGCAGAATCCATGGGAATGTCGATATACGAAGCCCATAACCGGGCACTCTCACGAAGTTTATACTTCACCTCTACACCGCAAGGTACAAGAGGAACATGATGAGATTAGAAGAGATGAAGTATTAATTATTGGCTGGAAATTATAAGACGGCATAGATATTAACAGTGCATGTAGTATTAATTATTGGCTGGAGATTATAAGTCGGGATAGATAATAACAGTGCTTGAGGTATTAATTATTGGCTGGAGATTTAAGTCGGGATAGATAATAACAGTGCGTGAAGTATTAAATAATTATTATGCGCAGACTTCAAGTCCTAGGAGATCAAGTCTACCCAGAATCACAGTGTGGCTTTCGACAGAACCGGTCTACCATTGATATGATATTCTCATAGCGACAAATGCAAGAAAAATGCCGTGAACAGAATAAACCACTGTTTATTGCCTTCATCGACGTCACAAAGGCATTTGATTTGGTCAGTCTTGAGGGTCTGTTCAAGGCACTAAAGAAGATTGGCTGCCCACCAACTCTTCTGTTCATTGTGGAATCGTTCTACACAGGCATGAAGGGTATAATCAAGTTTGATGGTGCAACTTCTGAAGAGTTTGAAATCAAGAGTGGAGTTAAGCAAGGTTGTGTACTAGCTCCCACCCTCTTTGGAATATATTTTTCACTTCTACTGAAATATGCCTTTCGTGATCACCCAAATAAACGAGAAGTAGATAGTGAGCTTTACTAAAACACGACTACAAGAGACAAATTGGACGTTGCGGCCAAAGCCTTCGTCAGCACAGGACAAACAAATACAAACCAACACAAAACTACATGAAACACACTATGACAATATTAAACTATTAAACTAATTAAAATACAATGTACTCATCTTAATACTGTGTCCTAGCTTGGAAGGTCTGACACACGTAGGGCGCCAGTGGATCAATAGACCGGATGTATGGTACACGGGTCAAAGGTCAAGCGGAAGGGAGTGGGGTGGAGACGCGCCCATGTGTGCGGAAAAGTGAAATTAGAGACCGGCAAAGATGTTACGGACGCAGATGACAATTAGCAATTATCGTTAAGCGCTCGAAACACAGCTGCGGAAACCTATATAGTGTTAGTACACACAGAGAGGCATGAGTGGCGGTCGTTCAGAAAATGATGGCAAAACACCGAACGTAAATCCGCCAAGAGAGTTGACTGTGATGTCATACAAAGGATCTGCACGTACCCAGATGGTAGACTGTAAGCTAGGGGTGGGAGGGGTGGGGTGGGAAGTTAAATGAAGCTGTGTTGGACCTTAAGGCCGTGAGGGGAGAGTGTGCCCAACTGGAAGATGAGACGGTGTTCCAATGTCTTCCGATCCCGTTCGTGGGATGCGCATGATTTGATGGCCGTGACCTGTATGTCGGCTACGCCATGGTGGTCAGGACTGTTGAAATGTATGGATACTGGTTTCTGGGCGCCGCTGGTGATGTCAGAAAAGATGTTGTCGAAATCTGTCCCCAAGACGTAATCCTGTCTCCCCGACATATCTCATGTCGCAACGTGTGCAGGTAATCGCATAGATGACGTTGCGACTGATGCATGAGAAACCCTCACGGATGTGGAAGGTCGTCTTAGGGAATGTCAGACTCTGGGTTTGAAGTACGTATGGACAGGTCTTGCAAACCGATCGAAGACACGCCACCGTGCCAGGAAGAGACTGGTGAAGTTGGGGTAGCCTGCTATGGACCAGCACATCTTTGAGGTTACGATCCCGCTTATATGCCACTAGAGGAGCCTCTGAGAAGACATCACGAGTGGTCGATTACGCCCGGAGAATGGATAGATGTTTAAAAAGGATATTCTTGGCAGCAATATTGTGGGGGTGATAAGTAAGTGAGAGGACAGGTCTATTGTTTCGTGGTTTCGGCCTGGAGGAGAGAGCCTCAGTGCGACTGATAGATTGGCAGCGGTGGAGAGCTGTAGATAGAACATTATCAGGATAGCCACGAAGGCGAAAGAAATCAAGCATCTCGTGGGCTTTTTGATGGAAGTCGTTGTTATCCTGACAAAGTCGTCGGAGACGTAACAGTTGGGAGAAAGGAATAGAACGTTTGCACGAGGGAGGGTGGGAGGAGGTATAGAGAAGGAATGAGTGCGAGTCAGTTGGTTTATAATAAACCGTCGTGCATAGACCAGCGGAACCTAAAGAGACTGTGAGGTCTAAGAAATTGACAGCCGACGAAGAAATGGTGGAGGTAAGTTTGATGCTGGGATGGAAGTCTGAAAAAAAGGCAATGAAGTTCTGTAGGTCAGGCAAGGGCATGTCCGAGACACCAAAGCAGTCGTCAATGTACCTCCTGTAGAGCTCCGGGAGCCTACCGGTGTACTGATTCCATACCTGGTGCTCCAGATAGCCCATGAAGAGGCAGGCATAACTGGGACCCATCTTAGTACCCATGGCCACACCGCTGATCTGGTCGAAGTAGTCCCCATTGAACTCAAACGAGTTGAGGTTGAGGACTAACTCCGCAAGACGCAGTAATGGTCCAGTGGCTATCGAGGGATTAAGCCTTTTCTCCAAGAAAAATTCTAAGGCTTTAAGGCCGTCAGAGTGAGGAATGGAAGTGTAGAGTGAAGTCACATCTAAAGTGAAGATGTGATACTGAGAAGGGTTAGTGAAACTGATGGAATCGAAGATGGAGATAGCGTGGTTGGTGTCTTTGATATACGAAGGGAGGCTGGCAACCAACGGCTGAAACATGCTGTCCAGAAACTCTGAAATCCGTTCTGTAGGGCAAGAGCAGGCCGAGACGATAGGTCTGCCTGGGTTGCCAGGTTTGTGTGTCTTAGGCAGCATATTAAAGGCGGGTTTGCCCAAGCAGCTATCGTGGATGATCAACGAGGTGGCAGAGCTGGGTAAAAGACCTTGCTGGATAATGGGCGTTAGTCACGCT
>JACEFZ010005987.1:0-35702 GCA_014155875.1 Cepaea nemoralis | reverse complement strand
GAGGGGGCCTCCCAGAGCTATGACAGTACCCCAGTCTGGGTTGTCTCACTGGATCGTGCATATCATCAAAGCTTCCATCGTAGGCTCAGTTCGTTGACTAACATATAACAGGCAATACCTGAAAGGAAGAGCGGTAGATGAGAGCATTCGGCACTAAGACCGATCCACATGCAACACGTTAACAAACAATGCATTCAGATTTATCTATTTAGTATTCAAATAATCAGGGAATCATCCCTATCTAAGCATAGTTGAAGCATGGGTATCAATCAAATGTCAGATGGCCCTAGATCAGAACGTCGGAAAGATTAAGTTCCGACAAGTTCGAGTTTGATCTTACTTTACTCTCATACCTCTACCTTTCTGTTGTCTCCTGCTGCTAGGCTGAGTATCTGCACGGTTTCTATTTATCACATAGAAAACTAAATCTCCTGAAGAGTTGGTCCTTGGACCACTCCCCATCATTGGCCTTACAATTATTGTCATCAATCAATTAATCATAAATTAATTAATAGCATATAACAGAACCTATGAATAATCACTCCATTTCGCTATTGGGATATCCTTCCCACATACTAGCGAAACTGTTCTTGATTCCAGTCTGGTTATAGAGGCAATAAGTCTTCTTTCTTAAAACATGTATGGCCCACCACATGTCCAAGGTGTGCAATCCCGTTCTGTTCTTCTCCCAAGCGGTTTAGCCTTGCGCAGTGACCAAACTGCTCAACTGGCTTGGTTTGCCAGTTAAATACCTATTAGACTTGCAATAAGTTCCATATTCCATATGCCCTGGTCTCATTTAAATTCATGCACCTTCCCTCACATCAATCACACCAGGACTCAGGCAATCATGATCATATGGAAATAGCACAGGAAAGTGTAGAGTAAAGCCGCGATCTCTTTCCCAACAAACGCGACGATAACGCAAGGCATATCGCGTCAAACCGCTTTGTACCTCGACATGTCGCACATTAAGGTTTCACACTCCATCACTTAGTATATACGCCTGTCATCAAGCGATGCTTCAGGCATTACGGGATAAACTTCTCTCGCACCACACAAAAAGATTGTAAGTCGTACGAGAGGCATTGATTACACATTTTATTGTCACTGGCTCTTTACACTACATCAATGCACAAAACGGTCGCTAATAAATCACACAAGAATACACAGAATTGCCTATCACTAGTCTTTTCCCTTAACCCTATTGCTAACTCTATCTACTCGGCAAAAGAAACACGCATCGACGCAAAGCGATGCGCCCCTTACGAAGTCTGTCCCCTTTTCTGACTATTTTCCTCGCGTGACTACACAGCACGCGGAAGGACCTTGTGCGCCCTTCGGCTTTTGCGTGCTCCCATCTTCAGCACGCTTAAGTAGCCGTCTACTTTTGGGTTTTCCTTCCACTTCTCCGTGTCTATCACGTACGTGATTATGCCGTGACCAGAGTGTTTACTCTCTGGTTGACCCCCTCCGTGTCTCATGAAGAACTTTTTTGATAGTTCCCCTTCCTATCTATTCCCCCATCTACCCTGCCCTCATGTAGGGGCACTGGGTTACCTCTAATCTACTTGGGGTAGACCACTCTTTCAGGGGGGTCTTCACTCCTATATAACTGAGTTTTTGACCACACCCTCCCCTCCTGTGTTGCGTTAAAAACTTTGATTTCTGGTTGTGACGCAAGAGGTTTCTAAAAATTAGTGTATCTAATTTTTGTCAAAGACTACTGATAACTTGGTTCTGGGAAACTCAATAGACTTCTACTGACTATTGTCACAATGTAGTATCACTTTATTTGGGCTACTGGTAATCCCCAAACGACTTGTCGGGTTTTTCGTGAGCCCTCTTCTCAATCGCAATATTATATTAATTGGGTTTTTTTGTCTGAACCGGACCATTGTCTTAAAGGGACCTGCCCCAAATAGCAAATTAACTCACTACCCATAAAAAATTGACTTTCTTAGGGTCAAAAACATGAATTGCTTCATGTCCCCCATATATTTTTAAACAACCCTTACCAAGCTGTGTGCGACAGGCTTTCCTATCTCGCTTCCGCGTGTAAATTATCTTTCACTGTTAAGTTAGTGTTTTTGTTGTCTTTGTGTCCCCTGACCCGGAGTTATCTCCCTTTGTTTTAAAAATGTATGTAATTTACATGTTTGTTTTTTCCCGGGTTTTTTTCGTGTTTGGATCTACCTAATACTATAATTTACCTTCTAACATGTGTGTCCGGGCTATAAAAATGTTTTAATTTTGTTTTTCAAATGCCATAATTCGGGGTTAAAAGTGGCCACAAACAAATTATAACACTAATTCGTGACTACGTTTTCCGTCTTTTTTGAGAACCCTTTAAAAAACTTTTTTCTAAAAATCTACACTAAACTACACATAACCATTTAAGACAGTACATTTTCAACATCGAAACAAACGCTTGACGCAGAAAATAAAAAAAAGTCGCGGTTGAGCGGCAAAAAAATCCGCTGGCTGCCCTAAATCTCCCTTGTATAATTTTTCCCTTTACTCTCACTTTCACACTTCTGTCACACATCTTTTTTCCTCACATTTTTTTTAAAAACCTTGAAGTGACACTGTACAAGTTTGGCTCAGTTTGAAAAAATTGAGCTTAAAGACTGTGCTAACTTGCTGGGGACGAGTCATGTATTTACAAAATATTTTTCATGTAAAAAAAAAAGGGTTTTGGTTTGTACCCTGATATTATTAAACGGTATATTCTAAAAAAAATACTAATACTACTTTTTATAAATATTATTTAATTTGTTACAAAACCCCTTTTAAACTATTTTAAGGGAAGTAATCTAACTATCTAAAAAAAATGAAATGATGTGAGATGAGTTATGTACCTTTCTGAAATGGGTAATGTGAAATGTAACAAATTTTTGAAAAATGTTTTTTAAAGTTTTTTAAAAGAAAAAAAATATGATTGATATCTTTCTCTAAAAGGTGTAACTGATGTATGTTTAAATTGTATAATCGTTTTAAAACCTATAAGGTGTAAACTAATTTTAATCCTAAATGATGAGGTTTTTAAAGTGTTTATAAGATGGAATGACATAAAGTGAAATGAAATGAACTAAATGGACTGGTTTTTCCCATCTAAAAATTTTTTTCCTAGTCTTTAATTAGCTGTTATTAAGTTTAAAGTACTTACTAATCTACTTTTAAGCTAAGTAAGTGGGTAAATTAATGATTTATTTAAACTACAAAAAGAAACAAATCTATTATATTCCCTAATTCTAATCTACCTCTATGTTAAAGTAACTAATGACTATATTAAAAACGTTATAATACATATCACATTAAGTATATATATATATATATATGCATGGTATTTATTTACCCCAGGGTTTGTGGTTGCCATCACGTTTAGAAATTTCCCTTTTGTTGGCATAGTTTATATATACACAATTATCCTGGGTATCCTAAATACACTACACAAGCATACTTGTGTCTTATGGGTATTCTTCCACTCGTAGAGTCCGCTGGTGTCGTAGACAAGTATATTCGTGTCTGTTATTTATGCATTGTTCTGACACTGTTCTTCCATGATTAACACAGCTGATTCACCGGAACACAAATGGAGCATATTAAGTAACGAGCTGTCTATGTACACACGGTGATTCACTTGTTCTTGGAGCACAGTTCTTATTCTGCTGAATACGGACACATGGTGGTTCCATGTTCTTAGCACACAGTCCTGAACATGATGTCTATGTATTACATAGGATATTTTACACAGGATATTCTAAGTGTACTAAATAACCATTCCTTACACTACCTATTCATGTGGAATATCAGGTATTTCTACCTCAGATGGTCGACTAAGGGTATCAGCAAGAATGTTTGTCCCTACCCTTAATATGCTCTATACTAAAAGTATAATTCTGTAATATTAATGACCACCTGTAGATGCGGTCGTTACGATGCACCCCACTTTGTATGACCGTGATTGGGGAGTTGTCGGTCTGGACTACGAAGTGAACACCCGCTAGAAATCGATGCAACTTCCTCACCGAATAGATAACGCCTAGGGCTTCCAACTCTGATATGGAATATCTGGACTCAGCAGGTGTGATCTTGCGGCTCACGTAGCAAATTGGATGGAAGATGCCATCATAAAACTGATCTAGTACTGCAGCGATGGAAATCCTGCTGGCATCTGTCCTAAGATAATAAACGAGCCTAGGATTAGGCAAACGGAGGATTGGTACATTACTAATAGGAGTTTCAATTTTGACAATGCAGAAATTAATAATGCATCTTTAACATCTAATTTTACTGATGCTTTTAAAACATTTTAAAATACACTTGTAATTTCAGCTAAGTTCGGTATGAACTTACTGTAATAATTTACTAAACCCAAAAGGCTCCTGACCTGCTTCTTTGTTGTAGGCATGGTCAGGTTCATAATTTTAGTAATAATTCTATTGTCAGTTTTTAGCTGTCCTTGTGAAATGACATGACCCAAAAAATCAATTTCTTGTAGGCCCAATTCCACTTTGCTCGGTTTGACAGTGAGACCGAAGAGTCGCAACCTATCGAAAGTATGTCTGAGTTTCAGTAAGTGTGTTGTCCAGTCATCTGTATGGACACAAATATCATCTATATATGTCACCGTATTCGTCACTCCATGTAGTAAATCTCTAGTTAAGCGTACGAAAGTGGCAGGAGCGTTACGAAGTCCGAAAGGAAGAAACCGCCACTCGTAAAGACCTAAAGGTGTTGAAAATGCAGTAAGATGGATAGATTTAGTATTCATAGGGACCTGCCAATATCCCTTCGTAAGGTCTAATTTAGAGAAGATTTTGGAGGTGGACATATCAAGAATAAGATCTTCGCAGGAAGGAATTGGTTCTGCGTCGATCTTAGTGACATTGTTGAGTTTCCTATAGTCCACACAAAGACGAATTGTGGAGTCTTTTTTCTTGACTAGGACGATTGGAAAGGAGTACTCAGATGTAGATTTTTGGATGATCCCACTAGCTTCTAAATTAATAATTTCCTTATTTAGACTTTCTCTGTAGCTAAGTGGGATAGAGTACGGCCTGCATTTGATAGGCTTAGAGTCCGAAAGAAGGATGGAGTGTTCGATCCTGTCCGTCCTACCTGGAATGTCGGAAAATATGTCCTTATATTCCGTCACTAATTCTACTGTCTGTCGTCGTTGCTCGTCTGTTAGTCCCGTTTCTAATCGTATACACTCTAATGTAGCAGTCTTGTCTACAATTGGAACAGGTAGTTCCAACCCGTCGTCGTCTACCTGATTCAGTACGGTTGTTTTGCTAAGTGCGTTTTCTGTATGCTCACTCGGTGTATGCATATCGTCGGCTTTGCCAGTCTCGCTAACTAGTGTAGTTGCGTTGTGTATGTCTGTCGTCTGATCAATAGGTGTGGGTGCATTGTGTTCGTCTGTCTCTAATTCTGTCTCTTGTCGTGAAAAGTAGGGTGTCAACATGTTGATATGAAATATCTCTAAGTGTCTGTTTATCGATATTTCATAATCGACATCCGAAAGTTTTGTATCACCTTGAATGGCCCTTGCCACGAAGTTACCATTTTATTATGCCTGTCTGGTAGTAGCACCATTACGTCTTGATCAGTTTCAAGTATTATGGGTCTAGCACTTTTGTTAGGACTGTGATGTTTGAGGATATCTGAACTGTTCACTGGAGTGAATCCATTCTTCTCCTCCCAGACAGATATTTCTTCATCTGTACAGTGCCTTAGCTGGGGTAGACACCCAAGGATTACATCAGTACAAGGGTTGTCTAAAATCGCACATGTAAAGGTACCAGAAAGGAACGGGGTGTTTATACGGGCTCTTGCCAGAGGATAGGTTTCTATATTACCAGAATAAGTACGGCATTTTACAGAGTCACCAGTATAATCCTTTGGATTAACAAGTTCCTTGTTAATACCAATAATAGAGCTCCCACTGTCAAGCAAACATCGGCATGGCTTATCATTGACCAATGCAGAGTGAAACAATAGATTGCCTCTGGAGGCTACAGCTGCATTTGCATTCTCCAAGGAGGATGTTACAATATGTCCACATGTAAGTTTGCCGTCTGCATGAAATTGGTGACATCGCTCACAACTGTCAAAGCTTAATACATCGTTTACACAACAAACATCTTCAGATTGGTTAAAAGGTAATTCATTCTCGACCTCACACTCAATCTCACTACCAATGTCAGAAGATGTATCAATTAACGTTGCATTGTTGGCCTTCATTCGTTGGCGGCCCAGGCACTTATTTGACTAATGCCCGTAGCTAGAACAAAAGAAGCATTTGACTGCACGCCTGTATGCAGTTCTCTTGTTTTGTTGCTTCTTAATGACCATCTCAAGATGTGTCGGATAGTTTGGTGATTTATCACACATAGCATAAGTATCATGAAAAAGTTGGCAATACACACATTTAGACAATTTTTGATCTTTCTTGTCGACTCTCTGAAATGGTTTTTTATTGCTACGATAGCTTTTAGGTTGGTCCTTAACAAAAGAGACTATTTCAGAGTCGATATTTGATGTTTTAAAAATATCCCTGTTCGAGGAAAAATATGCAGGGCCTCTCTTTTCAAATTGTTCTATGGTCTCGATGTCTGACTGCTGAAGGAATTTAGCGAAAGGAGATGGTATTGTGGATATGACTTTATCCATGGCTATTAAATATTTAAGTTTTTCAAAGTCCTTTCCTATGTTTGCTGCATTAAGCCATCTATTTAGCACGCTTTGGACATTTGAGACATAATCGATGAAAGTCTCACTTGGTTTTGGTTTTAAATTTGAAAACTGTACTCGATACCCAGGGGCATCAAGTAAAAAATGTTGCATTATCCTATCATGGATGTACTGATAGTTAGATCTGAGATCAGTTGGTATTGATTCAATCACTTTAAGGGGCTCCCCACTAAGGTTCTTCATGTAAATCATAGCCCACATATCGATTGGTACTTGGTGGTATTTAGGCTGATATGGAATCTTCTTTACAGAATGGCTTAATAATATTTTTATACTTATTAAATTTATTTTCTTCTTGCTGACTCTTTAGTTTTGTAGCGGAGATCTCTAAGTGTCAATCTACATCCATACCTTTCATCTTTAACTGTGTCTCTGATTCAACCTGTATTTGTTTTTCCTTAACTCTTGCCATTTCATCTATCTCTTTTTGCTTTAGTTCTCTCTCCTGATCTAATTGCTTTTGTGTTAATTCTTTTTCCTGATCTAATTGTTTTTGCTTAATCTCCTTATCTTGTTCTAATTGTTTTTGCTTTAATTCTATTTCTTTTTGTTTTGTTATCTCAGCTAGTTCCTTCTGGTGTTGTCTTTCTTGTTCTCCAATCTCTTTCTGATGTTGTCTTTCTCGTGCACGTTCGTCTCTCTCAGCATCTTTTGCTTCCCTAAATTTTTGGTCAGCATATTGCTCCACTTCCTTTCCTACGTGTCCTAATGCCTTGCCTGCTTCTATAAAATCAGCTAAAGTTGACATGTTGTTGGATAATTAGCTAGAGCTGACAGGCAGTCAATTATGTACTCACTTATTTATATTAAATATGTTAAGTTTTTAAATCCCTGTGTATAAAGAATATACTCTTAGATTACACCTTGAAAAATAGATCACAAAAAAAATATACTAATAGATCACACCCTGAAAAAGAGATGCATTATTAATCATATTGCATTCAAAATAGTTTGGGTATACTCATCTTAACATTCCAGATCACTCAGGTACAATCGTTTGGCACCTCAGGTCCAATCGTTTGGCATTACGACATACACCTTGTGTTATTCTTCTAAACAGCTGTTGTTCTCCCTGGTTTACAAGAGCATCAACAATTTACCATTTGTAAACGACACATGACTTTAGACAATTTTGTATAATCACATGCCCCCGGACAACACAATGTGGTCTAATTAATAATAAATGTCAATGTCCTGTCTTCGTTCTAACGTCTTCTGCCTTCCTTAACTAACCTTGTTTAATCTATGGAAGTGTTGTGCAGGCCGAGTCTTATTTGCATAGCGAAAGTAGTGCCATCGTGACAGTAACAAATACAAAAGGTGAAGAAATAATTAAATAAATGCTTTGAAATAAATATAAAAGTAATAATAATGTTCAAATAAATAAATATATTTAATAAATAGCTAATATAAACCAATAATATTTGATATAAGGCAAAGATTCAGGCGAGCAGCCGCTTTGCGATTTGTAAACAATCTGTCGCTGATTGCAAATGGCGTAAGGCAGCTGTTTGTCAGTCGCGATATGTCACAGGCGCAGCGCTATTTTTAGATTGGAAAAATCGATATTGTCGCCGGCTCATTTTTTGTGTATCGCTCCGCCGTGAATCATATTTGACAAATATTCATAAATAAATAAGTAATTATAGAAATAAATGATAGAAAACTATAATAATAATACTTACAAATCAGGAAACATGTTCATAAATCACAAAACATTTCAATAAGCATAAATAAACATTGATCACGATGGGCACAGCTCGCAACTTGCTCTTGTCTGCACACGTCATTATTCACTAACATAAATTAAACCCTGTTATTAACTGACAGTAATCCTATTTTAGAGCCGTGGGTGAGTGTTTTAGCTTGAACATTTGTCCAAGCTACACTTCTGACACCACTTTTATCCTAGCCTGTCATCAAGCGATGCTTCAGGCATTACGGGATAAACTTCTCTCGCACCACACAAAAAGATTGTAAGTCGTACGAGAGGCATTGATTACACATTTCATTGTCACTGGCTCTTTACACTACATCAATGCACAAAACGATCGCTAATAAATCACACAAGAATACACAGAATTGCCTATCACTAGTCGTTTCCTAACCCTATTGCTAACTCTATCTACTCGGCTAAAGAAACACGCAACGACGCTAAGCGATGCGCTCGTTACGAAGTCTGTCCCCTGACTATTTTCCTCGCGTGACTACACAGCACGCGGAAGGACCTTGTGTGCCCTTCGGCTTTTGCGTGCTGCATCATTCAGCACGCTTAGAGTAGCCGTCTACTCTTGAGTGGCATTCCACTTCTCCGTGTCTATCACGTAGGCGTGATTATGCCGTGACCAGAGTGCTTACTCTCTGGTTGACACCTCCGTGTCTCATGAGAGAACTGTTTGATAGTTCCCCTTCCTTTCTATTCCCTACATCTACCCTGCCCTCATGTAGGGGCACTGGGTTACCTCTAATCTACTTGAGGTAGACCACTCTTTCAGGGTGGTCTTCACTCCTATATAACTGAGTCTTTGACAACGCCGCAAAAGTGCAGTATATATATATATATATATATATATATATATATATATATATATATATATATATATATATATATATATATATATATATATATCACAATAACATGTTCACTACTGCACATAACTACACACTTCACAGAAATGATATCATCACTATTTAGTAATCACAAAATAGCTACACCCCTCCTAGTGTCTTGCACTAACTGCTCTGCTATAACTAGGCTAATCACATCACTGTCCGAATTCCACAATGTATCAGCTTAACTATCTAATCAAGAAGCACAATTAACAGAAGATAACTGAACTAACATGATTTGATTTCACAAAATATTTCATGTAATAGCAGTAAACAGTTCACCACAATTGTAATGTCAACCAATTAATGCAACTTCTCACAACCTACTATTTAACAAATAAATAAAAACAGTTTGCCGCTTTAAGGGACTTGCATACGACCAGTATGCTACGCCTTTACAAGTATCGATTGTATACACGGTAGTACACACATGAACGATGGCCTAGTTTCAAGTCGCGTATCGACCGCAAAGTTATTACTAATTCATGAGCGTTCGCATATATAAATAGCTGCAAAACAATCACTCGTTTCGCTGTGTTACAATACGAAAATACTTAAATATGTATCTACCTGAACCGTAGAACCATCACCAGTTCAGCTAACATTACTGTCTTTGGCTATCAAGCCTCTATCTTGACAGTACTCCGAATTTACTGAGCGTCTGCTCTTGTGGAGAGATCGTAAGTGAATGATCACAGACTGACTAGTTCTGTTTTGCGTACTACTCTTGACGCACGGAGAAGTAATGAATCATGTATTATGCCACGTTGAGCGTGAAGCGTGAATTCTCTTGACTTAGAGAACACTCTTCGTTCACTCACGGGATAATCGGATTGATCCGGCAACGTCCATCTTTTGACTCTTGTGGCTTCTCGAACGTTCTAGGCTGAGTAAACAACCCGACTACCCCCGAGTTATTTATAACTGGGGAATTGCTCTATGACGCAACGTGTTCCCCAGCTGACTGGGGTCAACTCGTGACAGCTGTAAGGCGTTGATAATCATGTCTGTACACATGTCTCATCGTGTCTCTTGTGCTGCGAATCACTGCTGATACCAACGTTCCTTCATGCCATGATTCCAAACCGCCCAGTATCTCCTCTCTTGGTCTCCCTATGACGCTCTTCGCCTCCAACCTTCCTGTTGTGACGACATACGTTAGCTTTCATCTTCTCATGAATGCCTTCTTCTGATGTGAGTTAAGTTCATTCAAATTATCTATATTACTCATTTATTTCCGTACATATTGTTCTGATCATACTTCTATAACACCACATCTCCAGAGAGTCCACATAATTTCTCAATGCCTGCTGATTGTCCATGGTTAGCTTCCGCACAACATGCGTGGCTCAATATAGCTCCTAAAATAATTTAATTTACATATATTGACAAACTATTTCAGGACAAATTGGTCTCCAAATTAACACAATAAAAATAAAAACTATTGATCTCACCAACAGTTCAGACAACACCAAATTAAACAACCATGTTCTTGATAAAGTCAACAGCTTAACATACCTAGGAAGCAAAATCTACAGGCGACTCAACACCAGAAATATTATCTAGAATCGCTCAGGCATCTGGTGTTTTCAATAAACTGTGAAACATCTGGAAGTCAAAGACTCTAAGCCAACATACGAAACTTAAATTCTTCAATTCGTGTGTGATTTCGGTGCTAACGTATAGATGTGAGAGTTGGAAATCAACGGTAGCACTAGATAAAAAAACAATTAGACAATTTTGAGAACAAATGTCTTAGAAGAATTCTAAACCTCCACTGGACAGATTTCAAAACAAATGCGCAAATAAGACAAGAGACTAAGCAAGATATTGTATCCAATTTATAAGAAAACGCCGTTGGAACTACATCTACCATGTACTCAGAATGGACAAGACAAGACTCCCCTACCAAGCCCTCATATGATCACCGGTAGGGAAAAGAAAACGGGGAAGACCAAGAGAGACCTTGCGTAGAACCATCATCAGAGAAAGCTCATTGCACGGCCAAGTGAACATCCAGGATCTACAGCGGGTAGCAGCGAACCACCAGACATGGAGAGCCATGACTTCTGCCCTGCGTGCTACCTTAGGCTCAAGAGGAAAGGCTAACTAACTAACTAATTATTGACAAACATAAATTGCAGATATTATTTTTCATCTTGAGAAATGTGCGCAACGTAACACATAAATTCCTACCTTGAGTTGGATATGCATCACTGTCAAAAGGAATAGTGCATCAGCTACCACACTTTCGTAACACAGTGGTATAATTGGGGAGGAAGGTGCAGTACCTACGGTAGCCTGCCCGTAGTGGGATTAATTTCGAATAGAGAGGAAGGGTCATGGGAAGCCAAAGAGACCCTTATTAGCTCGACATATCTAGGGTTTTCTCGGGAATGGTAAGGTTTCCCCTCCTAAGATAACTGCCCGAATTAGGAGATACTTTGCTTTGTTATTTACCTAGCTCTGAACCCCCAACTTATATCAATGTTTCTCGAAAGGAAAACGGTTACAAGATTTTGAATGATAATAGTAAATTCTCCTGTTGAACAATCTGGGACCTGGGAGGTTACAACAGAACAGAAATTGGTTGTCTGTTAGTGGTTACCCAGCCACGTAGTGTTCCAGAGTCTTCATAGTATCCATAATTATGTACATGTTGTAATCTATAACTTGGTCAGATCACAAAGTACTTCATAAAAACGATGGAAAGTTAACCATGGTTTATTAACAACTTAAATTAGAAGAAATGGCATTTGTGACATATTAGAATAATTGAATTACACAGTATTGGTCAACATTTACATGTACTCAATGTTGCTGGCTATAAAGACTTTCAGATTCCTAGTCCATGATATGCATTGTTCTTGTGGTCATGATTTCTGTTCATAATGTCTATTCAGAAGTTAATCCACTAGTTAGAAAGAGTTTATTTCCTTACAAAATCTAATAGCAGTTCTCATGATGATTTAGTCACATAACTTCAGTCTGGTGAGGAAGATTAACTGAGGTATATGCTGACCGTTCAGGCACCATCCAATGTTTGACATGGTCTTGAATTACAGGGTTGGTATTCCACTAGCCAAATGAATTAGACATACTGGGAACTAACCATATACCAACCCACTTGGTCGTCACCCTTCCATTCAGAGCCATTCACTTACGTCATGACCCTGAGATTGTCACCATTCTTCCTTCTTCAGTCACTGATAAATCTGCGAACCTCGTCCACCTCCTTAAGTAAAAAAAGAAAGGGAGCCTATTTATACAGGATCACTGATGATTTCACTGTAGTGGACAAGAATTGAAAAGGTTTACAGATATAAGGTTAGTAAGTAGAAGATGTAAGAAGAACATACAAGTTGAGAGCTAAAAGGTCTCTTCTTGTTATTGGTTCTTTTCCGACTATCAAGCATCTTATGTTTTATCTGGCAATTGCATATGCCTTTACTCTGGTACTTGTTTATCTTATGTTCTTTCAAAGGGGAAATAGACAACAGGGAATGACAAGGCAAGTAGGTGGCTGAAGAGTCACATGATCTAAGTTACCCATCAAGATCAGATCCTGCACCGTAATGATAGAGAATAGAAAGATGATTGAGTAGTAGGTACATAGCTCTTATTACTAAGTTAAGGATGGATCAGCTGTTTTAGTTTGCCAAGTTATAGTCTCTGTGCCTTCGTTTATTTACTCCTTCTATCATTTGACTTCCCCACCTCTTCTAGCTGAGGTATGAGATTATAAGAAATATCTCAGGTGCATTAGACATGACAATGCATGAGCATAGACATATTTATTCACTTGTACCTACAGGGGTATACTATTATTATTCTTAAGAATATTACCCCTGCTGATCAGTAGTTCTAATACAGGCAAAATGTAATATTAATAATAATATAATAACATTAATAATATTAATATATATTTTTAAATTAATACAATTCAATTATGGAATGAATCGTAAGTGTCAGGTGTAGTATTAACCCGATGATTTCCACTCAGTCTTTCAACCATTAACATTAACATATATACACAGAATTAAGAATAGGAAGTAACAAGTACAAACTCATTCTCTCCCTCTCATATCAATCTCTTCTTTTTTACTCCAGCACGTGCCTAAACATCAGTCCCTTCAGCCAAAGCGGAGGACCCTGAAGTGTATGGACTAGGTAGTTTGCCTTATATTGAATGGGTTCGAGTGATTGATTTTGGCATAATGATTATGCCTCTTTATGGAATCTGTCGTAGTAGTTCACCCAAACTGAATCAGTTACCCTCATACCACATAATGCTTTCCCAACACCACGACATATATAAAGGTAGAGGGTGGAGATACATTCATTCTCTAATATCTCTCTCTCTCTCTCTCTCTCTCTCTCTCTCTCTCTCTCTCTCTCTCTCTCTCTCTCTCTCTCTCTCTCCTATCGTGTTTGGTAGATGAATGGTAGATGGGATGAGAGCAAAGTTGACACAGACATTACAGCAGTCTTAATCTAATCCACGTCTTGAATAACTCAAAGAAGTTATATGGTGAAGTTTTGACACTGCATGAATGTGCACAGAATTGTCTCCTTCTATAATGTAAGAGTCCGTTGACATCATAGCACTTGTTGGTAAGTGAAAGATAAAGATGAAGTCAAGTAGGTTAAGGTATAAAAGCTGAATCCGCCATTGTCACTGGCAAGGACAAAAGTTACCGGCGATCCCAGAATGAAAATGAAAATGAGTCGTTCATGCAGGAACTTCCAAACACATTTATCACACATTTAACTCTTTACCTGACCATTATAATTGGTCATCGTTACTTGACATTAATTTCCTGACCCGGGCGAGAGAGGGACACTTATATCCCAAATCGAAATACACCTTGCTTGGATCACTGATACGTAAAGTGGGCGGAATTAGGGTTCCTTTTCCCTAGCAGACGGTAAGTGATGTAAAAGTGTTAGAAACCTCCAATCAAATCCCCCCTTTTGGACATTGTCGTAAAGTTCCTTAGATAAGATGTGCAATTTAATGCAGGTATCGCCAATCTGTATGTGGTTATCTATGTGGAGTCCAATTGTGAAATGACTGAGGTGTGCAACATACGACAAACACCTTTGGTTTGTCTTAGTGACGTGTGCACGAGTGCTACACCGTTACTTGACATGTCTTAGTGTAATGTACACGAGTGCCAAACTGTTACTTGGTTTGTCTTAGTGACATGTACACGAATGCCACATATTTACTTAGATTGGTTATTGGCATTTGTTCGAGTACTCGACTGTACCTTAGTTTGCCTTATTGACATGTGCACATGTATAATACTGTTAGTAGTTTTGACTTTGCGACAAGTACACGAGAACCACACTGTCTTTGGGACATGAACACGATTACAATAATGTCTTTGGCTTGACGTAGTACTTTGTAGACAAACAGTAAACTGAATTTTGTACTTCTTGGTGCTTATTGTGAATCCTCTGGAATATTGTCAGATTTAATTCTTTAGTTCCACTCATTGACGCTCACTAATCTTAAATCTGAACAGGAGTACATAGCGCACAAGGTATTTAGCAAAGCATATATTAGAAAACAGAAGACAACGCAGATTTAGTCGCTTTTTCCTAAACTAAAGATGAGTTCTTTAAAATTTATACTAGATATTGATGACCGCAGAACTAGTCGACAGCACGAGACTGGTCAAGGAACCACGCGGCGATGGGTATAATATCAGCGGATTATCATTTGTTAACGTGAAGTATTTTCATGGCATGCCTTACAACGATACATGCAGACATGTATGTATGTATGTATGTATGTATGTATGTATGTATGTATGTATGTATGTATGTATGTATGTATGTATGTATGTATGTATGTATGTATGTATGTATGTATGTATGTATGTATGTATGTATGTATGTATGTATGTATGTATGTATGTATGTATGTATGTATGTATGTATGTATGTATGTATGTATGTATGTATGTATGTATGTATGTATGTATGTATGTATGTATGTATGTATGTATGTATGTATGTATGTATGTATGTATGTATGTATGTATGTATGTATGTATGTATGTATGTATGTATGTATGTATGTATGTATGTATGTATGTATGTATGTATGTATGTATGTATGTATGTATGTATGTATGTATGTATGTATGTATGTATGTATGTATGTATGTATGTATGTATGTATGTATGTATGTATGTATGTATGTATGTATGTATGTATGTATGTATGTATGTATGTATGTATGTATGTATGTATGTATGTATGTATGTATGTATGTATGTATGTATGTATGTATGTATGTATGTATGTATGTATGTATGTATGTATGTATGTATGTATGTATGTATGTATGTATGTATGTATGTATGTATGTATGTATGTATGTATGTATGTATGTATGTATGTATGTATGTATGTATGTATGTATGTATGTATGTATGTATGTATGTATGTATGTATGTATGTATGTATGTATGTATGTATGTATGTATGTATGTATGTATGTATGTATGTATGTATGTATGTATGTATGTATGTATGTATGTATGTATGTATGTATGTATGTATGTATGTATGTATGTATGTATGTATGTATGTATGTATGTATGTATGTATGTATGTATGTATGTATGTATGTATGTATGTATGTATGTATGTATGTATGTATGTATGTATGTATGTATGTATGTATGTATGTATGTATGTATGTATGTATGTATGTATGTATGTATGTATGTATGTATGTATGTATGTATGTATGTATGTATGTATGTATGTATGTATGTATGTATGTATGTATGTATGTATGTATGTATGTATGTATGTATGTATGTATGTATGTATGTATGTATGTATGTATGTATGTATGTATGTATGTATGTATGTATGTATGTATGTATGTATGTATGTATGTGTGTGTGTGTGTGTGTGTGTGTGTGTGTATGTGTGTGTGTATGTATGTATGTATGTATGTATGTATGTATGTATGTATGTATGTATGTATGTATGTATGTATGTGCGTGCGTGCGTGCGTGCGTGCGTGCATGTGTATCTATTGTCAGGTCTTTGTCATATATAACCATTTGACAGTAGACAGTTCTACCTGCATTCTTTTAGCGGCGAAACCTGACACCCCACATTTTGCTAACTTCTTCGAGCGGAAGAGCGCAACTGTGAAGGCACAATCCTTATCCTTGTGCGGGGAAATGCAATCTTAATACAAAATGTCATGGCAGAGCAGACCAGGCCCTAAGCCTTGGTTGGCAGCTGGTCTGGGATCGAAGCTCCAACAGGCGGACAGTTAATGCAATGCTTTGCTGATCCGGCAGCTTCTGCAGCTTGTCTTGTTCCATATGTATTGGTGTTACCTTTTCATTAGAGTGAACTAGGCATGCTGCATTGACAACACATGATTTATATATTTTAGCCCAATCTTTGTGCTATGGAAAGGCAATAACTCCATCCTTTGTCTTAACCGGTCTCGGAATCAAAGCGAGTAATAAAATTTACGAGTTATAAGTCCTTGTCAGTTCGCCTAAATATTGGCTCCACGGGCTGCCTCTGACGGTGGGAGACACCTACAGGTGTCACTGACCAGTTACCGCCCACCTCAAGCTGGGCAGCCCCCGGCCAATTGGGTGCTGAACCGCCACAGCGCTAGGACAAAATCTGAATCGCAGGCTGTAAATCCAAAGCTCTAGGGACTAATAAAACGAAAAATAGAAACTTCAAGCTACGGCTTGCAACCTGGAACGTAACAACCAATCGTTTTAACATTGATATTGCTGGCTTGCAGGAGACTCGCATCGTCGAGGAAGGTTCACTCAGGGAAAACAATTACACCCTTTTTTCGGTAGGGTAGAGGGCAGGCAGATAATAAGGAAACATGGTGTGGGCTTTGCATTGAAGAACTCTCTACTGGAAATGATAGAAATACCAGCTGGAGGTAATGAAAGACTATTATCCCTGCCCTCGGCAATCTCTTGTGCATATGCACCTACACTCGCTTCCTCTTATGATGTGAAGGATTTGTTCTACGAGGAGTTAGACTCTATGATGAAAGCAGTTCAAAATTCCGACTACATATATATGGTCGCTGATTTCAACGCTCATGTCGCAAGGACTCCATATCCTGTGTGCCTTTAAAAATACAACATCGGTCGCATAAATGAAACTAACTAACTAATTAACTAACTAACTAACTAACTAACTAACTAACTAACTAACTAACTAACTAACTAATTGACTGACTGACTGACTGACTAGCTGACTGACTGACTGACTGACTAACTTACTGTAGATTTTCAGGCATCTTTATCATGTTGACATACCTTGCTTTATCGAAAGCTTCTGTGTAGTCAATAAAGCAAAGATACAGATCTTTGTTTACTTCAAAAATCCTCATTATGATCATCATGATCATCATCATGTCATCATCATGATCATCATGAT
The DNA here is from genome assembly GCA_014155875.1 of Cepaea nemoralis. NCBI lineage: Eukaryota > Metazoa > Mollusca > Gastropoda > Stylommatophora > Helicidae > Cepaea > Cepaea nemoralis. The sequence continues at coordinate 17,869 of JACEFZ010005987.1, read as the reverse complement.
CATGATCATCATCATGATCATCATCATCAGCTTCATCATCATCATCATCATCATCATCATCATCATCATCATCATCATCATCATCATCATCATCATCACCATCATCATCATCCTCATCACCATCATCAAGTGCCTTGCCAGGAGCCGTAGGATCATGGCTCTCAACAGGTCTCGATCTTTGTTGTTCTGAATCAACGCTGCTGGATAAATTCCCTATGCCACCGTCTCAGTCCATCCAGCATTTCTTTTGGTCTGCCTCTGCCTCTCTCTCCTCGATATTTCCAGTTGTCACGATGTTTTCTAATGCCCGTCTTCTCATCACAAGACCGAAGAAATCCGTGTGTCTCTTTCTTTTTGTTGTATATAATGTTTTAGCTTCATTAGCCTGTTTCAGACCATCATTGTTAGTCACTATGGCAGTCCAAGGAATTCGCAACATTCGTCTCACGAACCATATCTCTGTTGCTTCTAATTTATTCTTAATTTGTTCATTTACATTCTAAGATTCACCGCCTTACAGCAAAACTGGTTCTATATAGCAATTCAGCACTCTTTTTCTGACATTCAGTGATAACGACGTATTACATATGATACTCTTCATTTTCTGAAACGAGGCTTTTGCCCCGGATCACTAGCGTGTGAAGCGGGTGTGTAACCACGCGGCACACGTTGGACACACAGCCAAATTATCATAACAGAATATCACAACTTCACCCATCGTAGGCTGTGCTCAAGATTGCCCAATCGCCGCGACTGACGTCCAACAATCGATGTGGACCCGAAACGATCAGGACTTCTCACTGGCAAGGAACATCAGGCCTCCTAAATCCAATGAGCAATAATCAAATTGATTAATTGAGCAATGTTGAGCAAGATTGGGCAATCTTGAGCATAGCCTACGATGGGTGAAGTTGTGATATTCTGTTATGATAAGTTGGCCGTGTGTCCAACGTGTGCCGCGTGGTTAGCGTGAACCGACATCACAGCATTCGGGACATTCCCATAAGCGCTCCGTCCCCATCCTCAGCAGCCAGCGAAGAGTTCCAACACTAATAGTTCCAGTAGCAATCTGATTATATGTCCGTCTCGCCTTTCCTCTGAGCGTCGATCGTCGGCCAGATTCCCTCGTCACACCTCGCTGCCTCATTCTTACCAGACTATGGTGATCCATTTGCTCCTCCGAGGTGTACACGTGCTCCCACAAGGCCGCAACCACGTCTGTCTTGTCATGCATCAATACTCCACCATGTTTTGCCGAGCCAGCCAATCTGCCCGCCTGTTCATTCCCTAGCACTCCGGAATGCCCCGGAGAAAAGATCCAGGTAATGCCTGCTACCTGTGACCTCCGAAGCGAAGCAAGCCACTCTGCACGAAGCTTGCCTGTTCTCATCCTCCTCAGCATGCTTTCTGAGTCAGTTACAATCACAATGTGTGTATGTATCGTGTTCTTATCCAGCGGAAAGCTGCACTGACCGCCTCCACCTCCATTCTTAAGCTAGATGTTATGTCATCATACGCCAGGCTCTCCTGCACCAAACGCCGACCATAGCTTTTGCTATGAATCCCCAGGCACTTCTCCTAGCCTCTCAACACCGACCCATCCGTGTAGATAATCACATCACCCGGGCGAGCATTATCCTGAATTAGTTGCTGGATTTCCACTTCCGTGGCCCCTGCTGGCCATTCCCTGCACTCCCAGCTCAATGTGATTATAACTCTGCACAAGTCTGACTGCTCGGCTGGCACTCTGACCCACTCCTCTCCTCGCCTGATGTTCTCCAAGGGGCACAACTGTCTGATCGTATCCTCCGCCTGAGCCATCCATGATTTCCCTCTTATCAGTCTCTGACCCTTAACTACGTCCAGCGCCTCATGCAACGGGTGATCTGTGTCTGCAGCTACTCTGAGGTATGCCTTCGCCTGCATCACCTTGTGCTTACCAGCAACAGTCGGCAGACCAAGGATGTAACGCATACACACTACTGGAGTGTCTCTGGTGCATCCCAGAATGACCCGCATAGCTTCGTTCTGTATGCGCTCTAATTTCACCAGCTGACTCTTTGAGACAGTGAGCAGTCCTAGTCCATAATCAATCACTGAGAGGATCAAGTGCTGGTATAGTGTGAAGAGCATTCTCTGCTCTGTGTCCATTGCAGCCATAGTTTTAAGTGCATTGAGTCCCTTTTGAGATCTTGTCACAACCGTCTCCACATGGTCCTTGAAGGACAGACTCCTGTCAAATGTGATTCCCAGATACTTCAGTTTGTTCTCTCTGTTGACGCTTCTGCCATCTATCGTGAGGCTTGGGGCATCATCTCTCACAATCCTGTTGTCCAGAGAGCACCACAACACAGCCGCCTTTTCCGGGTGGATGACAGCACTCATTTCAGTGCACCGAGTCAATCACTTTGTCTACTGTCACCTACTGTCACCTGTTCTGGGCTGTTTTGATCCCTATTTCTTCCCCTGCCTGTATGCAATTAATATCATCTGCAAATGTTAGAATCCTTCCAACCCCTGGATGCTTCTAGGTATGCAATATTGCTCGTATACACATTAAAGAGCACCGGTGAGACTGCAGATCCCTGTGGCAGTCCCGGGGTTTAAATATGTGGCTCTGAGGTCCATGCACCCAGACGGAGAGCAACCCGACGTGAATGCAGGACGGCTGCTATCCAGTTCACCAACTAGGGATTAGACAATAAAGCAAAGTGTAGATCTTTGCTTACTTCTATATGGAACGTTCAGTTACTGTTATCAGTTTATACACATTATTTACTGCACCCTTGCCTTCTACAAACCCACATTGTTCTTCTCCTATTTCAGTTTGTATTTTCTTCTTAGCTCTTTGCATGATAATTCATAGCAGCATCTTCGTGATGTGACTCATTATACTAATTATTCGATGTTGACAGTCCTGATTTATTTGGATTGCTATAAATACAGAATTACATAATTAATGAGGTATAGGTATAGTCTCCAGTATCTATATTGTATTCAGCAATCTGGTAACTTTATCTATTCCGTATTATTCTAAGCATGAATCATTTCTGTTGTGCTGCTGTCCTGAATCAGGGTGGGGGGGGGGGGGGGGAGTCTTGCTAGTCCTCATATGGTTAAGAGCATTCTGAACCTCCATTTTCAAAATTGATGGTCCTTCATTATTATTTTGAATATCATACTATTCGGTCTCTGTTATCATCCTACAGGTTTTTCGCATAAAAGTGACCTGCAATGTAAAATCTGATCTTTTTCTATTATGATTTTTCCATCTTTTTGTCTTTAGGCAGCCTGCTGATGTACGTGGTCTTTGATTAGTAAGCTCCTGAAGTCCTTTGTTGCACTAGTTTGGCATTTTTACTGTTGTGTTGTTTTTCAATTTCTATGCATTTTTCGCAAGTCATGCTTCTGTTGCCATCCTTATATATGTTCTGACTTTTCTGTGAATTTCTTCATATTTGGCAGGATTATTTTGTTCTGTCTTCTTGTTTCCATTAGTTGTAAAATGTCTTCAATCATCCATGTTTTAAGACCCACTTTCTTTAAGTTTGGAATATTTTATTTCTGCAGCCAAACTTAATGAATGCATCAACATTTCCCTTTGATAATCCACATCTTGAAATAGGATTTCTATATCAGACAATACAACACAATTATTCTTTACTTCTATGCTAAAATTATCTTGTATTTCTTTGTCGGTTTTCAATTTGGCTAAATCATAGTTAGTGATTCCTGTTGTAAACTTGACTTTATTTAATTTTACTCTCAATGTGCCTGTAATTAATCTGTTATCAGTGTAACAGTCTGTATTGGCAACTATTTTTACGACTGTTAACGGATTTCGAAACCTTCTGCTAATCAGGATGTAATCTATCTTGTTTTTAATCCATTTGTCTGACTCCTCTACATCCATAATCTTATAGGATGCTGTTTAAACCAAGTGTTTCCTACAACCATTGTTTGTTCCTCATGTCGTCTCGCACATTCCTAATATATTAATCTCATCTCTTTCCATTTCTTATTTGATGTTAATTAATTTTCTGTCGTCGCTTAACGTACACACGTTCCATGTTGCTATTTCCAGTGTCCCTGTACATTTCTTGTGATGATCTTTAATTAGGCGAATCCTGATAAACTAGGCAAATTTAAAGAAGGTAGCTTGCCGTTGCTTTCTTTCCTTGCAGTGACCAATATTGACCGGCGGCGCTACCCATTGTCTCGTGAAAGAGATCGGCGTACCGTTGTGAAAACTGAGACAATAACGAGAACTATCTGTCGGCTGGCCTGAGAATTTCATCCACCACCTGCCTTCTGTGGTTTCATGTGAACAACTTCCGAAAACGAATACGAAATAACAGCACACCATCCCAGAAAAAAGAGAAAAGTGTCCACCTGACCCCCCCCCCCCCCACAAAAAAAAAAGTAACACACACACACACACGCACGCAATCACGCAAGCAAGCACGCACGCAAGCACGCACGCACGCACACACCACACACACACACACACACACCACACACACACACACACACGCCGCTATGTCGCCGCTGTTCTACCGGAAGAATAGAACACACATTGTGAAAATCGGATAATGTTACACTTAGATATTCCTTCAGAGAAAGGACGTTTTCAGAGTAATCACGATATAGTGATACCAAAAGACACACAGAAAAGATAATTAGAAACAGGGATTAATACTAAGGTGAGAATATGCAGTGAGCTGATGGAGGTAACAAATGATAGATTGCCTTGTCAATGGGGATACACAGTTGAAGAAAAGGAGCAGTCTCCGCAAAGGTGGAGAGTTTGTTGATGGTTGGTGGGAAAATCGGACATACGGCTCACTTACATAAACATAAGCATGTTAGTGGCTGAACGCCATTGTGAGTATAGGAGTAAGACTCTGCCTTCCAAAGGATATACCAACCTACCAACCTGCCAGCCTAGCAATCTACTTACCAACCTACTAACATACCTACCAACCAGGTAACCTACCTCCCAACAAGTCATTCTACCTATTAATCAGCCAAACCTTTGAGAACATCGCTTTCATCACAGCGATTCGAAAAGCCTCTCGATCTCCGGCCATGTCTCCTGCCCCATACACCCCCATTCCCGAGTGTCTTCAATCTCCTGTGTCCCTCTTCGTGCTGGCCGACCCCGGCCTCTTCTACCAAGAACAATTAATTATATCACTGATCTCTCCAAACCATTGGGATGATTAATATTAATAAAGTTATTCAGTTTTCGAGGTATGATACTGTTTATTCGCTAGTTTTCTTCGATGTTCAAATCTGGTATAATTTCTTGTTTTTAAAATTCTTCACGGTCAACGATATTCCAGGAACTTTACTGGATCAACTGAGCTCAATAGCCCAAACTTTCTTATGTAGGTTCAGATGCGTTTGTTGTTAAAATAAATACCCATGATTCCAACACAATGACCTGTGTTTTGTTTTTGTATGTTTGTACAGGAGTTAAATAAACAAATCACTGTAACAGTTTGGCAAAGAATAGGAGCAACAATTAAATAAACAGAACACAACAACAATTTTGGCTAAGGATAGGAGCAATTGAATGATTAAAACTGTTTACAACTTTGGCTACAAATAGGAGCAGTTAAATAGTTAAAGACCTATAACAATTTGGCTAAGGATAGGAGCAATTAAGTAAACACAGCTCTATAACAATTTGGCTAAAAATAGGAGCAATTAAATAAACAAAGCAATATAACAATTTGATTAAGGATGGGAGCAATTAAATAAATAAAGCATTATAACAATTTAGCTAAGACTAGGGGCAATTAAATTAGCAAAATCATGTAACAGTTTGGCTAAGAATAGCAGCACATATAAAGGTTGTCCTTAATAGCTATCTTACGTCTTTTGTTAAAGTCTAAGAGGTTATTAATGTTATTCTGCAGATGCCTCTCGTCTACGAATTATGTAATCCATTTATAACCCAGTATGTGAGACTGGTCCAGATCAACCAGCCGTTTATTATCCGTTACCATTATCACTGGGGGAATTTTGTTCACCTAACTAATATCGACTGTTCATTGGTGCTAGAATCTGGCCCTGAACCTTTGATTTTATCTTTTAATTACAGGTAAGTGTTGCAAAATACAGTCAGTTCATTCAATGTTCACGTGAAGTCTCTTGTGCGAGTGTGTCCGTTTGTGTGCATGTGTGATAGTATTAATACTTGTAGGCAACTCGTTCAGAATCGTCTTTTAGACATAGCTTGTGTGTGTGTATGTGTGTGTGTGTCTGTGAGAGAGAGACAGAGACAGAGACAGAGAGAGAGAGAGAGAGAGAGAGAGAGAGAGCGAACGAACGGACGAACGAACATATTTTATTTTAAATGGGTTAAGAAACGGACACGCTTCTTCTTCTTCAGCGTTCCGAGCCATTGAGGTCTTTGCTGCAGATACAATCCGTCTCCATTCGTCTCTCTGGTTGACCTTCTCTTGCCAGTCGTTGATACCAAGTGCTTGTAGGCCTGTATATATATTATCTCTCCACCGTCTTCTTGGTCTACCTCGGGGTCTACGGTCATTTATTTCCTGAGTGTAAGCGAGTTTTGTTTCCCTATTATCTTCCATTCTTTCTATATGCCCCAGCCATTGTAGTCTATTAGCCTTCATGATACCAGTGATTAGCGGGGACTTAAACAGATCATAAATGTCTTTGTTACTTCTTCTTTTCCACTCTCCACTTTGTGTATCCCTAATGGGTCCAAAGATGCGTCTTAAAACTTTGTTCTCAAAGGTTTGTAACAAGGCTTCGTCTCCTTTCGTTGTACTCCAGGTTTCAGAGCCATACAGCACAACTGGTCTGATCAGTGTTTTGTATATTGTGATTTTGGTGTTACGAGATAGCGCATTTGATTTTAGTAGATGTTGTAGTGCATAGTATATCTTATTTCCAGAATTGATTCTAGTTTGTATTTCTTCCCTTATGATGTTGGAGCAGTTGAAGATTGTACCCAGGTATTTGTATGTTTCCGTTCTTTTAATGGTCATATTATCTATTTGTATGTGGCCAGAGTTTTTAGCCATTCCTTCTCTTGAAATTACCATATATGCTGTCTTATCTTGGTTGATAACCAGCCCCATCGGTTGGGCTTTTTCCTTTAAGTGAGTCAATATTTCCAATGGCTTTTGGTCATTTTCCCCTATAATATCTATATCATCGGCATAACCAAGCAGCTTGGATGTTCCTCCAATATCACAGTCCTCTTTTACCTTCCTTACAACTTTCTCTAGAGCCAGATTGAAGAGTAGCGGCGATAGTGCATCACCCTGTTTCAAGCCAGATGTTATTTGGAAAGGGTCTGATTTCCTGCCTTTATATGTTACTATATTATAAGTATCTTCCATGCATAGTCTGGTCATGTTGATTAACTTCCTTGGTATTCCAAATTCCTGCATAGCATTCCATAGACTATTCCTATGGACACTATCATAAGCCTTTTTAAAATCCACAAAAATGTTATGGAGATCTCTTTTATATTCCCAATTTTTCTCGGCTATTTGTCGTAAGATAAATATCTGATCTATTGTTGATCTGTTTTGTCTAAAACCCGCCTGGTAGTCACCTAATATGTCTTCTGAATATGGTTTTAGTCTATTTAGTAATACTGCGGATAGTATCTTATAGCTTGTGGACAGTAGTGATATTCCTCTATAATTTTCACATTGGAACTTGTCTCCTTTCTTAAAGATAGGTATCAATAATGACTCTTTCCAGTCATGGGGTAATTCTTCTGTCCTCCAGATTTTTATTATTAGTTCGTATAGCTTTAGATGTAATGCATGGCCACCTGCCTTTATAAATTCAGCAGCAATTCCATCAGCCCAGTTGCCTTATTGTTTTTAAGTCGTGTGATTACATATAGGATTTCTTCAAATGTAGGTTCTTCAATTTGTGGTTCACATGTTAGAACCTCTTCCTGTGGGAAAGTGTTACTTGGAGCTTCACAATTTAGTAATTCAACAAATATTCTTTTCCATGTGTTGCACATTTCCTCATTGGTATTTATCATATTCCCATTTTTGTCTTTTAAACCATATGTGTTTTGTTTGTGCCCTCGTTTCATTGACTTCAGTTCTTTAAAAAAACTTTCTGGATTCATTTTTCTGGTGATTAGTTTCCATATCTTTGATTATATTACTCATATATTCTCGCTTCTGCTGTCGGACTATTTTTATAGCATCTTTACATTCATTTCTATAATGCTCTTCCTTTTGGATGTTGTTGATGTCATTTAACCATACATGTCTGGCATTCTTCTTCCTAATGACTAGCTTCTTCACATTTTTGATTGAACAATCTGTTCTTTATATTCGTGGTTTAACACACTGAGACATTCTTCTGCGGTATATTGAATTGGGTTCTTGATGTTCAACCAAGTTTGGTCAACGCTTTCCCCCAAAGGGTTTTGCAGAGTTTCAAGTTTACATTTCATTTCATCTGTAAATTTCTGTTTGCTTGTAATTTCTTGTAGTTTTTCTCTGTTATATGTTGGGTGTAATCTTTGTAATTTAGTATAGAAAGCTCTCTTAAGTTTTATTTTAAATTTTGCTCCAACGAGGAAGTGGTCGCTGTGGCACTCAGCTCCTCTATAACGTCTAACTTGTTGTATGTTTGATGCATTTCTGTTGTTAATCAAAATGTGATCTATTTGATTATAGGTTCTATTGTCACGTGATTTCCAATTTTGTTTGTGTATATCCTTTCTTTGTAGTCTGGTACTGGCTTCTGCCAGGTTGATGACTCTCCATCCATTATCATTTGAAGTTGTATGTAGGCTTTCCATACCGGCCACTTTTTTATGAGTTTGTTCTCTACCTATTTTTGCATTGAAGTCTCCCAGCACAATCAGGATGTCCTGTTTGGGGGTTTCTTCTATGATATCTTCCAGTTCATTATAAAAGTCTTCTTTAATATCTTCTTCTTTCTCTTCAGTAGGTACATGTACATTAATCATCGTTATATTTTTCCATTTACCTTTTATTCGTAATTTACTAATCCTGTCATTAACCTGCTTTGAAGTTTAAAACGTTCCCCCATAACTCTTTTTTGATGACAAACCCTGTTCCTAATTCATGTTTATTTTGGGTGTTTCCTCCATATATTATAATCATTCCATTTTGCTCTAAAGTACCCTCTCCTGGCCACCTTATTTCTTGAATTGCTGTCATATCCATTTGATATTCAACCAGCTCCCGGGTTAGTTCTTCGGCCGCTCCAGCTCCATATAGTGTCCGTACATTCCATGTTCCAAATCTCAAAAGTCTTTTAACGTTCCAAGGTCGTTGTCCAGATAAGGCAGTCCGAATTCAGGGTTCATGTATCTGTTTCGTAACACAATAGTTTTTACAAAGGTGGGGATGTTAACCCCACGCTTCAACCCCCAACTTGGGAACATTGTACAGTACGATGACGTTAAAATTATTTTTTTAAACGTAAGAATATGATTTTGGGACGCAGAGGTGTTTCCTTAGGCACCAGGGCCGGGTTATATATGGCCAAGACCTATTGACGCGTCCTCGTCGAGCGTCATGGGCAACACGTCCCTTCGGGGTCCTGGCTAAAGTCAGTAGGAACGCCGATTCCTCTCGAAGTCTGAGAATGTCTGCCTGTATGGGGAGGACCCACCAGTCTGCACACCAATAAGCCAGACATGGGACAATGGATACTCACGCAGACCTCAGGTCCTGTATGACATCACACTGATGTTGGACAACAGGATGCCTTCATCCGACATACAGGACTTCGCGTTGGAGCTCAAGCCAACAAACACAAGCAAGCAAGCAAGCAATATGATTTAGCCGTAGCAGTTGGCACAATGTGGGGCATATGTTAGGGTGAGCGCGACCTAATATTAGGCGCTAACAGAAAGCAGGTAGTACAGTTTACTGTCACATGGTAGCCCAGTCGTATCTGATTAAGACATGACTAACTCCTTACCTACTGTCTTCCTAACCACTGTCCCTCTAACCACTGTCTCCATAATCACTGTCTCTCTAACTTCTATCTCCCTAATCACTGTCACCCCAATCACTGTCTCCCTAATTACTGTCACCCCGATCACTGTCTCCCTATTCACTGTCTCCCTAATTACTGTCACCCCAATCACTGTCTCCCTATTCACTGTCTCCCTAATCACTGTCTCCCAAATCAATGTCTGCCTAATAATTTTCACCCTAACCACTGTATCTCACAGTTTCTTCTACTGATTGTCAAATTGTCCATGATTCCCACGCACACGTTGAAACAAGAATGATACATATTATCAAATAATGTTACTTCGTGTGCAGATGTTTTGCACTAGGTTATCAATACTGTGTAATATCTGTATTGCTATAGCCAGCCCGAGTCTGTCTGTTTTGTTTTGAAGTCCCCGTTGTTATTGGCTATTTAGCTAAGATGTTAAAAGTTTGTGGCATGTTATTGGCTATTAGACTAAGATATTGCAGTTTTGTGGCATGTTATTGGCTATTTAGCTAAGATATTGCAGTTTTGTGGCATGTTATTGGCTATTTAGCTAAAATATTAAACGTTTGTGGCATGTTACTGGCTATTTAGCTAATATATTCAAAGTTTGTGGCATGTTATTGGCAACTCTTATAGATTGGCAATTCTGGCAGGGCAGCTGTTTAACTCGACCTGCTCTCCCAATTTTCGTTAACCAAGGAAATTTTAACTTGCGCATAGTGCGTTCTTTCCTCTGAACATTTCGCCCTTGACCCATTAGGCTAGACATCCAATCCACAACTCCCAAATTAGGAAGAGATCAGCCTTTTTCTTATCACGTACAATTTCAAATAGTCAACGTGGTGTGATGAGCCAGGTCTGCTTGAGAAAAAAGGTAGAAGCGATAAACTCTGATCTTCGACATCTCATAAAGTCTACCTTGTCTTTCGAGCTGTTGTAGAGTGGAATACATCACAATACCTATGGTCGATGACCACAGTGCTATTCACAAAAACTGTATAAAATGGAAGAGAAGACATAACTGATCAAGTACCATGTTTTGAACGGCATTTCACCATGGTTAACCTTGTTTCTTATCCACCCCAGCCAATTTTCTGTGGAGAGTTCTGTGATTTGTGAGCGTAATTACCTGTGTGTGAACGGGGTCAAATTATGCGACACCTGGAATAAGAGTTACGTGTATGAAAACATCCTGCCGAGAAACAGCAACTTAACTATTCACTTCGTAACTAATAATAACACTAAACTACCACGCTTTGAGGTGAGTACTTTATGTAAGAGAGAGTCTCCATGACTAAGTGGTTAAGCCATCTGATTCGGGCTCCGAATGTTGTGGGTTCGAGTCCGGGCCGCGTTCTTAGGTTCATTAGTGCAATTTATTTCGGAGACTCCTGAGAGTCGTCGCTGGAGCTACAGAGTTTGTACCTTGTGCGACGCTTTCCACGCTGCCGAAAGAGACGGAGCCATATGGGATAAAAACATGGAGCAATTAAATCGACTCCCCGTCGACTTTCAATCGACTTTTAAACTGCTTTAAGCGACATTATGTAAGCAACATGTGTTAGTAACAATGTATTTCCTTTGTGAATTTAAATGAAGAAGCCATGAACAATAGATTGCACAATGTGTTGCGTGGCATTGTTCACATCTCTTCAGGAGAATACTGAAGATGTATATTGCGTGTGAAAATGAGTCGTATTGTGGCTGAAATACATAATACACTTGTTCACTGACACTGTTCCAACGTCGATCATTTGGTATCTCAGTGGTAATCTTCATATTGCGAGAAGATAACATGAGGAACATGTTGTGACAACTGGAAATATGTTAGAGGAAGGCAGGGAGAAACGGTTCTTGATTTTTATGCCATAGCACTGAAAGAAGCCAGCACACAAATTGATACAAGCTTTTGGAGACATCAGATGTTGGCATGTGTAATGGCCCACGTCGCTTGGCTAGACACGTAGCAACCGTTACTTTTAGTTGTCTACTTAATCCATGTTCCACCCATGGTTAATTTAACCCCTGTCTAATTCTGGTGTGTATTTATTCAAGCAAGATAAAGAGGAATATAATAAAATACATAAAGAAATAGTAAACAAATGCAAAGTGGCTAAAGAAGTATGGCTGAATCAAAGGTGCATGGTCATTGTAAGAAACTATGGAAAAGACTCCCATTCCATGTACCAACGAATAAATACAATAACAGGCAGGAAAACACGAAATACCACTGGATGTGTAAAATCGAGGAATGTACAATATTGATGGGACAATATGATATAGTCAATAGATGGACAGAATATTTGGAAGCGCTGTATGATGATGGGAGACCGGATGTTAATATTCAAAACAATGGTCAGGGTCCAACAATACTTGCAGTGGACATTGACGATGCACTACATCACATGAATAAAGGAAAGGCGCTCGGTTCAGACAAAATTACATATGAGGAAGTTGAGGCTCTATGTGAATTTGAATCGATATATTGACAAAATTCCTAAATGGCATCTACACTAGTTCGTACATTCCCAATCCATCTTTATAGCTCTACCAAAGAAACCAAGCGCATTAGAATCATTAGAAGCATTATGAAACACATGACAATCAGGACGCAGAGGTGTTTCCAAGGCACCAGGGCCAGGTTCTATAATGGCCAAGCCCTATTGACACGTCCTAGCAGTGCGTCCTGGGCAACAGGTCCCTTTGGGGTCCTGGCTAACGTAGTTGGATTGCCGATTCTTCTGAAGCCGGTGAATTTCTGCCTGCACGGTGAGGAACCATCAGTCTGCACACCAATAACCCAGACATGGGACAACGGATACTGACGCAAGCCTCAGGTCCGGTATGACATCACACTGATGTTGGACAACAGGATGTCTTCATCCGACATATAGGACTACACGCTGGAGAACACAAGCAAGCAAGCAACATGACAATGCTGTTCATTCATTCATTCATTCATTCATTCATTCATTCATTCATTCATTCAACAGTAGCAAATCCTTTGCAAAACCTCGCTCCCATAACAAACTTCCGGTAAACCTCTCGATCATAAACAAGATAGCCCGCGTCCGATACACCCATCTGAAGATCATCCGCCACATCCTACACCCATCTTCTCTTTGGCCTTGCTCTTGTCCCAGGCATATACGCCTCCATTATTGTTCTCTCCAAACTGTCATGACGTTTCAAGTGACCAAAATATTTCAATTCCCATTGCTTAATCGTCTTTAGTAGCCAGCCTTCTTCAATATTCAGCTCTTGAAGTATAGATGCATTTATTCAATGATGTTACAGAGTATAATTTTGAAAAGAATAAGAAACAAGATGAAACCAGAGATTAGTGAGAAACAGTGGATTTTTAAAGGGAAATAGCATAAACAACGTTGTATACATTCTCAGGACACTATTAAAAAGAGCTATAGAATTACAAACAGATCTGTACGTATGCTTCATAGACTACACACAAGGATTTGGCAAAGTGAAACTTGACGAAAGATAAAATTAGTAAGGCACCTGAATATTGAAGGCAAAGATCTGCGAATAGTAAAGAATATATATAGGCAGAAATCTGCAGCCCTAAGGATCAACAACCTGTTAGGAATATTTCAGTGTATAAAAAATTGTGTCAGGGAAGGTTGTGTAATGTCTCCTGATTTGTGCTCATTGTACAGTGACCATATAACGAGATCTACAGAATATGTGTCCGAGATCCTGGTTAAAAAATGCTAGAACTATGTTGTTTAAAACATGGAACTGCCTTAGGGATTCCATCTCCGGATTTGTCCTCAGTGTTTACTCCCGAAGACTTTCCCATATGGGTATACCCGCAAGGCAGCGGAGGTTAGAGATTTAGAGTTCCCTCTCTTAGAATAGACACTACCCAAGGCTGACGAGCCTCCTCTGCCCTGGAATCAATAAGGAGGGAAGTCTACCATTCTTCCTTCCTGACAGTGACCATACTGATCAGATGACCGTAGCCATTGTCTCTATTGAGAGATCCTCTGCCCACCGTCACTGACTTGAAACCATAACCAACAACTGCTCCCATATCCAATCCACCACCTGTTCCCATGGCTTCACCCTGTTGGGGGTGGGGGTGGGGTGGGGTGGGGGAGGGCTAAACGGGTACTCCACCTTGCCTTAAGGGTGTCCCGTAGGCTAGCGGAGGGAAGGAGGCACTTTACCTCTCCTTTGATAGGGGTACACCTACCCCGCTACCCGAATCTATCAAATTAATAATGATTTGTACAATAAATCACTGTCCTTGAAAGTTAGAAAGAGAATTCTTGATTGTTGCATAGAAACAATGTTAACATGCGGCTGTATATCCTGGACAATTAGTAAACAGGAAAAAAATCCATGGAAGCATTGGAGATGTTGTATTATAGAAACATTTTAAAAATTAATTGGACAGCCAAAATTAGCAGTCTGGATATTTTGAGGGAAGCTATGTCGCAAAGACAACTTATCATAAACATCAGCAGGAGGCAGTTATCGTTTGCTGGCCACGTTATGAGAAGACAAACACTGGAACATGTCGTGACAAGCGGACAGATTTGTGGAAAGAGAGATAGAGGAAGGCAGCGTGAGAAGATTCTTGACAGTCTTGTTTCATGGCACGAAGAGAAGCAACACACGAATTCATCCATGTCGTCGAAGATCTCGATTTGTTTAGAGACATGATCGCCCACGCCAGCTGGCAAAGCACTGGATGATGATGATGATAATGCCGATGATGATGATGATGATTATGTATTCAATTTTTTCACAACGGTTACTTTAACTTGTGTTTTATTCAGCTGTTCGCCTAATCCATTCTATCACAAAGGCTACTTTAACCCCTGTGTTATTCAGAAACCTAATTCCTGTTATCATAACGGCTATGTGTTATTCAGCTGTTTACCTAATCCGTTCTATCGTAACGGTTACTTTAATTCCTGTATAATTCAGCTGTTTATTTAATTATTGTATCAGAACTGTCAATTACCTACCCTTGAAGAAAACCGGCCAAACTGAGGTACCGAGCCTATGATTTGTACTAAAGGTTCTTGCAGGTCCTGCCTGAGAAGAATGTCTTATATTTAACGTTTCAAGGAAAGATCGTCCTGAAATGAGTAATGTTTCACGAATCCTGCTCTTTGGGAATGTAGATACCGTCGGCTTTTTCCCTTATAGGACTTGTGTGCGTGTGCCTCCAATCAATCAATTAAACAATCAAGTGCCGTCTCTACAATGAAGGTTGGCTGCAATGGATCTCCAACACTGTCTCTCGCCTTGACTGTACATTCTGTCAGACTGATGCTCGTCCATCTCTTGATGTTATCCTCCCACTTGTATCGTTATTTACCTCTTGCTCGCTTGCCGTCTACCTTACCATCCCGTATATTTTTTTTATAAGAGCGTTATGTCTTTTAACGTGGGCAAAATATTTCACTTGCCTCTTTTTTATTTCTTTTATCAACTCTCTCTTCATTCCCAGTTTTCCTAGAACCTCTGTGTTTGATTGTTTTTGTTTCAATAACATACGACATATTCTTCTGTATATCTACATCTACAGGGCTTCTATCCGACTTTCTAGTTGCTTGTCCATTGTCCGGGCTTCCGTGCCATACAATAGTGTAGAATAAACGTAGCATTTGACAATTCTCATTTTTAATGCGCTGTTAATCTCTTTAGATGTTAATACTTTTTTTATGCTGTTGAAATATTTGTGGCCATTCCTATTCTCATTTTGATTTCTTGTTCACTTCTGCAATCATCTGTTATTACATGTCCAATATAGGATAAACTTGTTACTTAATCTAGAATCTCCTCGTTTACTATTATGTTCATCGATGACCTTTCCTTTCCATTGATAATTATCATGGTTTTCGTTTTTAGTATAATATCTAAGCCACATTCTGCACTGTACTTCTTTACTTTTTCCACTAGGTCTTGTAACTCTTGTTCGCTTTCTGCTAGTAACAAGGTATAGTCAGCATATCTAAGATCGTTTATGATTCTTCCATTGATGTTAAGTCCAGGCATTCTTTCTTGAGCATTTTTACTTGAGCCTACCTCGTAGTTAACGCAAACACACAACATCCGCTGCATGGTGAAATTATGAAGGTGAAGGGCAGCAGGTAAAAAAGAGGACGGTCGTGGATGGGTCAGGCCGAAGACATTCTTCAACAGGTGTGTTCACTTGAGGACTTAGCACCTGGCAAGGAGTGGGTAAAAGTGCCAACATATTTCTGCACATTCTTGTCAGTTTGCACTCAACTAGATATAAAATGCAGACAAGAAAATCCGGCTGCTGTGGAGGTTGAAGTACAAGCGTTGATTTTCGAGAATTCGCTAGACGGTGATGCTGTCATTTACACAGATGGGTCGGTCGTCCGACATGTGAGAAGCTCACGGGCCTTTACGGCTGGGGCCGGAGGGAGAATTGTGAAGGAGGACTCTGGTGCTTTCACTGAAACCACAAGTAGCCTGACCATGGAAGTCATGGCAGTAAGTAAAGCAATAACATAGCTCGAGACACAGACATTCACTAGGGCATGTTTCCTTAGCGACTCAATGAACATGATCAAGAGGATAGAGGTGGGGTGGATCCGAAGAGAACGGTTGCTGTCTCAGGAGCGGTCTCGGCTGGCAAAGATTAGTTTCATCTTCGTGCCAGGGCATGCGGGAGTACAAGGAAATGAACGGGCTGACAAGCTCGTCGCAGGTGAAGCTACGGTGGGGGGGGGGGGGGGGGGGGGAGGCGGACGAACCATGGACCAGGCTGACATTCTGAATGTTCTACGAGAAGTAAGACTTTTGCGTGAACCAGGTGATGACTGTGAATCTACAACCATGGTCAGACTGCGAGAACAACAAATTAAAAGAGGGTTGGCCAAACAAGAACACTACTCAGGAAGCCAAAGAAGATTGATAAACCAACACAGAACTGGTGTCGTTAGCCGCCACTCGCTGCGAGATTTGCTGAGGAGGGGATCCGAGCACTCATGGACTGAATGGTTCGAAGTGCAATGAGGATGATCTGTCGACTAACTAACTAACTAACTTACTTGAGTAAAAATCCTTTCTGTGTACAGATTAAATAGTGTTGGGGACAACACGCATCCCTTTTGCACTCCTCTTTTTATTTCTATGGGCGACGAAAAATTATGTCTGCATCTAAGTGACGCCACTTATTCCCAGTACAAGTTACAAACACATAGGATGTCCTTTCAGTCTACTCCTATGTCTTTGAGGCATGCAATTATTTGTTCATGTTAGTCAAAAGCTTTATTGTAGTCTATAAAATATACATATATAGTTTTCTGAAATTCTATGTATTTTTCAGTTAACATCCTCAAACAGATTATTGCTTCTCTGATACCTCTGCTTTTGCGGAATCCAAATTGTTTTTCAGCTACTTCCTCATCTATTTTATTTTGAATTCTTTATTGAATAAACTTGAGTAGTATCTTAGTTATATAGCTCATTATGCTTCCACATGGATCTCATTATCCTATAGTATTTTATTGACGTTCAGACATCGCTTGTACACTGTTTATGGGGCACCGTTGGGACCCGGTGATGACTTGCAACAAGAATTCTAGACACGTGCCGCAGCCTCGTTCCACGACTGAGGCTTGATGTCGAAACGGCGAGTCGGCTTTTCTAGCCACACCTTCGAGAATGGAACCTCGAGTTAGGCATTAGAGTACACACCTTCTAGGGGCTCTAGCGGCTTCTTTTTCTCGATGCTGTGCTGCCAGATCGTGGCTGTTTCTGACAGATGCTGTGCTGCCAGATCGGGGTGTCGTGTCCTCCTTTAAAGTGTCGTCCCTGGAGTGAGGAGATCCGACACCCACATTTTAATTTTTTTTTTTTT
>JACEFZ010005986.1:0-33284 GCA_014155875.1 Cepaea nemoralis | reverse complement strand
TTTGGGGCCTCCATCAGTAGTCGGGATGGAACTCCGGATCACTGACAGGTGTGTAACCACTTGACCATGCGGCTCACACTAGAAGCGACCAAAATTATCACAATAGATTATCACACCAGAATGAGAGCGAAATGATACTCGAGTCTAGTGCTTCCAATCTGATGTGGAGAGGCCTTAGGTTCGTACCAGAATACGATCAGCATTGCCATTTGTGGGTTGTGCTCAATCTTTAAACCTCAAATCCTAAAACAACCAAACAAATTAATTTAAAAACTTAGTTACAACTAGGTCCACCAGAAAGACGAATGGCTTGTATCTGCAGCAAAATACCTCAATGGCTCGGAATACTGAAGAAGAAGAAGTTACAACTGGCAAGCTTGATGGGGGGGGGGGGGGGGGGGGGTGGCTGCAAATTGAAAAAACCTGGATGACTTGGTCACATGACATAATTAGAACAAGAACACATCTGGCCCAAGACTGGTGAATGTGTGAGAGAGAAAGTAAAGTGGTGAGAAATTGTCCAGCTACCAACTGACATATTGTAAACTTAAATCCATATAATAAAAATCATCATCATCATCAAGTGGCATGCCAGCTGGCAAAGGCATTCATATCTCTCCACATATCTGTCTTTGGTGTACTGCAGGGGTGGGCAAACTACGGGCCTCGGGCCGCATGCGGCCCGGCAACTGATATTATGCGGCCCTAGAGGGCATTTAGAAATAACAATTTTTACTTCATTTGTAAGTTATTGTGTTGAATTTTACAGAATGTCATGTACCGTTATGATTGTTTTAACATTGTTGATCAAATTTCTTTCTAATTTTCTATTTTTGTAAACAGTCCTTGACCTTCATAATCATCATCATCATCAAGTGCCGTGCCGGCTGGCGTAGGCGTTCATGGCTCTCCATAGATCTCGGTCTTTGGTTTTCTGGATCAACTCTGGTGCTGATATTCCTCCATGCCACCGTCTCAATCCATCCAGCATCACTTCTCTTGGTCTACCTCTGCCTCTCTTCCCCTCGATCTTTCCAGTTGTTACGATGTTCTCCAATGCCTCTCTTCTCATCACGTGACCGAAGAAAGATGTTTGTCTCTGTCTTATTGTTGTATATAATGTTCTAGTTTCATTAGCCTGTTTCAGGCAGTCGTCGTTAGTTACTCTGGCAGTCCAAGGAATTCGCAACATTCGTCTCAGGAACCACATCTCTGTTGCTTCTAATTTCTTCTTAATTTGTTCATTTACGTTCCAAGATTCACTGCCATACAGCAAAACTGGTTCTACATAGCATTTCAGCACTCTCTTTCTTACATTCAGTGATAGTGACTTATTGCATAAGATACTCTTCATTTTCTGAAAAGCGGCTTTTGCCTGCCCTATTCTACTCCTAATCTCTGTTGTACATCTTCCATCTGATGTTATAAATGCCCCTAGGTATCTAAAATTATCAACTTGGTTAAGGATTTTCCCTTCTATTTCTATGTCACATTTTGGTGTCACCATTTTCTTTGATATTACCATTGTTACTGTTTTCTTGATATTCAAGGAGAGTCCTTTCCTTGCACTCTCTGTTACTACAACGTCTAATAATTGTTGTAGGTCTGTTGAATTATCCGCCACCAATACTGTGTCATCTGCATAGCGTATATTATTTATATTATAACCTCCAACTAGTATTCCTGTCATCTCTTTGATCTCTCTCATTATTACTTCGCTATACAGGGAGAAAAGATCTGGTGACAAGACACACCCTTGTCGTACTCCTAGCTTTATCTGTTCGTAACTACCCTCTTTATTTCCCATTTTAATTGCTGCTACTTGGTTCCAGTAAACATTCTTTATTATTCTTAAATCTTTTCCATCAATGTTGATATCTTCCAACATTTTAATCAGTTCATCATGTTTTACTTTATCAAATGCCTTAGTATAATCTATGAAGCACAAATATACGTCTCTCTGTTTCTCTATTGACCTTTCTATTAGTGTCCGTAATGTATAAATTGCATTGTTTGTGCCCTTTCCTTCCACAAATCCATACTGTTCTTCACTAATTTCCATTTTTATTTTCTTTTTGATTCTTCTCATTATGATTCTGAGTAGAAGCTTAGTGATATGGTTTATAAGGTTAATTGTACGAAAATCTTCACAATCAATTGCTCCTGGTCTTTTTGGTATAGCTATAAATACAGATTTCAACATATCACTGGGTAAATATCCACTGCTGTAAATATCATTCAACATTTTGGTTAATATATCTACTCCAAATTCTCCCAATACTTCTAATTCTTCTATTGTGATTTCATCTGGCCCAGCTGTTTTTCCTTTCTTCATACGTTTCATAGCGTCAGCGACTTCTTCTTTCAGAATAGGTGGACCTTCTAAGTTACTATCTTCTGTTAATTCTCCCCTTTCTCCTTCATATAATTCTCTTATATACTCATTCCACCTCTTCATTATAGCATCTTCCTCTAATATTATCTTTCCTGTTTTTGATTTCAAACACCCTGTATTTATTCTTATTTTTCTTCCTGTAAGCTCACTGATTTGTCTGTGCATATTTTTTGTATCTTTAATGGAATTTAATTCAATTTTTTTGCATTGCTCGTTTAACCAACTTTCTTTAGCCTTCCCACATTTATCTTTTATTTCTTTATTTATCTTAGCGTATTCTTGTTTGTCATTTTTACTACTGTTTTCTTTTGTCCATCAGGTTTAAGATATCTTCATTCATCCATTTTTTCTTAGCTATTTTGCCTCTCTCTGGTAATACTTCTTTGCTAGTTTGATGAATGGAGTCCCTTAACATTTCCCATTGTTCATCTATACTCTGTATTTTAGTTATTGCATTGTACCTATTTTTCACAGTCACTCTGTATTGTTCTTGCATTTCTTTATCTATTTTCAGAACCTCTTTATTAAGTCTCATGTTCTTAACCATTTTTTTCCCTCTCTTTAATCTTACTTTTATTTGTCCACATAGTGGTACATGATCACTATTACAGTCAGCACCAGGCATTGTCTTTACATTAATTAAAGCATTTCTAAATCTTTTATTAATTAGTATGTAGTCAATTTGGTTGCGTATTTTCTTATCAGGGCTTATCCATGTGTACAGTCGTCTTTTATGGTGTTTAAACCATGTGTTTCCAATTATCATCTCATTGATATTTGCCCATTCTATTAGCTTTTCCCCTCTTTCATTTCTTGTACCTAAACCATAATTCCCCACTACATCCTCCATTTTTCCCTTTCCTACTTTTGCATTAAAATCACCAAGTATTATTTTTATTTCTTGTGATCCAATTTGAGCCATCGCCATTTCTATTTCGTCGTAAAAGTGTTGTATTTCTTCCTCACTACTGCTTGCTGTTGGTGCATATACTTGTATAATATTTATGTCTATTGGTTTGCCTTTGATTTTTACCATAATAACTCTATCTGAAATACACCAGTATCCATTAATTGACTTGGCTGTTTTTTTCATCTAATATTATTCCTACACCTTTTTCATGTGTATCCCCTCCAGAATAAATTATTGTGTGATTGTCAGCTATAATTTTGCCCGATCCCTTCCATCTCATCTCACTAACGCCTAGTATATTCATTTTCATGCTATCCATCTCTCTTAGAACATTGGTCAACTTTCCTAGCTCATTTAATGTCCTAACATTCCATGTTCCTACTCTAAATTTATTTATTTTAGTTATGATTTTGCCATCAGTAGCTGGATGACGGTCTGGTGTCACCTGTGGCTCATGACTGTCCCTACCGGACGAGGATGCCCTAAGACAGCCATTAACGTCCTTCACTAACTTTGATTTATGTTTTGCCATGAAGTCTTGGGAAGATAATGTGGTGGTTTCCCCTTGCCTTCCACATTCACATGGTGGTCTTTTTACCTCTGCCTTTGACAGCCATTTCCGACTGTAAGGACAAGTGAGTGCCCTGCTCTGCTCAGCTGCAGAGTTGTCCACTTATTCCGGTGGATACTCGGTCCCCAGAGCTGTGTTAGCCACACCGTCGTGTGTTTCCATCCTCTACCACGTGGAGGTGCAGTTGGGATTTTCCCTTCATAAAGTTATGGTCTCTGACCAAAACTCTCCAGTACTTTTAGAGACCTTCATAATGTAATGCTAAAATGCGAATTTATCGATTTTAATGTAGAGAAATATTTATCAACATGTAAAAATTTAATAAGGTTGATTTTATGAAAAACAGATATTTCCCCGGTGAATAAAATAGTTTATTTTGCAAGAAAATATTAAATTAAAAGTTTGTAAATTTATAAAAAGGTTTTATAAATTATTTCCACATTTATAATGTTCAAATTAATTTATTTCTTGTAGTAGTCTTGATATATTTCTGAAATGTATTCTGAGCTTACTCCTTGTTTTCCAAATATTTTATTTTCACACACAGCCAGAAGTAAGATTTGTTTCATTTCCTTTTTAAAGTTTTGTAAAATTCTAACTGTTAGAATTTTATTAAAACAATGAGTGTCACTAAAAAACGTAAGATTGAAGATGAATGCCATGTTTTTAATGATGAATGGACAACTAAGTACTGTTTTATAAAAGTTGGTGGCAAATCAGTTTGCTTGTTGTGTCATGAGTCAGTGACTGTCTTCAAGGAGTGCACTTTAAAAAGACATTATCAAACAAAACATTCCGATTTTGGATACAATTTAACAACCGAAGAGAGGGAAAGGAAATGCCTGGAGTTGGTGAAAAATTTGGAGAAACAGCAAACTGTTTTCACTAAACAGTCTTCAATTCAAGATGCTGCAACAGAAGCTAGTCTTGTGCTGTCACACAGAATTTTAAAACAGAACAAGCCATTTTCTGATGGTGAGTTCATCAAGGAATGTTTGCTAGAAACAGCAAACATTATGTGTCCAGAACAAACAAACAAACAAAATTGACAGCATTACTTTATCAAGGAGAACTGTAATCAGACGTGTTGACAAGATAAAGTGAAAATTTGATGCATAAACTTCAAGATGCAAGTAAACAATTTTTGTGGTACTTCATTGCATTGGATGAGAGTACCGATGTAATGATACTGCCCAATTATTGATATTTATACGTGGAATAAACACTTCTTTCAAACTCAATGAAGAGTTACTGAGTGTTGAATCACTCAAAGACACAACCACAGGCCATGATATATTCAATGCTGTTACTAACTGTGTTGAAAGAACTGGGTTTGTTTGGAACAAGTTGGCATGTATTATTACAAATGACAGAGCTCGTGCTTTGACTTGAAAAAAAAAATGTTGGACTGGTAAAGTTGATATTGATAAGATTAAAGCAGAATATCCTGACCACACATTATTATTACTTCACTGTGTGATCCATCACGAAAGACTGTAAAACTGTTTTTAATATCAAGCATGTTATTTACCCAGTTGTCAGTGTTATTAACCTCATCAGATCAAGAGGACTTGATCACAGACAGTTCAAGGCATTACTTGATGATTTGGAAACTGAACATTCCAATGTTCCGTACCACACCAGTGTTCGATGGTGGAGTCTCGGCAAGGTGTTGAGGCGAGCATGGGACCTCAGAGAAGAAATAGTGATGTTCCTAGAGATGAAGGGCATTGAATGTGACTTTAATACTAACATTGTCAATAAAGAGTGGAAGTTAGACTTTATGTTTGCCATTGAAATTATGGTAAAGTTAATATGAACTGAATGTCAAACTTCAGGGCAATGGTGTGTTTGCTCATGAATTGTATATACATGTAAAATCATTTCAGGTAAAACTTTCACTGTTCTCTACTATAGCTAGTGAAAAAAAGGTTTTGTTACTTCCCTTTGCTGAAACAAGAAACCATTTCTGGTGAAATGACTGAAAAGTACAAATCCCAATTAGATGCATTGACTGAAGAATTTGGATGGAGATTCCAAGATGTCAAGAACTTAGAGCCACAGTTCAATATTATCAGTTCCCCTTTTAGTGCAGAAGCTGATACAGCCACGGAGGACATACAGTTGGAGCTGCTTGACTTACGATCAGATCATGGCCTGAAAGAGAAATTCAGGTCAGATGGTTTGCTGGATTTCTATGGATTTTTATCACAAGAATCATTTCCCAACTTGAAAAACTTTGCAGCTAAGCTTTTATCATTGTTTGGATCAACATACATTTGCGAACAAGCATTTTCTTGCTTGAAGATCAACAAATCTAAGAATAGGTCTTTATTGTCGGACTGCAACTTGTATGCTGTTATGCGAATTTCAACAAGTAAACTTACTCCAGATTTCAAGACTATTGTCAAAAATTGCAAGCAGTTACATTCATCTCATTAGAAATCAACAATTGCAGTGACAATGTAGTCACTTATCCACAGCAGCTTAAAACATATGGTTGGTTTAACTCTTCACGTATTCACAGCAGCTTAAAACGTGATGGTTTTACCCTTCACGTATCCACAGCAGCTTAAAACATGTGATGCTTTAACCTTTCACATATCCATGGCAGCTTAAAACATGTGATGGTTTAACTCTTCATGTATCCACAGCAGCTTAAAACATGTGATGGTTTAAATCTTCATGTATCCATAGCAGCTTAAAACATGTGATGGTTTAACTCTTTGCATATTCACAGCAGGTTCACACACGGGGATATTTTAAAACAGTGAACACATTAAAAGTCCTGTACTTTGAAAGTATGGTTGTTTAATCAATAAATTTCATTTTCTTAGAGAATCCTGTTGACAGAGAAGAAACGATTAGAAGATCTTGAATGTGCTGTGTCATCAACACTTGAAGAGGAGATCAGGTAATTCTTCATTTAGTTATATATTGTAGGTTCTAGTTACAACTACATTTTAGAACAATAGATTAAATGGTTTGGCCATCTCACAAGAATGTCCTGGTATTACCTACCATAAAGAGCCACACTGAAGAAATATAATGGGTACAGAGCAAGAGGAAGACCACGTAAATAAAATGGAGTGATGGTATCAAGAACAACCTTAGAGAAATGGAAATCACCTTACAAACAAGAACAACCTAAGAGAAATGAAGAGCAACTTACAAACAAGAACAACCTTAGAGAAATGAAGACCAATTTATAAACAAGAACAACCTTAGAGATATGACGATCAATGTACAAATAAGAACAGCCTTAGAGAAATGAAGATGAACTTACAAACAAGAACAACCTTAAAGAAATGAAGACCAACTTACAAACAAGAACAACCGTAGAGAAATGAAAACCAGCTTACAATCAAGAACAACCTGAGAGAAATGAAGACCGACATACAAACAAGAACAGCCCTTGAGAAATGAAGACCAACTTACAAACAAGAATAACCTTAGAGAAATGAAGACAAACTTACAAACAAGAACAACCTTAGAGAAATGAAGACCACCTTACAAACAAGAACAACCTTAGAGAAATGAAGACCAACTTACAAACAAGAATAACCTTAGAGAAATGAAGACAAACTTACAAAGTGCATTGAAAAGCTCACACAAAAGATTCTGACAGCTGCTCCCAATACTTCACTGAGGTAAATTAAGGAAATAGAGAAGAAGAGAAAGGATTGCTACTACATATTTCAGTTCATTAATACATTCTGTAATTGTCCCAGTTGCTTGTGATAACTACACCATCAGTTTTGTTTCACCTCACCATTAATCATCATGTGCCATGCTGATAAGCATGGGCGGTCATGTTTCACCATCACACACGATCACCAGAGTCGTGGATCAGCTCAGTGTTCTTGTCGCGCCAATTGTAAGACAGGCCTGCATGCCCAATTTGTAACGAAAATAAAATTTGATTGATTGATTGATTGTCTCGACGATACCACGTGGCTAAGCTATCCAGGTATTTACTTCTCTGCCTTATCTCTGTTCTCTTCCCCTCAATCTTGCCAGTTGTCATCAAGTTCTCTAATTTATTTCTTCTCATGATCTGTCCGAAGAATTGCGACCGTTTTTATTTGTTTCCTGTAGGACATGGTCATTGGTTTTTCTGTCTGCTGTAGTATGCTTCTCATTTTCATTCTAAACTACATTTCCACAGCCATTAGATGTTTTTCAGCTTGCATGGTCATTGTCCACGCTTCATATTCATACAAAAGTACAGGTTCTAGGTAGCACTTCAACACACCATTGGCATTTCTTAATGTCTTCAAGGCAGTCCAATTATACCAACTTTGTAGATAAATTTATCAAGGTATTATATTTTCAGAAATAGAAACCATGTAAGACCACCTAAATACACAGAATTTCCTACATCATGCTCAGAGCATGATTGTCTCCCATGACCAAGGCTTTAGGGCCCATAACTGAATCAAAGAAAAAAGGCATCATTGTCTCCCATAACCAAGGCTTTAGGGCCCATAACTGAATCAAAGAAAACAAGGCATCATTGTCTCCCATAACCAAGGCTTTAGGGCCCATAACTGAATCAAAGTAAACATAAGGATTTTAAAGGCAAGATGATTGACGTCATTGCACTGAATATTATCCCATATTGTTCAGTCTCTTTCCGCAGGAAGGCCTGCCAACAGTTTCGAACAAAGCATGAATCATGTGGCTCATCCAATGACCCAGTAGTTCAGTAGTTTGCAATTGCTTTCATTCAGCTGACACCTAATGCCATTGAAATCAACACAAAATGGTCTTCTTTCAGATCACCCACAGCTGATTTTGAATTTTCAGCTTGATATGCCAGAGAATTGTGAAACTCATTTCAGGATGTGTTATTTCACTTATTTTTTTTTCTCTCCCTCCATAGTGAAGTCACAATTAGATAAATGAAAGAAAGGCCAAGAATACATTCGGAGGTTTTAATATAAACAATCTACAATATACAGACAACACAGAAACTATCATTAAATAACAATGGTTCTTTGGAAAATTCCAAGCCCTGTACAGGAGTTGAACCTACAATCTACTGTGCTTTCCCCTTTCCTGGAATTCTATCTGCACTTCATAGTGGAATAAAATTATTTGCTTCTGCCGCCTCATTAAGGGGTGATTTGATGCATGATAAGGAGATGTGGTGAAGGCCCTCTGGGAGCATGTGAATAATGCAGAACAGATAGACTGTCATGATCTAGAGAGAATGCAGCAGCAGCGGGTGGTCAGAGGATCGGTCGACAGTCATCACTCAGAGGTAAAGCAAGGCGGATGTGTAATCAGATTGCAACGTGTACCATTAGTATTGGAACTCTTCGCTTGCTGTTGAAGATGAGGACTGAGCGCTTATGAGAATGCCCTGAGTGCAATTATATCGGTTCTTGACTTAACTCATAAAATTATCTGCAAACATCATCCCTCATAGCAGTCTTTCCAAATTTCTGTCATACGTCATTTGCAGCTGTTACTGTCATATATAAATTATCTATCACATATTGCATCTAACTAGATTGTCATCTTCCTCTTCTTCAGTACCCCTCCCTCCATGGTTGTTTTTTCCAGACATTTACGTTATTTCACATGCTCAGAATATTTAATTTTCTGAAATTGTTTCTTAACCAATCACCTTTAAAATGTAATTCTTATTGGGTAGATCCAAAGCATTTGATCATGTGAAACATGAGGAAATAAGCAAACTACTAGAGCAACTAAACATTGATGGCAAAGATCTGTGAATCATCATCATCACCATCATCCAGTGCCTTGACGGCTGGCGTGAGCAGTCATGTTTCTCCACAAATTATGATCTCTATCAGCATGGATCAGTTCATGTGTTGGCTCCCTTCTGTGCCATGACACAAGACTTTCAAGAATTTTCTCACAGTGCCTTCCTCTCTCTTTCCACAAATCTTTCCGGTTGTCACAACATGTCCCAGTTTTTGTCTTCTCATAATGTGGCCAAAACATTATGACTGCTTCTTTCTGATGTTTGTGATAAGTTGTCTTTCGCAGCTTAGCTTCCCTCAAAATGTCCATATTGCTTATTTTGGCTGTCCAATTAATTTTCTTCTTCTATAAAACCACATCTCCAAGGCTTCTAGGGATTTTTTTTTTATTTTATTTACTAATTGTCCAGGATTCGCAGCTGTATGTTAAAATTGGTTCTATGTAACATGCAGTAGTTCTTTTTCTAACTTCCAATGACAAAGACTTATTACACAAAATGTTCTTCATTTGATGGAATGCAGTGTTTGCTTGAATTACTTTACTGATGATGAAGAGATTAGTTTGTTTTCTTTTTTGTCCAATTGATTTTGAAATCTTTTTGACTGCGATAGCTTTCTAGACATCTGTCCAGGTCATCTTCCATTGCTTTCCTTCTTGGCAGTGACCATACGGTGGTGATCATAGCCAGTGTCTTAATAAAGATATTCTCTATCTACCTTCTCAAACTCTATACCGTAACCAACAACTAATCTGCAGTAATACAGTTAGAAGATTAATCAACCCCAGCATTTATTGGCTATTTCTTATTTACTGGGCTGTTATACGAGGGTAAGTCAATAAGTAAGTCACAAATGATTGTAGAAAAATAACTAAATATGATAACACCTTGAAACCAGTTTATTTTTATACATACATTGTCCCTTTATTTATCAACATAATTTCAACCAGCATTGTTGCACTTATCCCATTGTTTTATCAGTCCTCCCAAACCGGCTGCATAGAACTGCATGCTCTGTTTTCTAAACCACGTTTTCACTTCACATTCAACTTCGGCGTCATTCGCGAAATGTCTCCCGCCAAGGTGGGTTTTCAGTGGACCAAAAAGGTGGAAATCGCTAGGGGCTAAGTCAGGGCTGTAAGGTGGATGTTCCAGAACTTCCCACCTTAGTTGGTTAATTTTCTCCTGAGTTAATCGAGCCGTATGTGGTCTGGCATTGTCATGAAGAAGCAACACTCCTCTAGTCAGCAGTCCTGGAAATTTCAATCGATCATGCATTATGCTGTATGCTGAACCATGTGAGCACCCTATTGCAGATGCTACAGAGTCTATCGTTACTCGCCTGTCACCTCTAATCATCTCCTCTACCCGCTGCACGGATGCTTCTGTTGCAATCTCAACAGGACGACCAGATCGGATTTCATCAACAATTTTAGAGCATCCTTGATAAAATTTTTCTCCCCAGCTATGCACCGCTTTACGGGACAAACATTTGTCAGCATAAACAGGAAGCATTTCCTTATTAATGTCCTTTGCAGGCAGTCCTTTTGCCCACAAAAAACACACAACAGCACGTTGCTCTTTGGTTGTACACTCCGTAAGTACAGTCGCCATTTTGTTTATGCGCTGCGCATGCGCATGAGACACCTAGCGCCACCTGACGAACAGGAATTTAAAGTTCGATGTTGCTGTCACCTAATGACATCTGTAGAAAACACCAACTACATTTACCTGCCTTCCGAATAACCGTGTGACTTACTTATTGACTAGTCCTCGTGGTTCACTAACATGGGGCCTCCATGGCAAAGTCAAGCCACCTGCCTTGCACTCCAAAGGTTATGTGTTCGATTCTTGACTTTGTCATTTGGTTCACGAGTGCAATTTTTTCAGAGACGCATGGGTTCGTTGCTGGAGATACAGAGTTTGTGCCTTGTGCCATGCTACAGAGTTCATGCCTTTTGCCACGCTTTCGGTGGGCCACCTGTGGAAAGAGACCAAGCCATATGGGTTAACACCCAGTGCAGTGAAGTCGATCTTATGTCTTTAAACCATCTTTTAGTTCAGTAGTTAACAGGGAAGGTAACTCCCGTGTGTTGCCGGGGCCCATAAGGGAAGCAAAGAATAGCAAAACTGCGGCCTACCACGCATGTCGTAAGAGGCGACTAAGGAGGCTTGATGGTTCCGTCGCCCTGCTACTGAGTGAGTGCGTGGCGCGACACTGTGAGCTGTGAGTTTCGTGTGAAGTGCTTTTGAATTTGCCCGAGGTGTTTTGGAACGTGACTGCATGTTCGGAGTGATGGCAGATGGCTATGTCCCAGAGTTGACCGGTTTTTTGCCTTATGCAGAAATGCGTGGCTGCTGGGCTTCTGGTTGACTGCCACTGCCATCCACGATGAACTGTATTTTGTGGACTGTGTGGGTGAACATCTAGGAAACATCCAGATGGGAAAATGGCTGCAGATTCCATCAGAAATGAACTGGGTGTTTTGTGGGGGACTATTGTGTTGACATTCTGGCGGCGGCATTATGCACAGTGCATCTGTGTGGGCTGTTGTTTGTCGAGACTCCTGTCTTTTCCACTTTTCACATTGGGCGGTGGGGAGCGTTTTGTATGATATTCACTGGCACAGGAATGGAGCATAATGGGGACGACCCGTTGCTGTGAAGTTGGAACTGCGACTAACTAACTAACTAACAGGGAAGGTAACCCAGTCAACAAATGCCTGAAGAAGTCGGATGTGTCGATCGAAAGGTTCAAATATCGCAACTCTGAGGTAAACAGCAAAACGCAGTTACGTCCAAAACAAACATTCCGGACGAACGAAGAAGAAGAAAAAGACACAGAAGTTTGCTGGGTACTTCATTTTTAATTCACCGCAAACAATCTGCGTAGTTATTTTAGCACTGACTTAGATATGGAGGGATTGTCAATTTTTAGAATAGGGATATTAGTATTCATTTCGATGTCGGTCAACAAGTGTGTTTGCAGAAAGATGTACCCAAAACCGCACGTCATTGTCTTCTCAAACTGGCCCCTAGATACATCAAAGATGAGTGCAGACAGATGGGACATACTCAAGATAAAACGTGTAGCACAAGATATGGATATACACTCCGACGCATCATTTATTGGCAGCATCAGTGAGAGCCCTCCAGGCCCAGATACATTTATTGCATCCATTGATCAGTCTAGCAGTCCACCACACATTCAACCGGAAGTGATCAACAACACATTCAATTTGATTCTTTATTTCAATAAATACATTACATAATAGCACTTGCTACACCCACTATGGAATCACCCTGATGTCATATGATTTCCCGGGAACTCCCAGAATTCCTTTGTTTGAGATGAATTAAAAATGAAGTACCGTTTGCCATTGCTTTCTAAACAGCTGACATCTCATACCATTAAAATCAACATAAAGCAGTCAGCAGATTTTGAACTCTCAACTTGGTATGTCGGGGAATTGGGATACACACTCACTATCTCTGAAGTCATAGCGCCAGTGTAATCTGCTTTACTCTCTGTAATTCTGTTTTGTTTCATTCTGTAGGCAGACAACCCTGCTGCAGACAAAGAGAGACAGACTGAAGGCCTTAACGACTGCAGATAATCAGGTAGTGTTATAATTATATTTTCCTTTTAGTCATTTAGCCTGCTCTGTGGTGAGGACGTTATTAATGCAATTCGTAAAACCGCAAGTGAATCGGTACAATTATCTCAGAACAGTCATAACATCTGATGGGAGATGCCTTGAAGAGATTAGAACAAGAATCGCCATGGCAAAAGTAGCCTTTAGCAAGATGAAAAACATTCTGACCAATAAAAAGATGTCAATTGAAACGAGAAAAAGAGTGTTGAGGGGATACATAGAGCCTGTTCTTTTGTATGGATGTGAAACTTGGATAATGAGCAGTCAAGCTGAAAAACATCTGATGGCTGCAGAAATGTGGTTTCTGGGGAAAATGCAAAGAATACCATGGACAGACAGAAAAACCAATGACCAAGTACTACAGGAGACAAATGACAATCGTAAATTGATTAGAGAAATTAATCAAAAATTTTTTGACATGTTATGAGAAGAAATGGATTGGAGAACTTAGTGACAACTGGCAAGATCGAAGGGAACAGACCAAGAGGAAGACCGAGAGGAAAATACCTGGATGGCTTGGCCACATGGCATGGACGAGACAGGAACACTGAGCTGATCCACGACTCTGGTGATCGAGTGAAATGGCGAGTCATGGCCGCCCACGCTTTCCGGCATGGCACTTGATTGGTTGATTGAAACCCGCTTACCGCAGTAACAACACAGCTGCGGCCAATTTGGAAGCAGAGTGTCTTGTGTTGGTTTCCATACATTGATATGAGTGCCGGTTTTTCAGAAAGCAAGGGCAAACTACTGAACGTAAACTTGCCCAGGAATCACAATCAGCCAAAAATGCTGGGGTTGACTGTGACGTCCTGCAAAGAAAATGCAACTAAGTCTTTATTCATTTAAGGCAAGTTTTAACAAGATGAAGATATTCTCTGCAATTGATTTTTTTTTTCAGTCGGGGTGAGGAAGGGAGTTCTTAAAGCTATTCCTGATGTACAGAAGTGAATCATGGACAATTAGCAGCCAAGTGAAGAATTATGTGGAGGCGGTGGAGATGTTGTTTCATAGAAGAATGATGAAAACATTGTGGACGGATAGAAAGAGCAATGAAGATATCCTGAAAGGAGTTAACTCATAAAGAGAACTGGTTACTTGCTTCAGAAGAAGACTGTTCACATTCTTTGGGTATGTCATGAGAAGGGAAAAGCTGGAATATGTCATCACAGTGGGAAAGCTGGAGTATGTCATCACAGTGGGAAAGCTGGAGTATGTCATCACAGTGGGAAAGCTGGAGTATGTCATCACAGTGGGAAAGCTGGAGTATGTCATCACAGTGGGAAAGCTGGAGTATGTCATCACAGTGGGAAAGCTGGAGTATGCCACAATGGGAAAGCTGGAGTATGTCACAATGGGAAAGCTGGAGTATGTCACAAAGGGAAAGCTGGAGTATGTCATCACAATGGGAAAGCTGGAGTATGTCATCACAAGTGGGAAAGCTGGAGTATGTCATCACAGTGGGAAAGCTGGAGTATGTCATCACAGTGGGAAAGCTGGAGTATGTCATCACAAGTGGGAAAGCTGGAGTATGTCATCACAAGTGGGAAAGCTGGAGTATGTCATCACAATGGGAAAGCTGGAGTATGTCATCACAATGGGAAAGCTGGAGTATGTCATCACAATGGGAAAGCTGGAGTATGTCATCACAATGGGAAAGCTGGAGTATGTCACAATGGGAAAGCTGGAGTATGTCATCACAATGGGAAAGCTGGAGTATGTCATCACAGTGGGAAAGCTGGAGTATGTCATCACAGTGGGAAAGCTGGAGTATGTCATCACAATGGGAAAGCTGGAGTATGTCATCACAATGGGAAAGCTGGAGTATGTCATCACAGTGGGAAAGCTGGAGTATGTCATCACAGTGGGAAAGCTGGAGTATGTCATCACAGTGGGAAAGCTGGAGTATGTCATCACAGTGGGAAAGCTGGAGTATGTCATCACAATGGGAAAGCTGGAGTATGTCATCACAATGGAAAGCTGGAGTATGTCATCACAAGTGGGAAAGCTGGAGTATGTCATCACAATGGGAAAGCTGGAGTATGTCATCACAAGTGGGAAAGCTGGAGTATGTCATCACAGTGGGAAAGCTGGAGTATGTCATCACAAGTGGGAAAGCTGGAGTATGTCATCACAATGGGAAAGCTGGAGTATGTCATCACAATGAGAAAGCTGGAGTATGTCATCACAATGGGAAAGCTGAAGTATGTCATCACAATGGGAAAGCTGGAGTATGTCATCACAATGGGAAAGCTGGAGTATGTCATCACAATGGGAAAGCTGGAGTATGTCATCACAATGAGAAAGCTGGAGTATGTAATCACAATGGGAAAGCTGGAGTATGTCACAATGGGAAAGCTGGAGTATGTAATCACAATGGGAAAGCTGGAGTATGTAATCACAATGGGAAAGCTGGAGTATGTCATCACAATGAGAAAGCTGGAGTATGTAATCACAATGGGAAAGCTGGAGTATGTAATCACAATGGAAAAGCTGGAGTATGTCGTCACAACAGGAAAACTGGAGTATTTTGCCACAACAGGAAAGCTGGAGTATGTAATCACAACAGGAAAGCTGGAGTATGTCGTCATGATGGGAAAGCTGGAGTATGTCGTCACATCAGAAAAACTGGAGTATGTCGTCACAACAGGAAAGCTGGAGTATGTCATCACAATGGGAAAGTTGGAGTATGTCATCACAACACAAAATTTGGAGTATGTTATCACAACAGAAAAGTTGGAGTATGTTATCACAACACAAAAGTTGGAGTATGTCATCACAACACAAAAGTTGGAGTTTGTCATCACAACACAAAAGTTGGAGTATGTTATCACAACACAAAAGTTGGAGTATGTTATCACAACACAAAAGTTGGAGTATGTCATCACAACACAAAAGTTGGAGTATGTTATCACAACACAAAAGTTGGAGTATGTTATCACAACATAAAAGTTGGAGTATGTCATCACAACACAAAAGTTGGAGTATGTTATCACAACACAAAAGTTGGAGTATGTCATCACAACACAAAAGTTGGAGTATGTCATCACAACACAAAAGTTGGAGTATGTCATCACAACACAAAAGTTGGAGTATTTCATCACAACACAAAAGTTGGAGTATGTTATCACAACACAAAAGTTGGAGTATGTCATCACAACACAAAAGTTGGAGTATGTTATCACAACACAAAAGTTGGAGTATGTCATCACAACACAAAAGTTGGAGTATGTCATCACAACACAAAAGTTGAAGGGAGAGACCAAGAGAGAAGATAGTGGACAGTTTGACATCATGGCATGATTGATTGATTGATTGATTTAGGAA
Source organism: Cepaea nemoralis (assembly GCA_014155875.1). Lineage (NCBI taxonomy): Eukaryota > Metazoa > Mollusca > Gastropoda > Stylommatophora > Helicidae > Cepaea > Cepaea nemoralis. The sequence continues at coordinate 16,691 of JACEFZ010005986.1, read as the reverse complement.
CCGACATCACAGCATTCGGGACATTCCCATAAGCGCTCCGTCTCCATCCTCAGCAGCCAGCGAAGAGTTCCAACACTAATAGTTCCAGTAGCAATCTGATTATATGTCATGGCATGGAGGAACATCAGTATCAGAAATGATTGGCAGCGCACCTGACAGCATCTGGTCTACTATAAAGTGTCATCTGACATTTACTGCCTTCATCTGGTCTACAATAAAGTGTATCTGACATGCATTGCCTTCTTTTGGTCTACTGTGTCAATTGCAATGAGAAAACAAGTGTTGAAATGCTACATAGAACTTATACTTTTGTATGGATGTGCAACATGGACAATGAGCAGACAAGCTGAAAAACATCTAATGGCAGTGGAAATGTGGTTTCTGAGGAAATTGCAAAGAATACTGTGGACAGACAAAAACCAATGAGCAGGTCTTGACATATTTTGTACGACATTGATGGCTAATCAATCACATGTGTAGTATCATCTGACATGTGACAACACTGGTAACTAATCATATCAATGTCCCCCTGATCTCTTGATTAGTATCATCTGACAAGTTACAATATTGGTAGCTAATCATATCACATGTCCTCCTGATCTCTTGAGTAGTATCATCTGACATTTTACAATATTGGTAGCTAATCATATCACATATCCCCCTGATTTCTTGGGTAGTATCATCTGACATGTTACATTGGTAGCTAATCATATCACATGTCCCCCTTATCTCTTAGGTAGTATCATCTGACATGTTACATTGGTAGCTAATCATATCACATGACCCCTGATCTCTTGGGTAGTATCATCTGACATGTTACATTGGTAGCTAATCATATCACATGTCCCCCTGATTTCTTGGGTAGTATCATCTGACATGTTATATTGGTAGCTAATCATATCACATGTCCCCCTGATCTCTTGGGTAGTATCATCTGACATGTTACATTGGTAGCTAATCATATCACATGTCCCCCTGATCTCTTGGGTAGTATCATCTGACATGTTAAATTGATAGCTAATCATATCACATGTCCCTGATCTCTTGGGTAGTATCATCTGATATATGACAACATTGGTAGCTAATCATATCACATGTCCCCTGCCCCTGATCTCTTGGGTAGTATCATCTGACATGCTACATTGGTAGCTAATCATATCACATGTCCCCTGATCTCTTGGGTAGTGAGAGTTTAAAAAAGAGTTTTAAAGGCAAGTGGGTCAACATTATTGCAGCGGGTTTTATCTCATGTGGCTTGGTCTTGTTCCAGAGAGCGACCTGCCAAAAGCATGGCACAGAGCATGAACTCTGTAGCTCCAGGGAAAATGTGGTGAAGCGAACGATGTCGGCTAGTACTGAACACACATGAGGCAGGCGGCATAACCACTTCGCCATAGACACTCCTTGGGTAGTGACATTGGATACCTAGCCTTTTTTGGATTAGGGCAAAAAAAGACTGAAAGTACTATGTGCAAGCATTGAAGAAGTGATTTTGAAGATGTTAGTTGATTATCTTTGTTTAGAATGTGAGTGACGCCATTTTTTGACATATGCAGATAAGTTTGTTTAATTTATGTTGTACTTTGTGTCATTTCAGCTGAATGCCATCGTTCAAAGACTACAAGAATCGTCATAGTCATTGTTTATATTTGTATCTATGTAATGTTGTTTATTTGATTGTGTTGACAAAGAATTAAAACAGTTTATGCAGATGGTAGAATTTAGAAAATAATCTATAATATAGAAACAAAAATTGTGAATTCCTTGTACTGCCGTAGCAACTAACAACAATTGTCTGAAAGGGGCTAATGAAACTAGAACATTATATACAACAATAAGAAAGAGACAAACAATTTTCTTTGGTCATGTGATGAGAAGAGAGGCAATTGAGAACATTGTGACAACTGGAAAGATCGATGGGACAAGAGGCAGAGACAGACCAAGAGAAATGATGCTGGATGGGTTGAGATGGTGGCATGGAGAAATATTATCAACAGAGTTGATCCAGAACACCAAAGCCCGAGATCTGTAGGGATACAAGAACAACTATGCCGGCTGGCAGGGCACTTGATTATAATATAGAAGATTGTAGAATCTAGAAAAGAATTAATACAGTTTCTGCAGATTGTACAAATGGCTTCTTTATAATCTATTTTAGTTCGAAGGTATGTTACAATAGAGACACTGTGATAACTTCTTCCTATTCTTCTTTTGTTCACTTGAAATGTGTATATATCTGTAATGTTGCCTCTTGCATGACTTTGTCTTTTTTCAGTTCGCTCAGTGGTCCATAGAATTTATCTTCCACTGTTGTTTCTCTAGGCTAGAAGATTTGCCTAAACATGTCATATTTTGGGCAGTCTTGCAGTATGTGATCTGCTGTCTGAGGAGCCAGTTCACATGTGCACATGGCCGATTCACCTATCTTGAATTTTGTATACATATAATTGCATAATCTATTGTGTCCTGTTCTGAGGCGCAGAATAATATGTGGCGTCGTAAAACTCAGACTCTCCAGATAACTATGTACTTAAATACATGTCCTGACACGTGTGTACATAAATACATATCTCAAATCTGGTGTAACCACAGTCTACCCTAGCAACAGAAAGGTTCTGAAGATGGAGGAAACCAGCCAGAAGGAACACCACAGAAATCAGGATGTCCCGCAAACACGCCATGAAATATGTCCTCCTCTTCCTCTTCTTCATTCCCCTTTCCAGGGTTAAACATCACATCTAGTTAGGCACGTCAGAGGTCAGTGTTAGGCACGTCAGAGGTCAGTGTTAGGCATGTCAGAGGTCAGTGTTAGGCACATCAGAGGTCAGTGTTAGGCACGTCAGAGGTCAGTGTTAGGCACGTCAGAGGTCAGTGTTAGGCACGTCAGAGGTCAGTGTTAGGCACGTCAGAGGTCAGTGTTAGGCACGTCAGAGGCCAGTGTTGGGCACGTCAGAGGTCAGTGTTAGGCACGTCAGAGGTCAGTGTTAGGCACGTCAGAGGTCAGTGTTAGGCACGTCAGAGGTCAGTGTTAGGCACGTCAGAGGTCAGTGTTAGGCACATCAGAGGTCAGTGTTAGGCACGTCAGAGGCCAGTGTTAGGCACGTCAGAGGTCAGTGTTAGGCACGTCAGAGGCCAGTGTTAGGCACGTCAGAGGTCAGTGTTAGGCACGTCAGAGGTTAGTGTGTTTCTTCTGCTTCGTTCATCCGGAATGTTCTTTTAGACGTAATTGCGTTGTGCCTGTTTACAACAAAGCTGCGATATTTGCACACATCTGACTTCTTCAGGCATTTGTTGACCTGGTTACCTTCGCGGGGTCAGTGTGTTTGACGTCAGCATGCATTTGTGTCAAGTTGTCTTCCCCTGAACAGATTCAAGGTAAAGGGTTCTGTCTACCTGTGGGTAGATTTTTTTCCCTAAGAGTTTTGCCAGGGCCGGCTCCCTGGCCGAGGGGTTAGCAGCTTTCTCCGTAATCCCGAATACTCTCGTGGTTGACGTGAGTGCACGAGAATTTGAAGCGGTTCGAGTCGCACCAGTGACTTATGGGAGTATGGAGCCGGTCGCTCAGAAATTTGTGGCGTGCTGATGAGCGTAATCTAGCTTAGGAATCTACATACAGCTGAAAGATGCTGATGTTGACCGCGATATCCTGAAACAGGATGGAAACGCAGGGGGGAAAAAAGAGTTTTGCCAGGGTAGTTTGTTGATGGCCTACTCTTTGCAATTTCCAACTGCTGTGTCAGGTTTGCTTCCCCTGAACAGATTCCTTTCAAAGTAACAGGTTCTGTCTGTCTATGGGTAGATTTCCTCCTAACAGTTTTGCCAGGGTAGCTTCCTGATGGCCTACTCTTTGCAATTTTCAACAGCTGTGGGATTTTTTTATGTGCACAACTGACACACAGGGTGTTCTGTTTTTCACCCTTATCTGAGAAATTTAGGTTCCAATTTTGCTACCCAAGAGATCAGGGAGACATGTAATATTATTAGATACCAATAGTTCTTGGAAAAATTGCCAGCCTTTAACTGGGGCCGAACACTACCGTTTGAGCCAGAGGTGGGTACCCTGACCTCCCAGCCATGCCTCCTCCAAATGGTGAGAACAACAGTAAAATACATGACAGGATAGTTGACTTGAAAGACATCTGTCAGAATCTATGTGCCCAGAAATGTTGCTGGAATTTCTTTTCTTGTGTTGAGCCTTAAGTTCTTAACACTGTTCAAAAAACAGTGTATTTAAATAGATAGACAGGGAGGGAGGGAGATAGATAGATTTGATCGAATGAATGAATGAACTTTATTTTCAAAGGGTCACCAATTGGGGACGCAGGCCCACCTTACATTTGGTAGATAGACAGGGAGGGAGGGAGAGAGATAGATTAGATTGAACGAACAAACTTTATTTTCAAAGGGTCACCAATTGGGCACGCAGGCCCGTCTTAAATTCTGTAGATAGATAGACAGAATAGGAAAATGAAAGAAAACACAAGAGAAAGACGAGACAGAAAACGTGTCAGGTGCACCAAACTAAGCATTTTCAAGCAGAAACAAACTGTTGGAGGTCAGCAAAGCCGAAAGGATAAGAGTGCGTGCTTCTAAACTTGCAGTGTGCTGATGATGAGGTAGCGGGTTTAACCCCTGCACCAGTCAGTTGGACTAAACTGTTGACCTCTCGTCTTTGACCTGGGGACGTAAACTACAAGTACCTCAAAAGTCGGAGTTGGTTCGCTTGATGGCATGGGATGCTGGTATTAGAAGAGAAAGCAAATATCAGTCCGTGCGGAGTAGTGCGATTGCTCCACATGCCTATCAATTAGACTTCAATGTTATTTTCTCGTTCAGAAAGCCATGGCCAACTACTGAATGTAAAATTGCCTTGTAATTGACAAACTGCCAAAAGGGGCTGGTGGTTTTTGCAACGTCCTGCAAAGGAAATGCAATGTGTTTAGCCATAACATTCAACAGCCAACTCAGAACTGGTACGGGCCTGGGGAGTCCGACTGTCTAATTAAAACAAAACGAAAGTCAGAGGTAACACGATCCTACTTGGATAACCGTGGCAATTCTAGAGCTAATACACAGCTACGAAAGTCAGAAGCACGAAGACGATCAGATACCGTTGTAATTCTGACCATACCGCTTGTCGGGTCCAGACACTTGGTCTATGGCTCTCAGCTGAGTGATGTGGCTGAACGCCTTTAAGTCAAAATCTACCAGATGTGAGGGTCTGCCCGTTATTCACTTTCTGCTGCATGGAGGTGCGATGCTGAACCGGTAGCATCTGCAGCCTACCTTGTTCCAGACATACTGTATTGGTCATCCTTTCCTCTGGATAAAACAAGGCAGGCCGAGAGAGGGATCATGCTGTATGGGCAATACATGTTCTCTTAATCCAGCCCAGGCATTGTGCGATGGAGTTTTAGATTCAGTCCACATACTTTCGTCTATAATGACAGAATGGTGCCATTACAATAATTAACATCAGTAGCATCCTAATACATGGTGTATTTTTAATGACTGTGCAGTGTTTGAAAATATTGCAGGTCCAAGTTTTGTATTTACCTATTAAGTTGCATGAACTGTACAGAGGGTGAATGCAAAACTTGGACCGGCAATATTTTAAAAATTTGCAGAGTCATTAAAAATACACCCTATACATGCACATTTACGTATGTGATTTCAATAACAAGATTAGAACAAAATGACAGGAACCTAATGAGCTCATGTTAGAGTTTAGCGTGAGCCATGCTTTCAAGCAGATTACGCATCGACTGAATAGAAGAATTTAAAACACTTGAAAATAATCAGTTGATTAGAGACTGTGACAGGAATAATAGCATGGATGGAAAGTTGAGCTGGCAATGACAAGCAACATTGCCGCCAGGGCGAATGTTGAGTGGCAGAAGATTGGTGAGTAATATTTTAGTATTTAAAATAGCAGTATTCTAACACATAAAGAATTGTCAACTGTGTTCCTGGTCTGATGAGATAGTATAAGATCTTACACCTTACGGTCTCATGTGGATTTTGATAAACAAGCGTGTTAGTGATTTCAGAATGTGGAGAAAAAAGTTAAAGGCCTGTATGGCATATGCGTGTACTATAGTAACAATTATAAGTGCAACCAACTATAACAAATATTAGAATAAACCCCTGGACAGCAACATAATAAGAATACCCAGACCAGGGGTGTCAAACTTAATCGCTCAGGGGGCCAAAACTCAAATCACACATAGGGGAGAAATGGACCACCCCCTCTCTGGCCCCTGGCTGTGATGCAAGGAAAGTGAAACCATAATAAGTTTGTTTTCCATATCAAACATAGTCCGAATTTTTCATTTGCCATCGACTTCCCGCACAGGTCGTTCCCACGCAAAGTTTGAAAAATTTGCTGCACTAAAGTTTCTTTTTCCAGTTCCAGACACCATCGTAAAGCAGACGCATAGTCAGGAATCAGGACAAGTTAATTACGTTAATATCTTTATTTACTTGTTATTTAAGAGTTCATATAAAAAATATAGCATATAATATTAGATTTAAGAGACTTTATGGCTGAATAGTTTAATACATTGATGGGGGTGAAATGGACCGGTTCATTTCTCCCCATGGTTCATTTCTCCCCATAGAAGAAATTGACAAGACAGTCTGTTGTTATTAAAAGTGTTGAAGATTGCATTCGAATATCAGCATTATTGATTCTTTTTAATACTGGGGTCTAAATCTAGACCAATAAAACTGTTAACAAATTTGATTTCAGTGATTTATTAAAGATGCACGCCATTCGTGCTATGATCAGTATTTCTTTGCAAATGATAGGCCTACCATTCTAAATGTTATATAATTCTGTCACTCTTTTGTTTCAGATGCCAAGATTGTACATCAGAAACACCAACAAGGGTCTCGTTACGGAGGAACGTATGAGAGAAGCTGTTAATGCTGTGAAAAATGGAATGAAAGTGAGGAAAGCTGCAAGGGAGTACGGCATTGCTCGCTCTACCCTCAATAACAATCTTACAAAAGACAGAGAAGGAAATGGTCTGCCTACTAGACTCATACCAAATTATAGACATAGCCTTGTTTTCACAGCTAAGCAAGAAGCTGATTTTGCTAGTTACTTGAAAGATTGTGCAAGTATGTTCCATGGGCTCACAACTAAAAACGTTCGTATTTTGGCGTACGAGATGGCGAAAGTCAATAACATTGCACATCCTTTAACCTGAGATGAGCAAATGATGGCAGGGAATGACTGGTTTTGTGGATTTTTGCGACGGAATCCCGAGCTGACCATAAGGCAACCTGAGGCAACATCTCTGGCTAGAGCTACAGCTTTCAACAAACATAATATTTGCACCTTCTTCAACATTGTGAAGGAAACCATTACAAAACTAAATGTGAGTGGAGCTCAAATCTACAATTTGGATGAGTCAGGTCTGACCACTGTACAGAAAGTGCCAAAAGTAATTGCCCCACGAGGAGTGAAGCAAATAGGCCAGGTGACATCCAGAGAAAGAGGAGAACTGGTCACAATCTGTTGCATTGTGTCAGCTGCGGGTCACATCCCTCCAGTTTTTGTGTTTCCCAGAAACATTTTTAAGAATTTTATGCTTGCTGGAGCACCTGAAGGTTCCCTTGGCCTTGTGAATGAATCAGGTTGGATGACCCGTGATAATTTCGTCAAAGTTATAAATCACTTCATTAAGCATTCAAGACCTTCCAAAGACTTCCCTTTGATTTTGATCTTGGACAATCACGATTCCCACATTTCATTTGAATCACTTGAACTGTGCAAGAAAAACAACATTCATGTGATCATGTTGCCACCATACACCTCATCTAAAACTCAGCCCTTGGACCGTTCAGTTTTTGGACCCATGAAGTCGGTCTACAACAATGTGTGTGATTCATGGATGATGAAAAATGTTGGGACACCACTGACAATCTATCAAGTTGCAAATCTAGGAGGCTACGCTTTTCTTAAAGCGGCAACTCCCATTAACATTCAATCAGGCTTTGCAGTGTCAGGTATTTGGCCCTTTAACGAAGATGTTTTTACAGAAGATGATTTTATGCCTTCAGAAATAACGAACAGGCCCATCAGCAAGGACAGTGAAAATGCCACTTTAGAAAGCAATGAACAGACAGGATCAGCATCTCCACATTGTGGTACCAGCACAGATCAAACTGCGCAAGAATTTCATGAAAATCAGAAAGAGTGTAATGTTGAGAACCTTGTAGATGACTTGCAGGAAATATCAGGGAGTCTTCAACATAAAGCTACTTCGCCTAATGTTTTCAGAGGACTACCAAAAGCTGGTCCGCGAAAAGATTCAAATAATATGAGGAAAAGAGGAAAAACTATGCTGGCTACTTCTACGCCAGAAGTGGATCGAATTAGGGAAAGAGCGGTGATAAAAGAAAAGGCAGCAAAAGTTCCACCCAAAAAGGCAAAGAGACAGCTGCTGAAAGAACTTGATGTTGATTCAGATCCAGAAACTGACATTTCGTTTTGTGATGACACAGATTCTGATGTTTCATTTGGTGAAAATGAGGAGTGTGCGGTTAGCTTGACTGGTGTGCGTGAGGTTTTTGAAGGCCAGTGTGTGCTATGTGAATATGGAACAAAGAAGACTTGTGTTTACTATTGTCAGAGCCTAGCAGCAACATCGTTACGGCACCCGGCGGACAAGAGTTGTCGGCTGGCAAGTTTCTTACCTGACACGCGACCAGCGCTGACGACAGACGACGCAAAGCCACGTGACCCCACCTGAGGCAGTGGGCAGTGTGTGTGATAATCTCAGACCACGCTGCGACTGGACATCTGAACGGACGTGTGTGTCGAGAGCAAGGCGTTGTGTGAATCTCCGTGGTTGTGAGCTGAACGACTGATATTGTGAGCGTCAGACCTATGAGCTGTATTGTGGTAGTGAGTTGTTATATGTTGTACATTGCTGTAACTATTGTTATGTATTTAATGTGGTAATAAATCCATAGAACTTGTGTTGCTGTGTCTTACGTCGAATCACGTTGTACTTGTACTGTCTCACATGTGTTAGCAAACGAGCCTAATATAAGATCCTGACATGTGTGGACGTGGGTTGCTCGTCATTATTTAAGAACCTAATATATTTAGACGTATGTTGTTCGTCTTTATGCTTTAAAACTATAATTCTTGTACTTGTAAAATTTGTCAAGGTTATAGTGATGTACATGTGATCGGAAAAGTCTCAGTGTGATCCATTACTACATTGTCTAAATATGTTTAAGATCATTAGTAAATGTACAGTACATATTGTTTGATCCTGTAAACGTGTTAAAACATTTGTAAATTGTGAAACTTGTTATCGTTTGACCTTGTCAACCTTGTGATTTTGCCACCATTTTGACCTTGTCGCCATCTTGTAAACTTGATGTCTTTGTCCTTACTGAATGTCATCTTGATGTAAGTGATGTGTCATCAATGTTATTGAGTGTTCAAATACAGATAGATTGTTTTTGTGTATTGAGTTTGTGGAACGCAAAGAGTTTTGGAAAGAGTGTAACTTCTGTTGAAAGAAACACTGTTGACGACAAATTTACGACATACAATTATACTCGACGCCATCCAAACCAAATCAACACTTAGTGACTTACAGGCACACACCAACAAACACACGCTAACTTATTTCTCTCCAAAACAAAGCAGGTTTTTGCGTACCATCCATAACCCTGCCGTAGAGATTCTGAAGTACGACCTTACAGTTTTTCTAGCCCGATTGCCCAACCATTCGTCATCATATCCAAGGGCACTTGAGTATATTTTTTCTTTACTTTAACTTTACGTATGCATTAGTGGGCACGCATCGTATAGTCAAATCAAGTGTAAGTTGTTTTTCTACTAACCAATTATAATATATTTTGTGTGGTTGATTGTCATCGACATATTTTCTCCATCATGTCGTCATTGTTTGATTTCATCGATATGGGTTTGAAATTAAAGTTACAAGGTGATGAATTGACAAAATGGAGTGAGAACAAATACGCAGAATACCTACTTGTTCAAGAAAAAGCTGCCGAACGCGATGAAAGAGCAGCAGAAAGAGCTCTAAAGCAAGCCGAAGTAGAAATGGCTGCAAAGACAAAGCAAGCTGAGATAGACAGTGACTTAAGAAAGCAGAAATAGCAGCTCAGAGCAAAAGGGAAGAACTTGAACTACAGTTGAAAATGAAACAACTGGACACTGAGACTGCAATGAATAAAGAGTCAAAGAAATCTGAAAGACTGGAAAAAGAAAACCAGTATAAAAGTACCAAGGTATCGTTCGTAACTATACCTCGGGTGACTGCATAGCAGCCTTTACCCAAAATTTTGAGACATTAATGGAACATTACCAAGTTCCACTTTCGGAATGGAATATTTTATATATGAGGAGTCTATCTGGGGAACCTCTGAAAGTCATTGAAACCATCCCCAAAGACCTCAGAAAAGAGTACCATTACATTAAATCTAAAATAATGGCACATTTCATGCTAGATGAAGCAGGGTACAGAGAACAATTCAGTAAACTGAGTCCAAAGTCAACTCAAACGTTCTCTGACTACCTCTGTTTAGTCCGAGACATTTTCAGCAAATGGACTTCATCAGCCAAAATTAACAAAAATTATGATAAAATTAGAAGATCTCATTATTCGAGATAAGGTTATTTCTTCTATCCCAACATCTTTTTCTAAGTTCTTGCAAGAGAATGAATGCACCATGTGTGGAAGAAATGGAAAGACGTGGGTCGGCCTATTATACGGCAAATAAACAATGTTTTGCCACTGAAGCTACTGACAGTAACTGGGTAGCAGCTGCCAACTATGAGAAAAACTATAGTAGGCAAAAACCAAACAGGCCTACCTCTGAAAAGTTCAGACATTGTGTCCATTGTAAAATGTCTCATTATTTGAACGATATGTGCGATAAAAACCCAGGGTACCAAACATACTTGCAAAATATGGTAAACAGACAAGACAGAGAACGTAAATCGTTCAAAAGCTTACGAAAATGTTTTCTCTGCAAGGCATACGGTCACCATCGCATGGATTGTAAAGGCAGGCATATGACCAACAAAGCCAATGCCGCCTTGTTCGATAGTTCAGCGTCAGAAGACGAAAATACAGAAAAACATCCTGTACATGCAGCACAGGCTGTGACGTATTTAGTTCCAACACATGCACTGTCTGTAATACCTCTTTGAAAATGGTATCTTAACATGCGGGCACGCCATCCCTATTGCTAATGAGGAAGGTAACTTAGTAATAGACTCAAAAGGCAAGTTAGACATCTATCACGGGTACGTGAATGGCAAGTCTGCTACAGTACTTCGCGACACCGGGAGTACACTTATTGGCCTGAAAACAACATTCATAACACCTACAGACTACACAGGTAGACACATCACATGTAGAACATTTTCAGGCAATATTGAAAATATCCATTAGCTTGGGCATACATCGAAACACCATTCCTCACCGGAAAAGTAAAAGTCGCAGCACTTACAAACCCAGTGTGCGATATAATCATCGGGAATTTACCGGAAGTGAATGACAAACATCATAACCATGACATAACATCACTATGTATTATTGATAACACATCACCACCAAATGTCATTGAAAATTTCATATCACCAGTTGAATGTATGTTAGCTAATGCAGCACTAAGTTCTCATCACATCATTGACGATATCATTCCATCATCATCTGATGTCATTGAGTGTGTGAACGCAGTAACAAGAGCTACTGCTAGAGTGCAAGATGATAGTAACCAAACTGAGGCTATTCAAATGCTTAGCCCAGAAGTACCACCTAGTGACTCGATGAAGGAAACATTCATAACAGCTCAAAAAGCTGATCCTTCACTGTCAAAGTATTTTGACCTGATCGGCAAAAAGCCAAGAGTAACGAAAATGCTAAATGGCATTTTGCTTTATACAACGATATACTCACCAGGTACTACACCAAAGGTGACGTTACAACAAAGCAAACTGTGTTACCAACCACTTATCGCAAGCAAGCTTTACATCTTGCTCACGATATACCTTTTGCAGGTCATATGGCATATGTTAAAACCAGGTCAAGACTATGGACACAGTTTCATTGGCCAAAATTCTGTAATGACATAAAACATATTGCAGAAGTTGTGATACATGCCAGAAACTGGTAAAGAAAGGTAAACACCCACAGGCAAAGTTACAAGTCACTGACTTAGCCAGTCGACCTTTTGAAAAATTATCAGTTGACATTGTGGGCCCTCTTAGTCATACAACTACTAGAGGGAATAAATATATACTAACAATTATTGATCAATGTAGTCGCTGGCCAGAAGCGATTCCGTTAAAGAACATTACTGCCAACGATATCATGGAAGTGTTCTTCCATATTTTCTCCAGAATTGGGTTTCCAGATACGATCCAGTCTGATAGAGGCACTCAATTTATCGCCGCATCCACTCAAGCTTTCACTAAAATGTTAGGAGTGAAGCAAGTCTTCAATAGCCCCTATCATCCTCACTCGAGCGGGATAATAGAAAAGCTTAACGGGGATCTGAAGCACATGCTAGCCAAAGTAACTCAAGATCACCCCAATAACTGGGATCTATACTTACCAGCTGTCCTTTTTGCTTATCGCGAGGTACCACATTCTAGTACCGGTTTCTCTCCTTTTGAACTCATCTATGGTGCCAAACCACGCGGCCCATTAACAATTTATCACCAAATGTTAACTGAGTCCACTCAGTATTGAAACCCTATCATCATTTGTGTATGTAACATCATTGCGTGAAAGGATAATGAAATCATGTGAAATTGCTAAAAGTGCACTAAAACTATCTGGTGCTACTTACAGACAATACGCAGGACAAAGGTAACAGGACTATAACATTGACAGCTGGACAGGACGTCTTACTACTACTACCTAGTGACAGACAACTACTGACAGATTCTTGGCAGGGACCCTTTAAAGTGACAAGACAAATCTCTCCTGTTGACTACGAAATCCTAATAAAAGACAAACACAAAATATTTCACATCAATATGCTAAGACCATATTACAACAGAGACAACGAACAAGACGATACGACAGCTTGCACCGTGATAATAGATCACGAAGATGACGATTCTAGCGACGAGATTCCAACACCTACATTAGACACGACAAACTGCTTGAAGGAGATCAAGATCAATCCAAACCTAAGTCAAGCAGAGACAAACAGTTGCAAACAGTTGATACAAGAGTACAACACCATCTTTTCAGACAACCCAGGACAAACAGAGTTAGTACAGCATCACATCACACTTACATCAAACACACCCATAAGATGCAGACCATACACCATACCATTACATTACAAGGAACAACTACATCAGGAAATCATTAACTTAGAAAAAAACAACATCATCAGACGATCCCTATCAGACTTCTCTTCACCCATGGTCATTGTACGGAAAAGGACAACACAATACGACTTTGCATAGATTACAGAAACTGAACAAAATAACTGTTTTAGATCTTGAACCAATGGCAAATACGGACGATCTTCTGACAGAACTGACTGACGCTAAGTTCTTCACGACCCTTGACATGGCTAAAGGTTACTGGCAGATTGCTGTACATGAAGACAGCAGACATCTAACAGCGTTCGCCACGCCTTGGGGACTGTACGAATGGTGCAAAACTTCCATTTGGGCTAGTCAATGCCCCAGCCACATTTGTACGCATGACACGACTCCTCCTATCTGACATTCCTAATATAGTTTCCTATATTGACGACATCTGTATCCATACAGAGACAATGACGGAACATATAAAGATACTGGAACAGACACTAGAACGTATCAGGACAGCACGGACTGACAGTGAAGCCTTCAAAGGTGAGCATGGCTTACCAGAGATATCATTTTGGGGTACAGAATATCCAATGGCTTTGTCATGACAGACAACAAATTGTCTCGAAAATTCTAAAACTGTCACTTCCAACAAATAAGAAACAAGTCCGCAGTTTATTGGGACTTATTAATTATTACAGAAACTTTATTCCTGATTTTTCAGAGCTAACTGAGGTTTTTTCTAATTTATCTAACCAAGAATAAACCCGAAAAAGTTGTAAACGATGAATGCCTACGAATGCATTTGATAAAGTTTTGGCACATTTTTCTGATAAGAATACACCTAATCTCATCCTTAAATTGCCCAACATTCGTTTACCTTTCAGATTGAGAACCAGTTGCTAGCTCCATTGCGATCGGTGCAGTCCTTTTGCAGGATTACAACGACACTTGCATCCCGTCTGTTTTCTATCAAGAAAACTAAGACCCCCGAGGAGCGGGCCTGGTCCATTCCGCAATTGGAGGCATTGGCCTTAGTTAGAAAGTGTAACAACGCTGTCCAAATATCTTCTAGGACGTCACTTTATCATCGGAAACTGACAACAGTCCATTAAGGTATCTCCAATTCCACAGTACCATCAAATAACATGATTGCTCGCTGGTCATTAAAGCTTCAGAATTTCAGTTTTGAAGTTCGCCATATTCCCGGCAGAATGAATACAATCGGCCTGACCCTTTTGTCCCGTTGTCCGACAGACCCAGTAAGCAATGTCTGAGTGCACTGTGTAATATTACACTAGCCCCAACACAGCCACCAATGTGTGAATTTTGCCATTCACTACTGTGTAAGGTCAATAATCAAAATTGTGATACGGTTTGCATACCGACATGTATAATATACTTATTTTAATCAAGTCATGTAATGAGTGTAGTATAATTGTGTAGTGTGTGTTAGAATGAGAACGATATTAAGTGTATATAGACACCAACACACAGTGTCAACAAACGCTTACCAACTTATCAGAAGCGAACTTTACTATTGTGACATTTGTGGGTGATTGTTGTTCACCGTGATATTTTAACATGTGCAAATGTAGACCGAACATTGACTCCTACATCACCTCTACAGCAATGTGATCCAAATTGTTCGACGACGTGTGAACACATCGGAAATAAGAACATTCCATCATAATCCGTTGTCATACTATAACATCAGACACGAACTGTGAGAACATTTTACTATCTGTTCGAAATTAAAACCGGATCATTTGTGTTCAGAAAATGTAACATCAACCAAATTTTTCGTTTCGTGTGCATTTCCGGTGTAGTTTAAAAGTATAACTTAATTAGCAGACTATGTACAAATTTCCAAAATTTATGACACTTGTAAAATCCTTTCGAATCTATAAAATATAATATACCAATTAGGTACTTATTTATTTTGATTAGTGTAATCTTAGAATCATATCTTGATTAATCTATTCATATTACCGACTTTTTCTCCGTAATATGAAGAAACGTCAAGCAAAGACGCTAAGAAATTAAATTATTATTTTAAGTAGAAATTTCTTAAAGTCAAAAAATTTTTCCCTTGCATTTGTGTTACATCAAGGGATAATTAAAAAAAATTCTTAATTATATTGATAAATAGACTTTTTTTGCTAAATGATTGGCACAACAGGTAGGCGTCCACCAAACGTCATAGAGCTGCCAACTTCAAACCAACATAAGAGCCCTGACCAAATAAGGGCGAGTTTAAGTGTTTAATACGATAACACAAAGCCGTATTTTAGTCTGGCCTAGATGGTTGTTTTCAAAAAAATCATATTATTACGTTTTTTCAAAAAAGGCTGCGAGGTAGATGGTGAAGCTGGAAAATACTGATCTGACTGGGTTTATTGCAAAGAAAGGGAACCAGAATCAGGGGGATGAAACCCGAATTGTGTTTTAAAAAATTTTACTTTATTGTCTTTCAAGCAACTTACATTTTTTTATATATTTCTAGCCTAATGTATTTTTATGCATAAATGGGAAAGAGTAGTCTCTGACATGAAATTAACACTACCCCAGTAATACATACATCATGAATGAAAGATGGCATCTTTCATTGAAGTACCCCGGGGGGAAAAGTCAGAGCCCAGCGCAACATGTTACGGCACCCGGGACAAGAGTTGTCGGCTGGCAAATTTCTTACCTGACACGCGACCAGCGCTGACGACAGAGACCAAAGCCCCGTGCCCCCCTGAGGCGGGGCAGTGTGTGTGATAACTCAGACCCCTGCGACTGGACATCTAACGGCGTTGTTCGAGAGCAAGGCGTTGTGTGAATCTCCGTGGTTGTGAGCTGAACGATGAATTGTGAGCGTAGACCTATGAGCTGATGTGGTAGTGAGTTGTTTTATGTTGTACATTGCTTGGAATATTTTTTGTTTTAATGTGGGAATAAATCCTAGAATTTTGTTGCTGTGTCTTAGTCGAATCACGTTGACTTGTACTGTCTCACATGGTAGCAAACGAGCCCAATATAAGATCCGACAAATAGTAGGGAATGTAGGGGGGACATTGTTATGGGGAGTTGGGTAGGTTCTTGACAAGAGTGAGGAGGGTGCTGGTAAATTTGTTAAGCCTAGGTAAAAATGTCGCCAGGTCTCAATTTCATTATTAAAGCAAGCTTTCTAGACTAAATCACGGAACCATTCTAGGACCAAAAATGGTATGTCTTTAAAAAAAAGTCTTTCAGGCATAAATGTTCGATAAAACTTTAATTAGATTTATATCATATTAAAAATTTTTTTCTGTCACTTAAAATTAAAAAAAAAAAAAAAGCAAATATCCTTTTTAATGATTTATTTATT
>JACEFZ010005985.1:0-35552 GCA_014155875.1 Cepaea nemoralis | reverse complement strand
AAAAAACAACAATTCCTACCACAAAACCAACAGACTATATTTGTGTTGTTTGTTTTACCTACTGTCTCACTTGTAGGATACCTCATTTGTCTTCTTTCATCATAAGCATTTCTATTACTACCCTGCAACGTCTGTATACTTCCTCTCCTATTCCATCCGAACCTTGTTTGTCCTATTTCCATAGGCTCCTCAACTCTATCTTCTCGACTAGTTCCTATTTCTCGTCCTGTTCTCAATCTAAATCTACGTCTCAAATTTTCTTCTTGTACCGCGATATCTACCGCTTGTGATAACCTCTCAGGGTTTTCCCTCATCAGCTTAAATTTCAAACCATCGGATTTTATGCCATCTACAAAAATTCCGACTAACATCCTCTCCACCTCTTCTCCTCGTACATTCTCTCCTAAGAATGCCTCTTCAGCCAGGTTAATCAACCTATCGCTGAACAATTGTACCGTCTCTCCGTTGTTTTGTTTAGCCTGTCTCAACACCGAAAACGCATGTTGTGGATCCGTTATTTCCGCGTACTTACGTGCTAGGTCTTCTTTAAATTGTTCCCATGTCTCATCTACTCTAGCCTCTAACTTTCTTCTTATATGATCCGAAACCGGTTCTGTTGCCGCCTGATACGCAAGTCTCATTTTCTCTTCATCTGATGCAGACACCAAATACGCATATTTTTCTATGGAAGTTATCCATTTCTTAAACTCTCTGGCCTGTCCACTAAACTTAACAATTTCGGTTGCCATTCTCTGTTGTTTTATTACCGTATGAAGTCTACCTACCGCTGTTCCTACCCCCGTCAAAACTTGTGCCAAGGAGTCTTGTTCCGCCATGCTGAAATATTATTATGCAGACCAAGCAAACAATTTCACATTTGTAACTTGCTAATTTAAGAAATACAAATCACATATACACCAAGAACAGTTCGACCAGCTAATAGGTTTACAGATTACCCTACTCTCGTTTCCCGATCCAAGCAAGACGTATTCTTCTAGGTTCGCCGTCAGGTTAAACTCAAACGCTGTATTAGTTGAAACCAATCGCGCACTTCAGGTAGTTCCTTCTTCTAAGGTAGGTCTTAAGATGCCTCAGTACAGTACTTCAACCGCTGGTTGGGTCCCTACCAGACTTCTGGGTTTTGACTTCGCCTCGGATGGGGTACATCAAATCGACGTCTTGAGAACGACTCACACGCAACAGAGCCCAAAAGGATTAGCGAGCGGCTCTCATTTGCAGTGGAGCCCCGAGATAATCTGACACGTCAAAAAAACATGGGCCAATCCATGAAGGAATGAGGTATTTAGCTGCCATCTTGATTGTCTTTAAACAACGTTCCTTTTTTTTTTTATCACGACTCAGTTGTTAGCGAGCTCAAAACAAAACTTATTAACGTTGTCCATAATATTTTGATTTGATGATACGAGTTGTCCGAATTATCAGTATTCTGGAAAAATTTTGATTTTTGATTATGACTGTAGGCGAGTAAGTCTTAAAGTTTATTATTAATTTCTGCAAATTTGCTTTGAGGCAAGGCTGAACTTGATTGTCTATTGAAAAATTCTTGCTCACCTGAAACAACGATCAGACTGGATTGACCTTCAGCAAAACTCTTGCTCGCTCAAGACAACGATTAAACTGGCTTGACCTTCAGCAAAACTCCCGCTCGCTGAAGACAACGATTAAACTGGCTTGACCTTCAGCAAAACTCCTGTTCGCTCGAGACAACGATTAACTGGCTTGACCTTCAGCAAAACTCCTGACACGTCCGCTAGATGAATGGACAAGAGGAGCCGCTAGGATGGTGTTTACAGTTGATGCCCGCCGGTTTGATGACAATCGCAGGCGCTGCAACCCGTTATGGCAAGTTGGTTTTCATTCTTCTCCTGACGACAATTAAACTTTGGTAGCAAGTCCGTGCAGTGAGGATCCTAAAAAACTTGAAAAAGACTTACAGACAACCACCCCTAGCCGGGCTTTTGGCTGCTGTAATTCTCACATACGAGTTATTGGCCATTTTTAACTTCGCTTTTCCTTTCAACATAAGTATAGACTCGTGCCACAATTCTGTCTTTGGGTACTTGATGTAAACAGTGCGCGATCTCCTCAAAAATTTTAGTTTAGTTCTATGTTCACCTTGGATAGCATGTTGTGATTCCGCGACGACACTCCAAATTCGTATCCTGGTTCTAAGGCTCCATTTCTTCTCTATAACAGAGCCGAATGAGTTTGTTACAAAGGGTGTTTATTTCTTATAGATGACATCTGGACATAATATGGCGTCCACTCAGTTCTTGCTCTAGATGTAAACTAAACTTGACAACAAACTACGTCACGACTTGAGCATCTCTCCTCCCATTCTCTCCCGATGCTCAATCGTGCTGTAGCCTTTTCCCACCTAATACTAGAGGAGCTGTGAGAGGTAAGGAAAAAGAGGGAATAGAGTAAGGGGATTAGGAGTAAAGATTTTTTCCTTTACAAGAAAAATTCTTTAGTAAACATAGGGAGGTGTAACAGAAGTAGGGTATTCAGCCCTTGAAGTATGGATGCATTTGTTCTTTTTTGTATCCAAGATATTCTTAGAACCCGTCTATTACATTTATATTTGAGGGCATTTACCAAAGCCAAAAGGAAAGCAACGGCAAACTACCTTCTGCAAGACTTGCCAAGAAACCTTACACAACCATGAAAGAAGCTGATTCACTCATCATAAAGTGTATATTTCAACTTTAAGGATTTATCTAGCTATTTTACTTTTTAAAACTTTATGTTGTGTGAATTCTGCAGTGCGTACCTGACGAGATGCAGCGAAATATGCCAGGCAATAAATCGTGCAATCTATTGTTTGTGTCTTCGTTATTCAAATTGTATTCAGCCTTTCAACAAACTTCCGGCGTTGAAAACATGGCGGCTTGTTGATGTGATAGTGGATTACAACATTCTTTGACTGCTTCCTCCCAGAATCACCGGGTTTTCCCTTTTACTTTCTGTTTCGCTTTCTTAATTTCGCGAACTTTTTGTAGCGTCGTTGAGTGATTACTTCCGGTTGGACATGTCCGGATAAAAATTAAATAAACGATAGCGGTGTGGTACGATGAAAGGGGACGTTATTCTTATATATTCAGCATTGGGCTTGTGTTAGGCGCCAACTTATTTTTTGCCGAAGAAACGATTTATCTGATGTTTATTTGGTTCTGTTCACGATTAGTAAGGTAATTTGTCTTATAACTCCTTGTACATTAAAGAAAACGTAAATTTTTATTGCATTTTTGAGTTCCCCGTTCAATTGTACATAAATGTGGAGAGTTGCAACATCCCCCTATTAACTTCAGGTAATGATTATTAAATATTAACGTTTAATAATAATATTTTCTCAGCCCTAATACATTTTCAAAAGCTTTTTATTTTATAGTTATATTAGCTGACAATAAAATTCCCCAAAACGCTCAGCAAATACATAATTTAAGCCACATAATTCATTCATCAAGTGGTACTACTAATGCATGGCCATGTGCCATGTCCGTAATTTTTGGTCAATATTTAAAAATTGGGTTTTTATTTATGAAATCATACCAGTTAGATAGAGCTTGAGAAGACGAATCCAACGGTATCTCAACGAAGAGTGTACGTTAATTCTAAGCGGAGATATGAATATTTTGGTGACGTAATTTAATACCAATAAGAAGATGTCAATTGAAACGAGAAAAAGAGTGTTGAGGGGATACATAGAGCCTGTTCTTTTGTATGGATGTGAAACTTGGACAATGAGCAGTCAAACTGAAAAGCATCTGATGGCTGCAGAAATGTGGTTTCTGAGGAAAATGCAAAGAATACCATGGACAGACAGAAAAACCAATGACCAAGTTACCAATAGCATGAACCATCAGATTTTTAAATTTGAGTATTTTCTAATGGGACCACCACCAAAAGATAGGCCTTGAGAAACCGAATCTAATGGTACCAAGATGATGCATGTATGTCAATTAGAAGCGAAGATATGCAACTTTAAGTGTCGTGGTCATTAACGCAGAAATTGACACAAAAGATCTCCTCCGGGCATCTTTTTTTCGTGTCCAAACCAAGGTCATAGCAGAAGTTATCAAAATTTATGTTCTTACTAGTAGCTTGTTTATTTTTAAATGAACACCCTAGCAACCATACACGAACACCCTAGCAACCATACATCATTGCGATCGGTGTAGCGAAGCCTAATTGCTCATGTTCATCTATTTTTACATGTAATGCAACGTTATATAATTAGCATATAAAAATGGCCGCTAATTAGTAGTTATATTCATTAATTACCACGAGCATTCTTTATATTAGCTTTAAACCCTGGTAAGTTGTATCTTGTATTCTGCGGAATTGTGCAACGCACGATATGTGTTATATCCTGTTTAGATAGTATGCAATGTTACCTAATTAGCATATTAAAATGGCCGCTAATTAGTACTTATATTCATTAATTACCACGAGCATTCTTTATATTAGCTTTAAACCCTGGTAAGTTGTATCTTGTATTCTGCGGAATTGTGCAACGCACGATATGTGTTATATCCTGTTTAGATAGTATGCAATGTTACCTAATTAGCATATAAAAATGGCCGCTAATTAGTACTTATATTCATTAATTACCACGAGCATTATTTATATTAGCTTTAAACCCTGGTAAGTTGTATCTTGTATTCTGCGGAATTGTGCAACGCACGATATGTGTTATATCCTGTTTAGATAGTATGCAATGTTACCTAATTAGCATATTAAAATGGCCGCTAATTAGTAGTTATATTCATTAATTACCACGAGCATTCTTTATATTAGCTTTAAACCCTGGTAAGTTGTATCTTGTATTCTGCGGAATTGTGCAACGCACGATATGTGTTATATCCTGTTTAGATAGTATGCAATGTTACCTAATTAGCATATAAAAATGGCCGCTAATTAGTAGTTATATTCATTAATTACCACGAGCATTCTTTATATTAGCTTTAAACCCTGGTAAGTTGTATCTTGTATTCTGCGGAATTGTGCAACGCACGATATGTGTTATATCCTGTTTAGATAGTATGCAATGTTACCTAATTAGCATATTAAAATGGCCACTAATTAGTAGTTATATTAATTAATTTCTGTGTTTACGATCACGACACTCAAAGTTGCATATCTTCGCTTCTAATTGACATACATGCAACATCTTGGTACCATTAGATTCGGTTTCTCAAGGCCTATCTTTCGGTGGTGGTCCCATTAGTAAATACTCAAATTTAAAATCTGATAGTTCATGCTAAAATAGATATCTTTATATAATGAGAGGAGGAGCGGCTGGCCGAGAGGCTAGAATGCCGGACTCTCATTCGGGAGGCCCGGGTTCGATCCCTCGGTAAGGTGTCAGATTTTTTTCTGTCGGGGGCAAAAAGAAAATCCTAACCTGCACAGTTCGCGGCGACTGCACTAGCCAGGCGGACTTTATTCCTCAGGCTCAAAGACCCCTCTGCCATACACCGCAAGGTACTATATTGGCAGTAAATGACAGTTTTTATATAATGAGAAATTATATTTTTCTAAAAAAAGATTTCCCCTTTATGCAAACATTTAAACATTTGTCATTAATTAAAGAGATTGGCTCACAAGGTAGTAGTTCGAATTGCACGTTTCCGGGATGGTTAACCCGGTCAACAAATGCCCGCAGAAGTCGGATGTGTCGGCCTAACAGCGCAAGAACGCAGCTCTGCTGTAAACGGGCACAACGCAATCACATACGAAAAAAACTCCGGATGAACGCAGAAGAAGAAGAAGAAGAAGAATTGCACGTTTTAAAAAGTGAAACGCATGCCGACATTTTGGATTTCCAAAGGCAAAGTCAAAGAGGGATTTAATATGTCGGCAAAAATATGTCTTTCCCTGGATCATTTGTCGCCACAATGGTTTGGACTTTTCCTAACACATCAGGTACAGAACAACTGTCCACAACCAGCAGGCGGGCAATGTATCCTGTACTTATAGGATATCCTCCTTCGAACGCAGATAGATGGGATCTGAGATCATCAGCAGTCCTTGCCATGATAGTCAGTCAAATTCTAAATAAATTTATGTAAAATTAATATTTAATAATTACATGCATTCATATAAGAGATGATATATTTATATAATGAGAAAGTACATATATATATTTTATAAAAGGATTTATTTATATTTCCAATCACAAAGAGAATTTAATCACGTCCGCAAAAATAATTATTAATTCATAAATTTTTTTCTACCAGTCAGCACCCATATATTTAAATGAAACTTTCCAAATTTATGTATCTTTGCATGCACAATTCGAAAATGCAACTAAAATTAACGAATATCTATAATTTGTACTAAAAAATTTTTTTATTGCGTGCCGACAATGTGGATTTACAATCATAAAGAGGAATTTATCATGTCCGCAAAACTTTAGTAATTTTTTTCTACCAGACAGCATCCATATATTTAAATGAAACTTTCCAAATTTATGTATCTTTGCATGCACAATTCGAAAATGCAACTAAAATTAACGAATATCTATAATTTGTACTAAAAAAATATTTTATTGCGTACCGACAATGTAGATTTACAATCACAAAGAGGAATTTATCATGTCCGCAAAACGAATTTTTTTCTACCAGTCAGCACCCATATATTTAAATGAAACTTTCCAAATTTATGTATCTTTGCATGCACAATTCGAAAATGCAACTAAAATTAACGAATATCTATAATTTGTACTAAAAATATTATTAATTATTTATGGTATGCCAAATAGTGAAATTATCTCAAAGACAATTTCAAATCTAACCACCGGCTATATGCACAATGATTAGACTGGCCATTTTACCGGAAGCGGAGATGGTAATTCGTTATTGTCACGAGTTATTTAAATATATCCACTGAGATATACAAAGGGTATGTTAATAGTCAATGATGTGTCGACACGACGAAACCTTCTGCGCAAGCGCGGAAAAAATGGCTTCCGGTTAAAGTATGCTTCAGTACTGATGGATCACGCTATTACCAAGTACTACAGGAGACAAATGAACATCGTAAACTGATTAGAGAAATTAGACGTAGACAGTCAAAATTTTTTGGACATGTTATGAGAAGAAATGGATTGGAGAACTTAGTGACAACTGGCAAGATCGAGGGGAACAGACCAAGAGGAAGACCGAGAGGAAAATACCTGGATGGCTTGGCCACATGGCATGGACGAGACAGGAACACTGAGCTGATCCACGACACTGGTGATCGAGTGAAATGGCGAGTCATGACCGCCCATGCTTTTGATTGATTGAATTTAATACCAGGAAGTGTAATGAATGATGATCTGAGAGATAAGGAAGATTTTATCGCGGCCCTTAAATTGAAAGCTGAGAAATTCTGCCTTCTATTACTGTGGCTTGTTTATTTTTAAACGGACAATGTAGTGCCATATTTAGCATGAACCATCAAATTTTAAATTTGAGTATTTACTACTATTTACTAATGAGACACCACCAAAAGATAGGCCGTGAGAAACCGAATCTAATGGTACCAAGATGATGCATGTATGTCAATTATTAGAAGCGAAGATATGCAACTTTGAGTGTCGTGATCGTAAACACAGAAATTGAGACAGAAGATCTCCTCTGGGCATCGTTTTTTTGTGTCCAGCTCAAGGTCAAGCAGAATTTATTTATCAAAATTTATGTTCTTACTAGTGTAGCTTGTTTATTTTTAAACGAACATCCTAGCAACCATACATCATTGCGATCGGTGTAGCAAAGCCTAATTGCTCATGTCATCTATTTTTACATATGATGTAACATTATCTAATTAGCATATAAAAATGGCCGCTAATTAGTAGTTATATTAATTACCACAAGCATTCTTTATATTAGCTTTAAACCCAGGCAAGTTGTATCTTGTATTCTGCGGAATTGTGCAATGGATATATTTCCAGATATATTTAAAATTCTAAGCAGAATTCAAAAATACATCTATAATTGAATTAATTCTATCAGCAACACTTAAAAAAAAATTAATTACGGTGAGTATGAAATATATTCTTATTTTTATAAAAGGCCACAATGATTTCAACCAATCGACGTGCACAGAATATTAGGAAAACCTTTCCTGGAAAATCAAGGATGACGTGTGTTATTGTCACGAGAGATTGGAATGAATGAATGACGTCGAAAGAATGCATGGTCTGAACTAGCGCGAACTGGGAGACACGGTGAATCATGGCTATATGATTCCGTACATGATTTCAGTTTTCATTTCCGGTCACGGCACGATGAAGCTCGCTACGATAATTAAAATTATTATTAGCATATATAGAGAATATTTTTAAATGGGGTTTCTACTTATGAAATCATACAGTTGGATACAGCTTGACAAGACGAATCCAACGGTATCTCAACGAAGAGTGTACGTTACTTCTAAGCGGAGTTATGAATATTCTTGTGTCATAATCTAAAATCAGGAAGTGTAATGAGGTCCTAAGAAATGGGGGAGATTTTATCGCTGCTCAATAAATTGGAAGCTGAGACATTCTGCCTTCTGTTACTATGGCTTGTTTATTTTTAAACGGACAACGTAGTACCATATATCATGGCGTCCGGGGTGGCAAGGCCTAACTTGACATATTATCTATTTTTCGATAGGATGTGCTGTGACCTAATTAACAGTTTAAAATTGCTGCCAACTGTGTATTATTCACTAAATGTCTGTTGCAGTGCTAACAAACCTAGCAAGATGTATATTTTATTGTTCGTATTGGTAAAAGGAAAGTCACAGCCACATTCCTGTTTCGATAGGATGTGCCGTGACCTAATTAACAATTAAAAATGGCCACCAATTATTTATTATTTATTAAAAGTCTGTCACATTGCTAACAAACCTGGTAAGATGTATATTTTATTATGTGTTTTGGTAACAGGAAAGTAAAGGTCACATTCCTCTTTCAATAGAATGTCGAGAGGATTGAGAGGATCGACTTCATTGCACCAGGTTTTACCCCATATGGCTAAGTCTCTTTCCACAGGGCGGTCTGCAGAAAGCATCGGACAAAGCACGAGTCTCCGTGTCTCAGAGAAAAATGCACTCGACTTTTAAAACTTTTCTATATTATATACTGTTACCTAATTAACAGTTAAAAATAGCTGCCCATTTAATATTTATATTAATTAAATGTCATGTGAAATGTCCGTCGTTAGTGAAAGAACAATTCATGAAAATGTACTCATATTGTCTTAATGTACCTACTGTGATAGCTTTCTTTTGATTAAATATCATGCATTAATGTAAGTAAATAAGTTTGTAACTTAAGTTAAGTTTGTAAATTAAGCAGCAGTTAATTAATTATTAACATATTAATATTAAATAATAAAATTAAAAAAATATAAGTAAATATTCACTAATAATTTATTTCTACTTCTGCTCAATAATTACACTGTTCTGTATCTAAAAGTGAGCAATTAATAATTAAATACTAACTTTAAAAAAAACCATAACTTATTTCACAGTATTTTATTTAAATTTAAATAATTAAGTACTGGTGCGCAGCTAAGAAAAATAAAAGTACTCCTTACAGGTTTACAGGCGGGTCTGAAAACTGGCTTTCAAAATTATTTTCAGTCATGTCAAATGCTGAAAAATTATACAAGCACACAGATAAATTACTGCTACAACTTAAACTTGTATTCTGTTTAATTTTAGTAGATAAATTGCCAGTTATAATTATAAATAAATACAGGTCCGCTATGGTTTAGTACCATTGTATGGGCGTCGCCATCTTGAATTTTGTGTTATGGCTGCCATATCTCATTTTCATGTGCTAAATATTTTTTCCTGAACGCTATTGAAAGCCATGATTGTTGAAACTCTTCAGATTTATGTAAAATAGAACAGAATCCAAAAATGCAATAAAAAGTCAAGGATGGTGTAAAATACAGGAGTTATAAGAAAAATTAGCTTACTGGGAATAAAATAACAAAAATAACTCCACGGAGAAACAACTTGTAGTGACAAATGCTTGCAGTCTAGCAGAAAGGTCACTTCTGCACTTAGAGTGGTTTCCTGTGAAGTTTGACCCATTATTTCTGAATACATCTAATCAGATGCAAGCATGAGTATCCCCAGGCATAAAACCGGATGTTACGAGAAACGTTATGCTAATTAGGGTCATGCCGTCCCCACCCATGTTACGATATGCCGACAATTGACATTGCTAATATTATTAATTAAATATGGTAGGATAGTAGTAATAATACTAAATATAGGAAATGTATATATAACTAAATATAGGAGATAATATAACTCAATATAGGAGATACTATAAATAATATATAACTCATTGGCACCTTTCTTTCTTGACAGACGATAGTTTGATACATTGTGCTTAAAAAAGGCTTAATAACTACGACCCATGGCGGTGGCGATTGTGGCAGATAAGGCCAATTTGTGCTGCTGTAGGACTTCATCATTGGTTTTTCTGTCTGTCCATGGTATTCTTTGCATTTTCCTCAGAAACCACATTTCACAATCATCATATGTTTTTCAACTTGTCTGCTCAATGTCACAGCTTCACATCCATGCAAAAGCACTGGTTTTATGTAGCACTTCAACACTCTTTTTCTCGTTGCAAATTACATCTTTTTGTTGGTCAGTATGTTTTCCATCTTGCAAAAGGCTACCTTCAATATGGAGATTTGTGTTCTGATCTCTTCAAGGCATCTCCCATCAGATGTTATGACTGGTCTGAGATAATTGTACAGATTCACTTGTTTAAGAATAGTATAATATCATCAAATGGCAAATCAGAAGACGAGATTGAAAATAGATGCAATCAGACAAATCAACTCATTGGACACATGGCACCAATACTAAAGAACAAACATGTCTCAATAGATACTAAAAAGACACTCTACAACACAATCTTTCTACCAACTCTATGCTACAAGTGCCAAACCTGGAAAATGACAGAAAAAGAGAAAAGAAAATTTACAACAACAGAAATGAGATTCCTGATAAGAATACTGATGTATCAAGAAGAGAGTAAATCAGAAATGAAGAAATCAGGACTAAAGTGGGGATTATAGCATTGCTAGATTTCATCAGAAAACAGCAAGTTAAATGGTTTGGCCATATAACTAGACTACCAACTAACAGTATACCACAACAAGCAATGATGCACAGACCAAACAGAATCAGAACAAGAGGCCGGCCATGTAAATGATAGGCTGAGGGAATAACAGAATCCATGGGAACCATGTTATATGAAGCCCATAAATGGGCACTGTTCTGCTGTTTATGCTTCACCTCGACACCGCAAGATACAAGAGGAAAAGATGAGATGATGATGTGTAATCTATTGTGTCCTGTTGGGAGTCACAGAAAAATGATCTGTTCTTTTCTATCCATGAATTGGTAATCACTTTGATCTGGTGATTGCGAAAATTGCTTGGCTAGCAAATTCATTTGGTAGGAAGTTTGACCATACATTTTGTAGGTGCATCAAATTCCATCAATCTGGTGCCTGTTGTTGAAGCCTCTGGTATACACAAAGCTTATTTTATGGAAGTGAGCATAAGCAGCCATGTGCAGGATGTGACAGTATCTTGGGTGAGCCCAGTATGAGAGCATCATGTTTCTGCACTTATGCAAGCCTCCCTGGATAGCAGGAAATGCCCATCTTTTGCTTCTGTCTTCCCTTGAGAGCCGACCAAAATGAATTTAGCTTTTCCCACCTTTAACAAAATTCTTTATTGTAATGGCATATTTGCTGTGTTGACAAAAATCCTTGCACTTTGCTTGGCTGCCCAGTTTTTTTTTTTTTCTAAAAAACATCTTGCTGTATAAAAATCATGTTTTTCCATGATCATAAAAAGCTGTATCAAATTCAGTTTGATATTTTATTTGTTTCATCACATTTATAACTTACTTATTCTTTCAGACTGACTGTGTTCACAGTTTTGCGGTAGAGATTCTGACTGAGGTGAAAGTCTTTGAGGAGATGGAGAGTAAACTTCCAGCAAATGTCAAGATAGAACAACCTGAAGTATATGTAGAATACCCAGGTCAAGGTAAGATTAAGTGATGTATAACATGACAATGATGATGACTACATCTCTTTATGTGCCCAAAATATGTTCAGTATATTTATTATAACAAATAACCCGTCTCAAAGCTGGAGCATGCTCTGTGATGTGCTAAGACCAACACATTTTGTAGGCGTGAGTGCATAGAGGAATATTCTTTGAATCCGTAATGAATACATCGTGTGTTGCAGTGGTCTTATCTAGCCACTGGAATGCCGCTGTTACTGCCTCCACCTCCATTCTCATGCTGGAGGTCATAGTCTCATATGCCAGACTCTCCTTTTTCAAGATTTGTCCATTAGCCATTGCAATAAAGCCCCAGCTACTACGTCTGTTTCTCACCACTGACCCATCGGTGTAGATGACTATGTCACCTTGATGTGTGTTGCTCTGGATTAGCTGTTGCACTTCAAACTCAGTGCGGCCCGCTGCCCATTTTCTGCTCTCACGACTCAGTGTTATTATTACACTGTGCCAGTCCGTCATGTCATTTGGAACTTGAACCCACTCTTTTTCATGATTGATGGCCTCTAGATCACACACCTGATGTATAGAAAGTTCTGCCTGTGCCATTCAGGACCTGTCTCGTCGTAGTCTATGCCCCATAACCATATCCATTGCTGCATGCAGCGGGTGATCCCTGTCTGCGGCCACTCTCAGGTACCATTTGGCCTGAAAGACCCTATGCCTATGCCTGTCCGTCATTGTTGGTAGCGCCAGGATATGCCTCATGCGGATAATTGGTGTGTCCTTTGTGCACCCCAGGATTAACCACATGGCAGCATTCTGTATGTGCTCCAACCTTTCAAGCTGGCTCTTTGATACTGTCAGCAGCCCTAAACCATACTCAATGACAGAAATTATTAACTGCTGAAAGAACCTGTACAGCATCCTCTGATCTACCCCGGTTGCTGCCATAGCCCTCAATGCATTAAGTCCTCTACCAGCCTTCACCACCACAGCCTCCACATGATCCTTAAAAGACAAACACCTGTCAAAGGTAATACCCAAATGCTTCAATTTACTCTTTCGACTAAGAGGACATCCATTCAATATAATACCTGGGACATCTGCCTTGACGATCCGGTTATTAAGGGAGTATCACACAACCGATGCCTTGTCTGGGTTTATAATGGCCCCTGCGTCCCTGCACCACTCTGCCGCCCTGTTTACCGCCACCTGTAAGTCTTTCGCCAAACGGCCCTGTCTCTGCCCTGTCTGTACACCAGCACATCATCTGCAGATGTCAAGATTCTACCCACACCTGGTGTCTCAATAGCTGCAATTTTGCTGGTGTAGACATTAAAGAGCTCCGGGGACAAGGCAGATCCCTGTGGCAACCCAGGTGTAATAGTACAGGGATCAGAAGTCCAGGAACCCATGCACAGTGCAACCTTACGCTCATAAAGGACTGCCGCAACCCATCTAACAAGGCAAGAGCAGACCTCCATGTCCAACAGTGTGTGTAGTAACCGATCATACCTGACCCTGTTATACGCATCCTCCAGGTCAAGGGCTACCGCCACTGTCTCTTGTTTATCCTGGAAGCCCTCATAGACATCAAATGCAAAAGTTGCAGTATTGGCCCAGGTATCCTTCCCAGGCTGGTAGCTCCCGAGTCCTTGGGGAAACAGATTACGACTTTCCAAATGTTGCTGGAGCTTGCGTGCTACTATCTTTTCAAGGACTTTGCCATACGTATTTTGCAGGGTTATGATTCTGTATCCATTAAGTCTGGAGTGATCCTTACCTGGCTTTGGGAGTGGGACCAGGTAACTATGCAGCCAATCATGGGGTATTTCCGCCGTATTGTTGCTTAGGTTGAAACAAAGAGCCATCTCCTCCAAGACCCCATCATTTATGTTCCCCATATGGGAATACCTCACCCTATCTGGACCTGGCACTGTGTCTTTAGCCCGCTTCAGTAGCCTTCTAATGGCCTCCACTTTAATCTCACAGTCCTCCTTCCAAGTGACCCGTGACAAGGCTTCTCTGACGTTATCTCTAATAGCCATATCTTGCTGATCCGTCTGTTTTAAAAATTGTGCAAGAAAAGCCTCCACTTTGTCCTTGTCAGTTGTCATAGGTCGGTTGTTATCATCATAAACGGTACCTTGTGTCTCTTCATCTGCCAGTGCAGCCTCCAGAATTTTCCCAATGTCACATCCCCACCGACTTCATTGATAAACTGTTCCCACTTAATCCTCTTTGCCTCTGCTGCCTGGAGTTTAAAATCCTGCACCTTTACTTTTTTATATCTTTCAGCCTCTTCCAATTCTGTGTCAACTGAAGTGGTTGCTCTCTGCACCCTCTGCCAATTCCTTTTGGCCGCTCTCTTTTCCCTCTATGAATTCTCTACCTCCGGTGTCCACCATGGTGGTTGGGTGGAGATTCTTCTTGTTGGTTTAGATCTTCTCTTTGATCTAAGGCGCCCCAAGAGCGAAGAGTGGTCGTGCTCATAACTGAATGCCCTGCGAGCTCTTATAGCCCTAAATGTGCTGGACTCAGGTATCAGCACAGAACAGGGGAGGTGGTCACTTCCATGGTCTCCAAGGACGCTCCATTTTATATCTAATGCCACCTCTTGGGATACAAGCGCCAGGTCGATGGCTGTGTCAGGGTCCCCCGGTCTCATTGCTGGCCTAGTGGGTGTCCCGTCATTTAGACAGACAACATCCGTCTCAAGATTCCCCACTTACATATACATATATCAGGTTCCAGCTGTATCTGCCGATTTGTATCTTCATTCCCTGCACCTCTTTACTCTCCTGACCCCACCCACTCATATCCAGTATAAAAGAGTGTGTATTCAGTTCTTGTAACATCAGGACATCAAAATCGTAGACCAGTTTTTCCAGTATTGGTCCTCGTTGCTTTGCACTATGGCAGAATGATCATTCACCCACCTGCTAACCAAGCTGTCAGAACGACTGTATGCACTTAATGCATCTCTCAGTGGAAGAACAGCATAAACTCACATAACAGATCTGACCAAATCTATCAGTTTCCTTATCTGCAGTCTTCCATTTACATAGAGCATTAAACACATCTCTAGTACTACCTAAAGAGTATTGATGCATGACAAGGCAGACGTGGTTGCGCCCTTGTGGGAGCACGTGTACACCTCAGAGGAGCAAATGGATCACCATAGTCTGACAAGAATGAGACAGCGAGGGGTGACGAGGGGATCTGGCCGATGCTCGACGCTTAGAGGAAAGGCGAGACGTACATATAATCAGATTGCTACTGGAACTATTAGTGTTGCAACTCTTCGCTGGCTGCTGAGGATGGGGACGGAGCACTTATGGGAATGCCCTGAATGCTGTGATGTCGGTTCCTAAATCAATCAATCAATCAATCTAGTACTACCTTTAATAAGCTTGATTAACCCACAGAACAATGGGACTGTTAGCAAGATTTTTCCATGTTCATGTCACATTAAGTTGTCATTGTGGCAACTTGCCGTCTTGATAGACGATAGTTTGGTACATTGTGCTTCAAATAGGCATAATAACTACAACCCATGGTGGTTGCGAATGTGACTGATCATACCAATTCGCGCTGTACATGTTCGTCCACAATGGATGCATGTGAACATACTGGTTATTTTCACCATCACGCACCATCTTACATCTCATTCGCTCAGTGTGCGACCTATCTGCAATCATGTTTTTCTTTGTCTTTATTCCATTTCTATTTGCCCTCCATGCAACACGTTCGGCGGCGACTTACTCCCAATGTTCATTATCAGTCATATCCCACTTACACACATCTTTATATTGTAGTAGAAGACGAACCTGAGGTCTCTTACCCATCTGTAATTCACTAAAAAAGATATCCTTTAGTATTCTACCATCATCCATCCTCCTAACGTGTCCTATCCATCTGAGTCTACAAAGACTGAGCATGGAATACACCATCACACAACCTGATCTTTCCAATACTTCAGTGTTTGTGATTTTGTCTTGCCACTTAATACCAAGTATTCTTCGCAAACCCCGCGTACGAAAGCTGTTTATACATTTTTATTCGTGCGAGTAAGTTGCCCAGGCTTTACTGCCATAAAGGAGAGTACTAAGGACACAGGCTTGATAGACAAAGACTTTTGTTTTGGCAGTAAGTTTTATGTTCTCCCAGACTCTTTTTGTTAACCTTTTCATTATTGTTGTTGCCTTACCAATCCTATTGTTGATTTCCTGATCTAAGGATAATATTTACCTCTGATCTTAAATATGTAAAATGGTCTACTATCTCCAATTCAGCATCGTCAATGAAGACTGATGGTACCCAATGTGCTGCTTATGACATATCTGTGTCTTCTTTTTGCTAATTATTAAACAAAATTCAGAACAAGCATTGGAGAATGCAGATACTAGACATAATTCTTCCTCAGAGTGAGTCGTAATTGCAGCATCATCTGCAAACACCAACTTTCTGATTAACACCCTCCTAATTTTGGTCTTAGCCTTCAATCTTAAAAGAGTCGCTTAAAAGTCGACAAGGTCGACTTCATTGCTCCGGGTTTTATCCCATATGGCTCGGCCTCTTTCCGCAGGACGGAAAGCGTCGCACAAAGCACGAACTCCGGAGCTTTTAGCGACGACCCACAGGAATCTCTGAAACATTTAACTCGTAAACCGAAGGACGCGGCCCGGAATCGAACCCACGACCTTTGGAGTACGAGTCAAACGGCTTGACCACTTCGCCACAGAGACTCCCTGCCTTAAATCTCTGAGCATTGTAGAGTCCATCATCTGAGCATGAGTGAATGTATATACCACCAGCCTGATCACGAAAGGCATATTTCAGTAGAAGTGAAAAGTATATTCAAAGAGGGCGGGAGCTACATTAAGTTGTACCACGTGTTTATCGCTTTAAGTTGTACCACAATTGTTTGTCACTTTGTACCACAAATATTTGTTTCAGACAAGAAGGCAGTGTTCCCTTTAATAACATGCCAATTTTGTTTCATCATCATCTTCCACTTCTGCCGTCAAGCGTCATGGGGAGGAGTAATTTGCACTCCAGCTCCCTGTGGGCGGCACTGGATAGTGTCATTCCGTGTGATTGTACAATGTCTTTGATGTCGTCAATCCATTTTCTTCTTGGATGTCCTCATGGTCTTGTCGCAGATGATCTTTGATGTAAGGCCAATGATAGTAGTTGTTGATGTTGCATTCTAACGACATGGCCAAACCACTTGATCTTCTTTCTGTCTTTCAATAAATGTGGCACAAGATGTTGATCCCACTGTCTGTCTGATAACAGCATTTCTTACTAGGTCTCGGATTGTTAGGTTGGCAGCTCTTCTCAGGTATCTCATCTCGCAGGTGTTGATTTTGCGAAAATATGATTTGGACAAAGCCTAAGTTTGAGATTGGTAGCATAGGGTTAGTGTGAATATGCTGTTTATTACCTCTCGTTTTGCGGACATTGGTATATTTGGATGTTTCCGTAAGGGTGATAGTTGATTTGTAAGTGCAATAGCTTTTTGACATCTGATTTCGATTTCTCTGTCCATTCTGCCATCTTCTGTGATCATAATTCCAAGATATTTAAATTCTTTAACTTGTTTTAAAGTTGTGCTATTTATCTGTATACTTAATGGGCCCGACGATCTGCTAACTTGCATTACTTCGGTTTTGGCTGTGTTTATACTCATATTATATCTGCTGCTTGTTGAACTCAGATTAGTAATATGATTTTGTAGTCTGTAATCATCGCTGTAAAACAGGCACTGATAGAAGTTCATTTATTTCCTGTGGGTCAGTTGTTTCATCTGGAGTAAAGAGTTCTAAATTTTCTGAATCTGTTCTGTCAAGACTTGCTTCTTTGGATATTCTGTCCATTCAGATATTAAATAGCAAAGGAGAGAGCACACATCCCTGTCTCACTCCTATATTGACTGTGAATGTATCTAATATACCTTCTTGAATTCTTACTGCACTTCGGCTCGAGTGATACATGGCAAGGATGTTTTCTAGTAATTGCCCTTATATCCCATAGTCTTCAAGGATGGTCCATAATTTGTATCTGTCTAGTTAGTTAGTTAGTCGACAGATCATCCTCATTGCACATCGAACCACTCAGTCCATAAGTGCTCGGATCCCCTCCTCAGCAAATCCTGCAGCATGTAGCTGCTAATGACACCAGTTCTGTGTTGGTTTATCAGTCTTCTTTAGCTGTCTCTTTTTGTATCTTTTGTATCTGTTTACTCTATCGAAAGCCTTTTCCTGATCTACAAACACAATATTCTGCTGGTAACTATATTCGATTGTTTTTTCACATATTTGTCTAAGTGTAAATAGTGCATCAGTGCAACTTTTACCTTTCCGAAAACCGTATTGTATTTTGCTTAACTGTAGTTCAACTATGGGTCTAGCTCTTTGTTCTAATAGTTTTGCGTACATTTTCCCTATATGGCTCAGAAGTGATATACCTCTGTATGTTTTGCACTCTCTCTCATATTGCCTTTCTTTTTCCATATTGGTACTATTATTGCCTGTTGCCAATCATCTGGGACTTTTATTTATTTCCATGCTATATTAAAAAGTCTTGTTAGCCTTTTAACTCCTGTTTTCTCACAGGCCTGAATAGCTTCTGTGGTTATTCCATCTGGACCCAGTGATTTGTTTTTAGGACTTTTCTGTTAAATGTCTTGACTTCTGCAGGTTTGAAATTTGGTTCTTGTTGTCCATGACTTTTAGGCACAAAAGTGAGATTTTCCATGTTATGTGTGGGGTTAAGTAGTTCTTTAAAGTATTCTGTCCACCTTGCTAGTCTTTGTTGTGGGTTAAATATTGGTATACTTCTTTTGCTGTTTATGATAGTGGTTGGGTTGTAGCATGCATCTCTGTTTTTCATTGTATTGACACATTTATAAAATTCTCTTGGGTAGTCTTTGCTAAGGGTCGCCATCTGTTCACCGTATATTCTCCAGGATTCATCTTTGGATGCTCTAATTGTTCGTTTGGCATTTCGTTGTGCTATTCTATAAGTAACATAGTCTTGTTCAGATTTGGTTGTGATCCACTTTTTGAAAGCTACCATCTTTTTGAATATGCTATCTTTAACTTCGTTGTTCCACCAGGCTATTCTTAATCTTTTGTCCTGCCCTACTTTCTTTGTTCCACATTTATTTTCCAGTGTGTCGAGCATGGCAGCCTTGAAACATGTCCATTCCTTATCTAAGCTTGAGTAGTCATCAGGGATGTTCTTATGTAGTCTTTTGATTTCTTGATTAAATTCGTCTTTAACCGTATTTTCCTGCAGCCTCCTATAATTGATGATATGTGTTGTTACCTTTTTGTTTCTTATTTTCCTGTATGTTGGAATCTTTTTTATTATGACTGGTTTATGATCAGTATCAACGTCTGTATTTAGGAGTGCTCTTGAATCTAATAGTAGTCTTCTGTTTGATTTCCTAATTAGAATAAAGTCAATTTGAGATGCTTGGTCTATGTCTTTCCATTTATACCAGGTCTTGGTGTGGCTACGACGATATTGAAAAAAAAAACGTATTTGCTATTATTAGTCCGTGTTCGGAGCATATGTTGAGTAGATGTTGACCATTGCTGTTACATTCAGTCTCTGTGTCGCTGAATGGCCCCATGCATTCATCCCACGTTGTTCTTTGTGTGCCTATTCATTCGTTAAAATCACCCATCAGAAAAAGTTCATCTGTCTCCCTGACATTATTTAACGTGTCTGCAAGTTTATCAAAATACTCGTCTTTGTCTTCATCGCTGTAAGTGTCGTTACATGGGGGTGTATGTTTGTATAAAAGTTGTTGATCTATTTCCTTCTTTGATCTGTACTAGTATTATCTTTATTTGTTAGCCAAGAGAGAGGCTGGCCGAGAGGCTAGAACGCCGGACTCTCATTCGGGAGGCCCGGGTTCGATCCCTCGGTAAGGCGTCGGATATTTTTCTGTCGGGGGCAAAAAGAAAATCCTAACCTGCACAGTTCGCGGCGACTGCACTAGCCAGGCGGCCTTTATTCCTCAGGCTCAAAGACCCCTCTGCCATACACCGCAAGGTACTATATTGGCAGTAAATGACAGTTGTTTTTTTTTTTGACAGTTAGCCAATTTTGTTTATTCTCATAAATTGCTTACACAACTAAAATAGAAAACTAGTCAGTAATGATTTTAACATTGACTATCAGTGTGTATGTTATTTTACACCAATATTAAGTAGCTGTTTATTTGTTAGATTCAGCTTGCATCAGCTCTTTATCTGTTACACTTATCTACATTAATCTGTTATCCAGTTCTCTGTTTAGGGAATCTCCATGGTGAAGTGGTCAAGCCGTTTAACTCGGGCTCTGAAGGTTGTGGGTTCAATTCCGGACCACGCCCTTTGGTTCGCAAGTGAATTTTTTCGGAGACTCCTGTGAGTCATTGCTGGAGCTACGGAGTTTGCGCTTTGTATGACGCTTTCAGCACTGTGGAATGGGATAAAAACCCAGTGCAATGAAGTACTTTTAAGTGACTTAAGAGACATTTATCTGTTAGCACAGTTGCATGCAATAGTTCCTCATCTGTAACACAAGTTTCAATAACAGTTCATCAATTATACGGTACTATCACATCTAAGTTTAGTCTGTTACCTGTATATCTTGCTATTAACTATTTACTTTGGTGTGTTTCAGAACTACATCCATCTTCAGAAAGTTATCCTTCCATCTTCATACAAGAGCATTCACAAATGGAAATGTATGGCAGCATGGAACTTGTGAAACAAGAACTATCAGATGTACCTTGTGAGGAAAAACACCAGAGAATCAGTCATGTGGTAGACATGGCAGGTTGTGACATCATTCAAGAAATGGCAGGAGGCAGTAAAACAGAATTAAGATTGACTGAGAATAGTTATAAGGCACAACTAGACCACAACAATTGTTGTCTGTCAGTGAATGTGTCTTCTACACCATACATATCTAATGTTTGTGATTCAAGTGTCAATGTAAATAGACACAAAAGAACAAATATATCACTGAAGCCTCACAAATGTGATGACTGTGGTGCTTCTTTCACTAGCTTTAGCAATCTGAAGTGCCACATAAGAAGGCATACAGGAGAGAAACCTTACAAGTGTGATTATTGTGGTGCATCTTTTAGTCAAGCTTTCAGTCTGAGTTGCCATAAGAGAACACATACAGGAGAGAAACCTTACAAGTGTGATGATTGTGGTGCATCGTTTAGTGACAATAGCAGTCTGAGTAGTCATAAGAGAACACATACAGGAGAGAAACCTTACAAGTGTGATGATTGTGGTACATCTTTTAGTAAAGCTGGACATCTGATCAGCCATAAGAGAACACATACAGGAGAGAAACCTTACAAATGTGATGATTGTGGTGCATCTTTTAGTCATGCTGGCAGTCTGAGTCGCCATAAGAGAACACATACAGGAGAGAAACCTTACAAGTGTGATGATTGTGGCACAACTTTTAGTAAAGCTGGCAATTTGAAGAGTCATAAGAGAACACATACAGGAGAGAAACCATACAAGTGTGATTATTGTGGTGCAACTTTTCGTCAAGCTGGCAGTCTGAAGAGACATAAGAGAACACATACAGGAGAGAAACCTTACAAGTGTGATCATTGTGGTGCATCTTTTATTGAAGTTGGACATCTGAGCAGCCATAAGAGAACACATACAGGAGATAAACCTTACAAGTGTGATCATTGTGGTGCATCTTTTAGTCAAATTAGCAATTTGAAGAGCCACAAGAGAACACATACAGGAGAGAAACCTTACAAGTGTAATCATTGTGGTGCTTCTTTTGCTAAAGCTGACAGTCTGAGTCGCCATAAGAGAACACATACAGGAGAGAAACCTTACAAGTGTGATCATTGTGATGCATCTTTTAGTCAAACTGGCAATTTGAAGAGCCATAAGAGAACACATACAGGAGAGAAACCTTACAAGTGTGATCATTGTGGTGCATCTTTTAGTCAAGCTGGCAGTCTGAGCCACCATGATAGAACACATACAGGAGAGAAACCACACAAGTAATGATTGTGGTGCATCTTTTATTGAAGGAACATAAGAAAACAATACAGGAGAGAAACCTTACAGGTGTGATCATTGTGATGCATCTTTTAGACACACTGGCAATCTGTGTAGTCATAACAGAACACATACAGGAGAGACACCGTACACATGTGATGATTGTGGTGCATATTTTAGTCAGGCTGGCAGTCTGAAAAACCATAAGAGAATACATCCAGTAGAGAAACCTTAAACATATGTTGACTAGTGCACATTTAACTAAAGCTGGCTATCTGAAGAACCATAAGAGAATACATACAGGAGAGAAACCTTACGAGTTAAGATTGTAGTGCATCTTTTATTAAGGTTGGCAGTCTGAATAGCCATAAGAGAATACATTGAAGTGCCTTAAGAAAACTCATACAGGAGAGAAACAATTTATTATATGTGGTGATTATGGAGCATCTTGTTCTTTAGTGCATCTTTTTAATTGTCAGTTACAAAAGACTTTAATAGTGGTCTGTTTTTTGCACATATTTTGTTGAAATGTTTGGTAGCTGATTTACCACAAGTGAATGCACACAGGAGAGAAATCTTACACATGTGTGTTTGTAGTTCTCTTACTCATTTGAGGTATCTGAATTGATAGAAAAGAAAACATTCAAGAGAGAAAACTCATAAGTGTGATAATTCTAAAATATCTTTATATCAAATAGGTATTGTATCTCAAGAGAAGACATAGAGGAAAGAATCAGAGTATGTGATGACTTGTGCATCTGTTATTCTAACATAACATCCTAATTATCACTTGAAATCAATGGGGGGAACCGTTGAGGCCACTAAGACAATTACATAAATAAACACACACAGTATTATTTGGCGCTCACAGGAGGAGAAGAAGGAACTAGAAGACGCACTAGACAACATAAAATTTGAAAGCTCTAATAGTTACCACCCGCGATCGAACCTCTCACCTCCAAATGACGATGGTGCCTCATTGCAGGAACAAGTGTGCTTTGACGCACAACCAACTAGACACTCAAAAAAAAGCGTCTTCATTGGTCATGTCTATCATACACATGAACCTAACAACTATGGAATACGGACAGAATTCGTATCAAAGCATTGAGATAGCACCATAGTCAATCAATCATGTGTCATGCCGGAAAGCGTGGGCGGTCATGACTCACCATTTCACTCGGTCACCAGAATCGTGGATCAGCTCAGTGTTCCTGTCTCATCCATGCCATGTGGCCAAGCCATCCAAGTATTTTCCTCTCAGTCTTCCTCTTGGTCTGTTCCCTTCAATCTTGCCAGTTGTTCTTTTAGCAGATAGGGTAGCACAGTGGACCGAGTAGTTACTGGTCGTTAAGATGATGCCAGAGATATAAATAGACCTCTTTATCTCACTGGAAAGAACCTGAACTCATCTAACCATACGTGTTATGCGAGGCACTGCCTGTGCATTGCGGCGACGGCTCAGACGAGAGCAGCGGCCGGAAGAGGTAGTATCTTCTTTCCTATTCTTGCTAGGGATAAGGAACTACACTTCGTTCCATACAGACCCACTCCTATAATATTCATTAAGCGAGAAATACCGAACCGTATAAGCCAAAAGAGGCTATTCAGTAGGGCACGGAAGATGGGTCCCGAGAACACTGGGTATGATCTACACGTTCCCCTTCACATATTAAAGGAGAGGGGGAAACACACATAATTACCCACATAACACCACAAGAGCTTTGTCGTGAGAAAGGCAGGGTTTGCAAGTGAGAGGGAAGCCGGGAAACGAATGTGCCCAGTAATAATAAAGGCATGGCATGAGAGAAGGGAGTGAATCTTGTATGCAAAGAGTTCCTAGGGTAACCAACAGGACCTATACAAGCTGGAGGTCTAGTCAAGCAGGGACGTAGCCAATCCAGGGGCTACCTGACATGTCAGGCCCATTCACTAAGGCCTCCTATCTAATTAATTAGGTGAGGTAAATGATATCAACTTTATTAAACTGAGGCCCATATTGGTCCCCAGGATTGCGGTACCTGAGTCAGCCAGCAAGCTCACTAATATCTGTCCTCTCCAGGGTCCTCCTGGAAGTGAAAGGAGCAGAAGGGATCTGCAAGGCCACGAGATAGTCACCTTAAGCCATTCTCAGGTGAACCATGGACTTTCAGGACGGCCCCAGGCCAATTACTCAAATCAATGGATAGAGGTCCAATTAGTCCTGAACGAGTGGCATTCTTCAGTACCAGCTCAACGCAAATCACATCGTCAACATAGGAGTAGCTGACCCTATGTTCCTGGCTGGACCTACGCCTAATTCTCAGTCATAACCATCCTTGTCAGTGACAGTGAAAGGCACATACCCATTCCCTATTCACGAACTGTTCCCCTTGTATCAATTCCTACCCAACATCGTGCCAAGTGATACCATGGGGCTTCGAAGAACAATATACTGAATATGTAGAGAGGTCCACTCAAACCTGGAAGCCTGGTTCTACAATGGCCTGTTGTTCGCACAACCTACCTGGAAAGGAAGGAACTGAAGGCATACTCGGTGAGGTGGATGTGGACTGACATGACAGTGTCGTAATCTTGGGTCTATGATGAACATAATTGGATGCTCTATGTCTGGACGAGATTTACCTCCTCTGTTTGTAAATGCTTATCTGTTTGAACTGCCTTAATATTTTCCTATATTAAGTTATTAAATTGAAGTTATGGTTGACTCTGACGATCGCAATGTTATATGTTGTCAGCCAGAAAGACACCTCAGGGAGTAGGCCCTGAGGTCAAAAGAGAGAGTGACAGATGATAGATTGTAACAAGTTACGTGGAGGGTCCTAAATACCCCTGTCACAATGCTTCAATATTATTCTTTAGCCCTGGCTGGGATAGGTCTTTGCCTGGCAACCCTCCTCCGTTCCCCGGACTCACTGTCACTCTCTGCCTAAAGCCAACCTGCTGTGGCACAAGGATGTTTTTACTTTCAATGTACCACTGCAGTCTGTGATTGATGATGCGCTCCAGTGTTTTGCAGAGACAGCTGGTGAGGCTAATTGGTCTGTAGCTAGAGGCAATGGAACTATCTTTCCCTGATTTTAGTAGGGGTATCATGATTGCTTCTCTCCAGGCTTGTGGAACACTGCCCAAGGTCCAACTGTTATTGAAGATCTGCAACAGCTTTGCTTTGGTCTCTGTTCCTAGGTTCCTGATCATTTCATTGGAGATACCATCAGCTCCTGGTGACTTTCTCATTTTCAGTTTTGATATGGCTAGCTCCAGTTCGCTGATTGTGATGGGTGCCTCCAGAACCTCATGTACTATTTCTTTCTGTCCCGTATATTGCTGTTTCTCTCGAATCTCTTGTTGTTTCTCTGGAATAATTTTGATATTGTTATCTTGTGCGAATGAGTCCGCAAAATGGTCAGTTGCTTGCTTTCTTGTTAAGATGTTTCCATCTTTATGTAGTGCAATTTTTGAGTTTCTCCCTGTGCCATCATCGTTAAGTTGTTTTATTAGCTTCCACAATTTCCTTGTGTCTCTTTCAAAGTTCAGAGACTCCATTTTCTCCTGCCAGCTTTTCCGTCTAGCCTGCAACTTGGCCCTTTAGAATTTGGCTTTTCCATGCTGGAATTTATTGTGGGTGTGGCCTCTGCTTGTTTTCTACACTCTTCCACATCATTATGCAACTGTTCCAGTTCACTACTCCAGTAGGGTTTATATTGTTTACGGGCTCTTCTTGGTACCGTTTCTCGCGCTGCCTGCAGTATGCATTTCCCAAACTACTTTATTTATG
Organism: Cepaea nemoralis; assembly: GCA_014155875.1. NCBI lineage: Eukaryota > Metazoa > Mollusca > Gastropoda > Stylommatophora > Helicidae > Cepaea > Cepaea nemoralis. The sequence continues at coordinate 9,657 of JACEFZ010005985.1, read as the reverse complement.
TCTTTCTCGGTGTTTAGGTTTCTAACCAGTATGCTAGTGCGATTCTTGTACATTGCCCTGTTTGCTTTCTTGTAGTTCCACCTCGAGAAGGTGCTGCTTTCACTTACAAGCTCATTTTCTACAGTTAGAAAGACTGGCCGATGTAGTTGTAGTGTGCCATGATCTCGAGTAGAAAGTATGTGGGTCGGACGGCTTGTTAATCAAAATGAATCTATTCTCATTCTGCCAGTTTCCAGTCTCTCTCCTCTCTGGTCCATGTGATCATAGCCCCAGCTCTGCGAGTGGCTGTTGAAATCGCCACACACAATCATTTTTTCTGTTAATGGTAGTGTGTCCAGTGCCTGTGGGCGGTCACTTGGACAGTAGTAATTGATCAGATGTAGGGCTGTATTGCCTGTCTTAAGTTTGAGTGTCTGATGTTATTTTTGACAAGGGTCAGTATCCCACCTTTTCGCCTGTCCTTTCTGTTATATCGGTAACACTGGTAGCCTCTGATTTTGAAGGCTATTTTTTCGTTGAGGTGAGTTTCTTGCAAGCAACATACACTTACTTTTTCTTGGTCCAGGATGTTTTCTAATTCTTTTTTTTTTTTTTTGCTTACTCCCTCCGCATTCCAGTGCATTATTTTAAGTCTTTGTTTAGTATGGCCAACCGTTCTATTCTTATGACATCTGAGAAAAACCTCCAGTAGTTGGGGTTGGACCCTTTCGAGACATAGGGCCCGGCACCTGCATGGGGGTCCAAAGCAGGGCGAGCACCACAACTTTTAGCAGCAGTCGACATATTCCATTTTGCGTGATTTCGTGGCATCCTGATTTCTGTGGTGCGCCTCCTGGCTGGTTGCCTCTGTATTCAGCACCTTTCCTTTGCTAGAGCAGACTGTGGTCTCACTCGAATTTAGATGTGCACACACGTACCTGCGCATGCATGTACGTGCATACACATCTAGAGCATACTGGTTATTTTCGGCGCCAGAAACTCGCCGTGTTGTGATGTCTGTATCCATATAGTGTTCTTCGATGTTCTCATAGGTTGTGTCTTTTAACTCTTGCATCAGCTCCTCCCTTCTGTGTCTTTCTGTGCTTCCTAGTGGAAATATTCTCCGAACACCTTAGCTATGTATAAAAGAGGATAAAGAATACATTCGTGGTAGCATTACAGCCCTCGACTCTGAGATAAGTTGCAAACAATTTTTTTTCCTTCCCATTTTCATTTTCTCTTTATTGCTCTCATTTTTTTTCTTCATGTTTTTATTCTTCTCATCTGGTCCTTATGACTTAATGTAGTCAATGGAGGATCTTCTCCTGTACTATATGTTGGTGGCTGAGTGGTCTAGAGGTATAGTGGTCCCGGGTTCAAGCCCCAGTGAGGACCGGGATTTGTTCACGCGGACTTCTAGTAATAAAATTTCCCCTGATCTCTGGATAGTGAGATCGGACGCCCGTGTGTATTGTTGCGCACGTACATAATCCCTTGGCAGTTGGAAATCGAACTGGCAAATTGACCCTATGTTCCTGGCTGGACCTACGCCTAATTCTCAGTCAAAACCATCCTTGTCAGTGACAGTGAAAGGCACATACCCATTCCCTATTCACGAACTGTTCCCCTTGTATCAATTCCTATGGAAGATCAGACAACCTACCTCTCTCAAGACATTGAGGATGCATTCCAAGAGAAGAAGCTGGTGCTTGCGACATGGATAGATCTGACGAAAGCCTTTGACAAAATCTGGAAAGAAGGTCTGATTGAGAAACTGCAAAGTCAATGGAAGAATGTACAAATGGGTGAAAGCATACTTGCACAACAGAAGAGCCAGAGTACAGATAGACGGACTCAAGAGCAAGAAAGTACTACTGCGTCACGGTGTTCCCAAGGGCGGAGTCTTGTCCCCCACACTTTTTCTAATCTTCATCAATGATCTCGTTGCTAATCTACCGCATGGAATTAAAGCAGCAATGTACGCCGATGACCTGGTTCTATGGAGCACAAATGAACATGCATCAGTGGCCACCAGATCGTTACAAAGAGCTGTAGATACATTTGTTGCATGGGCAAATAGATGGTGTGTCAACATAAACACTGAAGTGCAGCGCCACTCTATTTACCCTCTCTCCAAAACAAAAGGCAGGGGTCATCCAGATAAATGGAACACCCCTAAGAGAAGGTAAAGAACCAATATACCTTGGAGTCACATTTGATGGCAAGCTGAGATGGAGAAAGCATATCAACAAAGCAGTAGCAAAAGCAAGAAGGACAAAAGCCATCCTGAGAAAGCTAAGTGGGACTACATGGGGAGCCAGTGGGAAAATGCTTATAGTGTGTTTTTTTTTGTTTGCCTCAATATAAAATTCAATATCTCAGTAACGGGCTGAGATAAAATGATGAGATTTAGTATATAACCTTATCATTATGTCCACCCAACAAAAAAATTTTTGTTCTGGAGATTTTACAGCAGATTTCAAAGTTAGCTTATATACGGTATATTAATTATGACTTAAAGATTACGTCCATGATTTTAACAGTTTTACAGCTTCCCCAAGATTCGACCCAAATTATTCAAAATTTTCACGTGACTTTCGTTTTCAAACAAACAGCGCGAAGATTCAGAGGCGTCTCCAAATGTGGGTTCTTTCATGAAACGTGATTATATAAATAAACTAGCTGACAAGGCCCTGTTTCTGGTGGAAATCAATCAATCAATCTATCTGTCTGTCTGTCTGTCTGTCTGAATGTCTGCCGGTTGGCTGACCCATCCACCGACCGACCCACCGACCTACCGATATCTATCTATCTATCTATCTATCTATCTATCTAACTGTCTATCTATCTATCTATCTATCTATCTATCTATCTATCTATCTAATCTGTCTGTCTGTCTGCCTGCCTGCCGGCCCACCCACCCACCGACCGATCGACCGACGTACCGATATCTATCTACCTATCTATCTATCTATCTATCTATCTATCTATCTATCTACCTATCTACCTATCTATCTATCTATCTATCTATCTACCTACCTATCTATCTACCTATCTATCTATCTATCTATCTATCTATCTATCTATCTATCTATCTAATCTATCTAATCTATCTGTCTGCCTGCCTGCCGGCCCACCCACCCACATACCGACCGACCGACCGACAGATATCTATCTATCTATCTATCTATCTATCTATCTATCTGTCTGTCTGTCTGTCTGTCTGCCTGTCTGCCTGCCTGCCGGCCCACCCACCCACCGACCGATCGACCGACGTACCGATATCTATCTACCTATCTATCTATCTATCTATCTATCTACCTATCTATCTATCTATCTATCTATCTATCTAATCTATCTAATCTATCTGTCTGCCTGCCTGCCGGCCCACCCACCGACCGATCGACCGACGTACCGATATCTATCTACCTATCTATCTATCTATCTATCTATCTATCTATCTATCTATCTACCTATCTATCTATCTATCTATCTATCTATCTAATCTATCTAATCTATCTGTCTGTCTGCCTGCCTGCCTGCCGGCCCACCCACCCACATACCGACCGACCTACCGATATCTATCTATCTATCTATCTATCTATCTAATCTATCTATCTATCTGTCTGTCTGTCTGTCTGTCTGCCTGCCGGCCCGCCCACCCACCGACCGATCGACCGACGTACCGATATCTATCTACCTATCTATCTATCTATCTATCTATCTATCTATCTATCTATCTATCTATCTATCTTATCTAATCTAATCTATCTGTCTGTCCTATCTATCTAATCTATCTGTCTGTCTGTCTGTCTGCCTTCCTGCCGGCCCACCCACCCACTAACCGACCGACCTACCGATATCTATCTATCTATCTATCTATCTATCTATCTATCTATCTGCCTGCCGGCCCGACCACCCACCCACCGACTGACCGACCGACTTACCGATATCAATCTATCTAATCTATCTGTCTGTCCTATCTAATCTATCTGTCTGTCTGTCTGTCTGCCTGCCTACCCACCCACCCACTAACCGACCGACCTACCGATATCTATCTATCTATCTATCTATCTATCTATCTGTCTGTCTGCCTGCTTGCCGACCCACCCACCGACCGACCGACCCACCGACCGACCGATCCACCCACTCAGCCAGCCAGCCAGCCATCCATCCACCCACCTATCTTTCTGCCTACCTACCTACCTACCTACCTACCTTTCTGTCTGTCCGGGCCGCGTCATTCATTTTATTCAGAGACTGCCGAGGGTCGTCGCTGGAGCTACGGAGTTCGTGCTTTGTGCGACGCTTTCCGCGCTGCGGAAAGAAACTGAGCCATATGGGATAAAAACCCGGTGCAATGCAGCCGATTCTGTCGACTGTAAGCTACTTCTTTGATTGCACCCACTCCCATACGAATCCAGATACGCCTTTGTTTGTCATCTGAATTTGCAGGTCCTCATTACCGTAAACATAACTTTTTTAACAAGAAATCACTAGCTGTTAAGCAAAACATCAAAGGAATGATGCCGCTTTTAATGATTTAAGTTGTTTTTGGACATATCAAAGACATATTCCTTGGGTGGGGGTAAATATAAGACGGCTGGAAAAATTTCATAACGATGCAACAGATAGTTTTCAAAATAATTGATCTTGAATGAAGGCATAAATTTCCGGACAGACTATAGCAAAGTTTATCAACAGAGCATACGACCACACCTGGAATACGGGTCAACTGTTCGGCATTAAACACCACACCACAAGAGCTGGACAAGGTGCAAAATCAAGCACTTAGAGTCACCACAGGAGGGATGAGATCAACCCCTATAGTGAAAATGGAGAAGATGGGGAGGACACAAGCACTGAGAGAGCGCAGAGATACGAAAACGCTAATACAAGCAGAAAGAGTTCCTCAGCTTGCCAGGCCACCCTATGAAGAACAGATTTGATAACCTAGCTATGGGGCGATTGAAAAGAAGTAGTTTTATCCACAAAGCCAAACGACTCTGCAGAGAAACCACCGATCTGCCCACAATTGGTATCCCTCTAACAACTATTCCGGAGCGAGCTCCATGGAAAGATGAACATAGGCTATCATTGCGAATCCAGACAAAAGTGAGAGGAATATTTGACAAGGAAGAACAGAACAGTGTGCAGCGCAGAACAGCCACTCTCAGCTTCCTTGATGAAGAATACCCACAGGACCTCTGGATCCGAGTCTACACAGATGGGTCAGCACAAAATGCTGTTCGAAATGGAGGAGCGGGAGTGTACATAGAATACCCAAATAATACTAGGGACACAGCCAGAGTACCGACAGGAAAGTACTGCCATAACTATGATGCTGAAATTGAGGCAATCAAGATAGCAACAGAGAAATTACTAAGGTACCAGCAATGGTACACAACCTGTGGTGCTATTGACAGATGCAAAATCAGTACTCGAGGCGCTCCTGTCTGGGAAATTGCCAGTACTAAGGACACTACTTTCTGAACTTAGCAGTCAGCATAAGGTCACCATACAGTGGATACCATCCCACTGTGGAGTACCCGGAAACGACAGAGCTGATCAATTGGCTAAGGAAGGAGCCAAAGAAGAACAGCCTGATGTGCCCGTTACATACCACCAAAAGAAAAGAATGATCAAATCAGTCAGAAAGCCACCAAAACCTGCTTAAGATGACTACCACGTTATGGATAGACCAGAACAAGTCATTATTCTGCGCCTCAGAACAGGACACAATAGATTACGCAACCACATGTATACACAATTCAAGATTGGTGAAACAGCCATGTGGATTGGCGTCGCAGACAGCAGAGCACATACTCCAAGACTGCCCAAAATATAACATATCTAGGCAAACCTTCTGGCCTAGAGAGACGACAGTGGAAGATAACTCAATGGACCACTGTGTGAACCGAAAAAGACTGTTAGATTCATACAAGAGGCAACATTGCAGTTATAGACATATTTCAAGCGAACGAAAGAAGAAGAAGAATAAAAAACTTTCTCAAAGATAGAAGCTTCCCAGTGAGGATAGGGAATGAGGTATCCAACACATATGAGCAAGAGAACGGCATCCCCCAGGGCTCGGTCATCTCACCGACAATCTTCTCGATACCCATGAATGATCTAGCAGAGGAGATCCAAGATCAGAAAACAGGACTGTCACAATTTGCGGACGACTGCGCCATACGGAGGAGTGGAAAGTCTGCAAAAACGACACGAGGACCCCTCCAAAAACAGATAAACAACTAACCGCATGGATGGACAAATGGGGCTTCAATATCAACACCGACAAAACAGATAGCATGGTATTTAGTAACAAGATGAAGATAAATACTAACAAAGACTACGAAATACAGATAAAAGGGGTAACCATTAATAGAACAAGCAGCACAGTTTTCATAGGAATGACCCTAGACGAACAGAAGCCATGGAGGTAGCACTGGGAGTACTACCACTGAGGCTGAGGCGTAAACAGCTGACGTATAACTACTGGGCAATTGTAACACAAGATAAATACCACCCAGGATACTTAACATTCAGTGACAACCGCAGCAAAGGGGTAGACATCCCAATATTAAAACTGCAAAGACCGGCAGGATGGGAAGCAGCAGAGAAAATGAAAAAAGAGAACGAACTAGCAGAAACCCTGAAACAGACAAAACGGTACAGACCAACAATCCCACCATCGGAACTAACAGTCCCATTCACAGACTTTAGCTTAACAAAGACCATCACCAAGGACACGGAGGACACAGACGCAAGAGACGCGGCCGAGGAGTATATAAAAGAAATCAGCAAGGACAACCTCATAATGTACACAGACGGGTCTAAGAACGGGCAGGGAGAGGTGGGGGAAGGAGTAGCGGTCCCAGACTGGAAACTGAAGAAACAGTTCAGACTAACAGACCAGACAGCAGTATAAACAATATATAATGACACAAAGTAGTGCAGCTTTACATAACAGAGTTAAGACACATACAGAACGTTGCGGCGGTTAGCCTTCATCAGCAAACAAACACATTCACAAACACAACATACAGTCAAGGAGAACTCCTGTGACTACATTAGAAGGTGATGACAGGGCGAGAGGAACAAATGCATGGAAAAATGGAAGCAATGAAGAGAAAATGAGAATTGACAAAATGTTAATTGAAAAGAATGTTAGTCGAAGAAAATGTTTAATAGAAAAAGCTGTTTATAGAGAAAAAAACTGTATACTCACCTCACGTACGGACCTGTGAGTGTCTACGGAAAACTTGGGTGTATTAGTATAAATAACGGTGCTGGATGTTACGGTACAGTGAGCACATAGAAAGAAGGAGGCGGGGTAGGAGGCGTGTAAAATTGACCACGACCCCATTGTGTTGTTGGTCTGGGTGGACTGGTGTGCAGGAACACGTGTACTTACATAGACACACTTCAACAGACAAAATGCTAGTGTGTGTGGACATGCAAGAAGAGAGAGAGGGAGAGAGAGAGAGAGAGAGAGAGAGAGAGAGAGAGGAGAGCGAGAGAGAGAGACAGACAGAGAGAGACCGAGAGAGACAGAGAGAGGAAAAGTGCCTGCGACCTACCACATGGGGTATATAATAACCTACGAAATAGTCAGTATGGTTGCTAGTCATACAACGCGCTTCAGGAGCCCCTCGCCCAGTCCTAGAGTTGTTGGGGTTGTGTAAGTTCCAACCACTGGCAATGCACGTGAAGAAGGTATGCACAGAGACGCCAGATGTAAGAGGAGAGAGAGAGGGAGAGAGAGAGTGAGAGAGAGAGAGCGCGAAAGGGGGGAGAGAGAGGGGGAGAGAGAGGGAGAAAGGGAGAGAGAGGGGGAGAGGAAGAGAGAGAGGGAGAGAGAGGGAGAGAGAGAGAGGGATGGAGAGAGGGGGGAAGGAGAGAGAGAGTGAGGGAGGGTGAGAGCGAGAGAGGGGGAGGGCAAGAGAGAGATCAAGGGAGGGAGAGAGAGCGCGAGAGGGAGTGAGAGAGAGAGAGCGAGAGAGAGGGAGTGAGAGAGGAGGAGAGAGAGCGAGAGAGGGGAGAGCGAGAGAGAGAGGGAGAGAGCGAGAGGGTGAAAGAGAGAGAGGGAGAGAGAGAGAAAGAGAGAGAGAGAGAAAGGGAGAGAGAGAGAGGAAAAGTGCCTGTGATATACCACATGAGGCGTGTGGGGCGCGTCGGTCCACGTGCACGACGCTTCCCTCGCACTGTATCCTATGAAATAGTCAGTATGGTTGATTATTGCACAGTACACTCCAGGAGCCTCTCGCCCAGTGTTTGAGTTGCTGGGGCTGTGTGAGATATAACCACTGGTAATACAAGTGAAGTGGGTGCGCACAGAGAAGCAAGATGCAAGGAGAGAGAGAGAGAGAAAGAGAGAAAGAGAGAGAGAGAGAGAGAGAGAGAGAGAGAGGGAGAGGAGAAGTGCCTGTGATATACCACATGAGGCATGTGGGGCGTGTCAGTCTACACGTACGACGTGTTCCCTCGTACTGTCCCCTATGACACACTTCAACAGACAAAATGCTAGTGCATGTGGACATGCAAGAAGAGAGAGAGGGAGAGAGAGAGGGACAGACAGAGAGAGACAGAGAGAGGAAAAGTGCCTGCGACCTACCACATGGGGTGCACCCACTTCACTTGTATTACCAGTGGTTATATCTCACACAGCCCCAGCAACTCAAACACTGGGCGAGAGGCTCCTGGAGTGTACTGTGCAATAATCAACCATACTGACTATTTCATAGGATACAGTGCGAGGGAAGCGTCGTGCACGTGGACCGACGCGCCCCACACGCCTCATGTGGTATATCACAGGCACTTTTCCTCTCTCTCTCTCCCTTTCTCTCTCTCTCTCTCTCTTTCTCTCTCTCTCCCTCTCTCTCTTTCACCCTCTCGCTCTCTCCCTCTCTCTCTCGCTCTCCCCTCTCTCGCTCTCTCTCCTCCTCTCTCACTCCCTCTCTCTCGCTCTCTCTCTCTCACTCCCTCTCGCGCTCTCTCTCCCTCCCTTGCCCTCCCCCTCTCTCGCTCTCACCCTCCCTCACTCTCTCTCTCCTTCCACCCTCTCTCCATCCCTCTCTCTCTCCCTCTCTCTCTCCCTCTCTCTCCCTCTCTCTCTTCCTCTCCCCCTCTCTCTCCCTTTCTCCCTCTCTCTCCTCCTCTCTCCCCCCTTTCGCGCTCTCTCTCTCTCACTCTCTCTCTCCCTCTCTCTCTCCTCTTACATCTGGCGTCTCTGTGCATACCTTCTTCACGTGCATTGCCAGTGGTTGGAACTTACACAACCCCAACAACTCTAGGACTGGGCGAGGGGCTCCTGAAGCGCGTTGTATGACTAGCAACCATACTGACTATTTCGTAGGTTATTATATACCCCATGTGGTAGGTCGCAGGCACTTTTCCTCTCTCTGTCTCTCTCGGTCTCTCTCTGTCTGTCTCTCTCTCTCGCTCTCCTCTCTCTCTCTCTCTCTCTCTCTCTCTCTCTCTCTCTCTCTCTCTCTCCCTCTCTCTCTTCTTGCATGTCCACACACACTAGCATTTTGTCTGTTGAAGTGTGTCTATGTAAGTACACGTGTTCCTGCACACCAGTCCACCCAGACCAACAACACAATGGGGTCGTGGTCAATTTTACACGCCTCCTACCCCGCCTCCTTCTTTCTATGTGCTCACTGTACCGAAACC
>JACEFZ010005984.1:47500-54416 GCA_014155875.1 Cepaea nemoralis | reverse complement strand
AAAGGACATCTTTTTGGATAGGGGCCGGTCGTTCAGAAAGCAATGGAAAACTAGTGAACGTAACACTTGCCCTAATACATCAACAGCAGCTGAAAATGCTGGTGTTGACTGCAACGTAAGGGATAAGCAACAACAACAAAGAGGATCTCAGGGTCGGCCTCTACTAAGATACAGGGTCGGCCTCTACAAAGATGTGTGTAAGCGGGACATGATTGATACAGGCATTGATAATGCACATTGGGAGCAAGTCGCCGCTGAACGTGTTGCATTGAGGGCAAACATCAGAAATGGAATAAACACAAAGGAGAAAATTATTGCAAATAAGACACACAGCGAGCATGTGAGACGTAAGATGGTGCATGACGGTGGAAATGACAACGTGTTCACATGCACCCACTGTGAACGAACATTTACAGCGCGAATTGGCCTTATCAGTCATATTCGCTACCGCCATAGGTAACAGTTATTATGCCTTTTTAAAGCACAAACTATCGTCTGTCAAGACGGCAAGGTGCCAGTGAATGCTTTCAAGTGAATTCTCGTCAGTCATGTGGTTATAGGATAGCGTTCATGCACGTAGAGAGAGGTACAATATTCTTGACTTGATTAATGATAAAGCAACATAAAAATATCATGTTGCTTAGTTTAAGTAAAGGCGGCATTCCGTTGGAAGAAGAACTCTCTGCGTTATAGAATCCTATCCATAGAGTCCTCAGTTATATATGCTGCCCATGAGTCTGGCCATTGAAATATCGGCATTAACTACACAGATCAGAAAGAAAATTCAGGCTCTTGAGAAATGGTTCATTCGTAAGATAATGAACATTTCGTGGTCCGCTTAGACGACCAATACTGACTGAAATGGCATAGTAGGCAAACACACAGGGTAAAGGTGATCCCATGTCAGATATTGCCTTTGTGATGTGAAATATTAGGCCGTCACATACTCATGACCAATATAAGTGAGATGATCTGAAGTGTTAGGCCCTAATATATTTATGACACTTGCAAGTGAGGTGATGTGGCCAGTTCCATTCCTCATCACCGTTCCTTCCCAGGCAATCCTGACATGTGTCAGGTGCTTATTATATGTGACAACGTCGATCCCAGAAATGTGTCTGGTGCTTATTATATGTGACTATGTCGACCCCAGAAATGTGTCTGGTGCTCATTATATGTGACTATGTCGACCCCAGAAATGTGTCTGGTGCTCATTATATGTGACAACGTCGATCCCAGAAATGTGTCTGGTGCTTATTATATGTGACTATGTCGACCCCAGAAATGTGTCTGGTGCTCATTATATGTGACTATGTCGACCCCAGAAATGTGTCTGGTGCTCATTATATGTGACTATGTCGACCCCAGAAATGTGTCTGGTGCTCATTATATGTGACAACGTCGATCCCAGAAATGTGTCTGGTGCTCATTATATGTGACAACGTCGATCCCAGAAATGTGTCTGGTGCTTATTATATGTGACTATGTCGACCCCAGAAATGTGTCTGGTGCTCATTATATGTGACTATGTCGACCCCAGAAATGTGTCTGGTGCTCATTATATGTGACAACGTCGATCCCAGAAATGTGTCTGGTGCTTATTATATGTGACTATGTCGACCCCAGAAATGTGTCTGGTGCTCATTATATGTGACTATGTCGACCCCAGAAATGTGTCTGGTGCTCATTATATGTGACTATGTCGACCCCAGAAATGTGTCTGGTGCTCATTATATGTGACAACGTCGATCCCAGAAATGTGTCTGGTGCTCATTATATGTGACTATGTCGACCCCAGAAATGCGTCTGGTGCTCATTATATGTGACAACGTCGATCCCAGAAATGTGTCTGGTGCTCATTATATGTGACTATGTCGATCCCAGAGCAGAAGAAAATTCGAACCTTGAGGTTTAGGGTAAATATACACAGGTAAGTTATAACACACATAAGAGCAGGTAACATTGAGGTCAATATATGGGAAGAGATGGCGCCGTGGTAGTGTAGACTGCCTGTTGGCACGGTGATCATGAGTTCGAATCCGCTTCAAGTGGGATTTTTACTAATACCAGTTTGACACAGCCTAAAATTGGTACCGTGAAATAGTCGCTTAAAAGTCGACAGGGTCGACTTCATTGCACCGGGTTTTATCCCATATGGCTCGGTCTCTTTCCGCAGAGCGGAAAGCGTCGCACAAAGCACGAACTCCGTAGCTTTTAGCGACGACCCACAGGAGTCTCCGAAACATTTAACTCGTAAACCGAAGGCACGGCCCGGAATCGAACCCACAACCTTCGGAGCACGAGTCAAACGGCTTGACCACTTCGCCACAGAGACTCCCAAAACGGCATGACTGCCGATTGGTCTATACAAATATGAGTCTAGCAGCATTTGCCAGGTGTGCCTTAAGGCGTGTAAGATGGTCCTTTACTTACTTCACTTCACTACAGGAAGAGAGGTTTGTGGGAAACAGTGTGCAGATGTAGAGTGTTAGAAACGGAGGGCGGAGCAACTGTGGGCAGATGTAGAGTGTTAGACAGGAGGAGGTGGTATCAGTGGGGAGATGTAGAGTGTTAGAACCGGAAGACGGAGCAACAGTCAGCAGATGTAGAGTGTTAGAAACGGTGGACGGAGAGACAGTGAGCAGATGTACAATGTTAGACATAGAGGACAGAGCAACAGAGGGGAGATGTAGAGTGTTAGAAACGGAGAACGGAGCAACAGTGGGCAGATGTAGAGTGTTAGAAACAGAGAACGGAACGAACGAACGAACGAACTTTATTTTCAAAGGGTAACAAATTGGGCACGCAGGCCCGTCTTACATTCGGCCCTTCCAATCACTCATATTTCGTTCATCAATAATGCATAATAAATTCACATAGGAAAAAAAAACATTGTCAAATGAATGTTGTAACCATAAACAATGCATATTACCATGTTATGGGACATATACCTCAACCATCCACCCATTCACCCATACATCCCCCCCCAACCACACACACACCCCAGGGACACATACATTCCCCCACCTATCCACTCATCCCACACCCACACACACACCCCAACTATACACATCTCCTCAAATACACACACACGCATCTCCCACCCACCTCACATCCCCCACACACACATATCCCCCACCCACACACACCCCCAGGCACACATACATCACCCATCATCCACCTACACACCACACACACATTCTCCACTCATCCCATAACCCATCAACACACACCCACCCACATATCTTCGACCACACACGAACAGACCCTCAACCACCCAGTCAAACACACATCATCCAACCATACATCCCCACCTACACATACATATCCCCGCCAACCCACACATCACGCACCTACCCACACACAAAACTAGCATCCACCCACACATCCCCCAATTTCACACATCCTACACCCACACAATCTCCACCACCCACCCACACATCCGACGCCCATACACACACATCCCCATCACCAACCTACACACACTCACCCACCCACACATCCCCCACCCACCCTCAGTCATCCATCCCCAATTCACACATCCTTTAACCACACATCCCCCACCCACACACACCCCACCCATATACACATCCCCACCCATACATCCCCACCCACCAACACATCCCTCATCCACAAACACACAACTCTCACCCACACACACACACACACCACCCACACACATCCCCACCCACACACATCTTCCCACCCACACACACACATCTCACACTCATACACTCATATCCCACATATATCCACCCACACACGTACTCATCTCTCAACCACTCACAGCCACACATCCCCCACCCACCCATCAACACATAGATCTCCCATCTACCCACCCAAACTCACACACCCCATCCATCCAGCCAAACACACATCCCCCACCCTCACATACATCCTTTACCCACCCGCAATTCCATACTCAATCACACCTACCCCACCTACCCACACACATCCCTCACCCACACAATCACCCCTCCCACACAACACCCCACCCATATACACACCCCCTACCCTCATCACACATCCGCCACACGCATCCCCCATACACATCCCCACCCACACATCCCTCACCACACACACACACACATCACCTCACCCACCCCACACATCCCCACCTACAAACACACTCACACCCACACATACATCCTAAACCCACCCACAATTACTCCACCTACACAAACCCCCACCCACACAGACATATCCCCCACCCACACACACATCCCCACACAGTGAGCAGATGTTGAGTGTTATAAACGGAGGACGGAGCAACAGTGAGCAGATGTTGAGTGTTATAAACGGAGGACGGAGCAACAGTGAGCAGATGTTGAGTGTTATAAACGGAGGACGGAGCAACAGTGAGCAGATGTAGAGTGTTATAAACGGAGGACGGAGCAACAGTGAGCAGATGTTGAGTGTTATAAACGGAGGACGGAGCAACAGTGAGCAGATGTTGAGTGTTATAAACGGAGGACGGAGCAACAGTGAGCAGATGTTGAGTGTTAGAAACGGAGGACGGTGCTACAGTGAGCAGATACAGAGTGTTAGAAACGGAGGACGGAGCATGGAGAAGTGATCATTGGATTATTAGAATGACATACATCCATCATGTACCATGCAGATAAGCGTGGGCGGTCATGTTTCGCCATCTCACTCGATCACCAGATTCGTGGATCAGCTCTGTGTTCCTGTCTCGATCATGCCACGTGGCCAAGCCATCCAGGTATTTACTTCTCTGTCTTCCTCTTTGTCTCTTCCCTTCAATCTTGCTAGTTGTCGCCAAGTTCTCCAATTCATTTCTTCTCATCACATGCCCAACAAATTTTGACTGTCTACGTCTAATGTCTCTAATTAGTTTACGATCTTCATTTGTTTCTTGAAGGACTTGTTCATTGGTTGTTCTGTCTGTCAATGGTATCTCATGCATTTTCCGCAGAAACCACATTTCCACAGCCATCAGATGTTTTTCAGCTTGTCTGATCATTGTCCAGGCTTCACATCCATACAAAAGTACAGGTTCTATGTAGCACTTTTTTTTTTTTCATTTTGCAAATGTCTACCTTCGCAATGACAATTCTTGTTCTAATTTCTTCAAGGCATCTCCCATTAGATGTTATGACTGTTCCGAGATAAGTGTACCGATTCACTTTTTTTAAAAGAATATGCCCATTTACTTGTATATTACATTGATCAGAGTGACACAATAGGCTTTTCTCTGAAAACCATTTGTTATGAAGAATATGAGCAACTGTGCCGCCCTAATAGCAGCATCATGATGATAGGTTACTGACATTTTCTTTACAAGAGATCGCAATCAATCCCATCGTTTTTAGGCTGCTTGTGATTTTCTAGGTAATTTTAAGTATGGTAGTTTGCCAGTGCCTTCTAGATAGCCGACGCTCATACCTGTGTGAAAATTAGCACCGCGCGATCTGCTCCCAAATGTCCTGCGTCTGACTTTGAGCCCGGTATGTGGGGATTATGAAACTGCATTCACTAGCCCCAAGCCGCAGGCGTCGATATGATGATGATACCGATCTATTATTATGATGCGCTTAATGTGCCCTATGTTTTGGGAGGTATAATAAATAACACATACCAAAGAGGGCAATTGTGTTAACATTTCGCTGCTGGTATCTGATTATAATCATTCTCTCAGTGAAGTAAGCGGAGCCGCCCCGTGCTCACAGCGTCTGACTGCCACAACCATTAAAATAGCAGATAATTCAGCCTCAACAAAACCTGCAGGTGCTGTCAGCACCTGTAAGACTTTATGAAGTGCGTGATTAAATACGAAGAAGCAGGGCAGATAATTATGACGGGAAATGTCGTTTATAAAAACTGTGGCATATATCAGCAAGTTAACACGCCATTTAACTAGACAAGCTACTTCATTTTCTGCAGTTGACGATTTATTTGTGTAACATGGGTGCTCACAATTTTGCAATAACACAGTTTCAACGCGTGGTGTTTCCATTAGTAGTCTTCTTCTTCTTCTTCTTCTTCTTCTTCTTCTCTTCTTCTTCTTCTTCTTCTTCTTCTTCTTCTTCTGTTTCTGTGTATTAATCATTGGAGAGCAGGCACTCAACCCTCACTTACCGAGTCCTGGTACATTTTGCTTTCTCCTGTAGTTTCTTCAATGCCACACACATTTACCAGTGTCTGCTACTCATTTTTTTTTTTCGAAGAGATTTTGACATCACATTATTGCTTTAATCGCCAGGCCACATGACATAAAATCAAGCTGACCATGTCTGTATTTTAAGAAGAAATTTTGAAAATGTCCGTATGGTGTCAGTGTTTTCAGAGATGCAGGTGTTACACCATAATCTCATCTGCTAATAAGTAAAATTCCGTTGACACTCCAGAAATAAACATCTTATTTACATAGAGATCAATGCAATGTAGGATTGTTCAGAAATCATGAAATCTAGGGACAATTTAAATTCACAATCTCTAATGGGTTACAGATGTAATAATAATAATTTTATATATATACATATACACATATATACACACATATGTATGTGTGTGGGTGTGTATGTGTGTGTGTGTTTGTGTGTGTGTATGTGTGTGTGTGTGCGTGTGTGCGCGCGTGTGTGCGTGTGGTCTATGCCATGTAGCGTTGGTGATCATGTCTGTCCACGGCTTTCTGTCTCATGTGCTGCTTACCATGTCTGATACCGACGTTCCTCCATGCCATGATATCAAACTGTTCAACATCTTCTCTCTTGGTCTTCCCCTGCCTCAAACTTCCCATCGTGATGACATACTCCAGCTTGCCTCTTCTCTTGACATACACAATGTCTGTGTACTGTCTCCTGTTGATTGTGTGTGTCCAGTTCTATTTGTAGGTGAACTTTCAATATATCTTCATTACGTTTCTGTCTGTCACTTGCGTTTTCATCGTTCGTCT
>JACEFZ010005984.1:27500-42500 GCA_014155875.1 Cepaea nemoralis | reverse complement strand
CATCATCACCAAACAGGCATTGTCGCCTCCCTGAAAATACAAACATAAATGACTTTCGACTAGCTAATGACTGATACAATATGCCAAACATCCATTGAAACATTGGTTTAAACTGGTCAGGTATATTATTTGGGGACTTCTATCAACGTACTAGTGCCAACAAAGATTGATACATTTATCCGTACGAATTCAACTTATCAGAGTGGGTGTATCTGGTATTATCCTTGCTGTTTGATACTACTGTGAATGTGAACATTTCCATAACACTATTTGGCACCCGTGCACACTTGGAAACTACCACCCAAGCCCTCACAATATTGGAGTACCGCAAGGCTCTATTCTTGGCCCTCTATGTTTGCCATATATATTAACGATCTACCTTTACATCTTTCGTCGTCCTGCGATCTATTTGCAGACGACTGTACAGTGTACACAAATGCTGATAACTGTATTTTATTTGGAGTCGTCTTTACAACAAGAATTAAATAATGTAGTTAGGTGGAGCTATTCAAACCGTATGCAAATTAACATCACTAAAACAAAATCAATGTTACTAACAACGACAAAGACTTCAAACTCCTAAGCTCACCACACATCACTTCAATTCACATCGATAACATGCCAGTAGAAAGTGTAATTGAGCACCAAAACATTAGGCATAATTATTGATAGAAACCTAACCTTTAATTCCCACGTTCAAGCGCTTATTAAACAAACAGCGAAAAAGGTCTACCAACGTCGCCAAAATTAAAAACTTCCTTGATGAGGACACAAGGAAACTATTCTATACTTCTCATATACAGACACACTGTGACTACTGCTCTACAATCTGGGACGGTTGTTCTAATTCAAACACCAAGCGACTTTACTCACTCCAGAAACGGGCCATGAGTCTAATTTACAACAAACATTTATCTGACAATCCTAGCCTGTATAAACGCCTTCAGTACTACCACTCCGCAAACGCCTGCTTTTCAATATAAGCTAAAACTAATTCACAAAATCCTGCATCGGAATGCCCCAAATTACCTTTGGCCATTGTTTAAATATAATGCTAGACACAGTAAACGTTTAAATATATTACACATTCCGAAGCCTAGGATTGACTTATACAAAACAAGCTTAACGTACTCTTGCAGCTCAGCTGTGGAACAATCTTCCACAAGAAATCAAAGACATCACAATCCCTATTCTATAATCGCAAAATTACTCGAACACTATCTCAGTACGGATTATCTTCCCCCTTAATAATAGAGATAATAATAATAATAACAAAACCCTAGTATAACAGCCAGTCTCCTTTTTGGTAGGCCAGTATATTCCACATGGCTAATAACAAGTGTCAGACCATTATCTAATATTACTGTAGTCGTGTAGTTTTGATGTTCGCATTTGCCCATGCCTTTATAATGCATATCTTTTATATTGTTGCTGTTCTCGTTAGCCTTGAATGATGTGTGAATGAAATAATGTATGAAAGAGAGTGATAGAAGGGCAGAATGTTAGACGGGCCTGCGTGCCCAATTCTTAACCCTTTGAAAATAAAGTTTGTTCGTTCGTTCGTTCGTTCATTTATCACTGCCTAAAAAACACGAATAAATGAGTAATGTTTGGCTTGCACTCATTACAGCAGGACAGATGACATGGGGAATAAAGTGGACACGGGAACAAAAAACGTTCTCTCGCAGTAGGAACCCAAGTCCTAATGACGACTGGTCAGTTAAGGATACTAATTATATCTTTACACCACTCTGTTTCTGATAATGTTTCCCCTTTTCGTCTGCTCTCAAATAACAAGTCTGTCTCTTTATACAGGAGCGGTTTAGCGTAATGGATAACTCACTAACACGGTGGCCCTTTTTTCATTCAAACTACCCATGGAAGACTTTTCCTTTGATTCAGCCGCCTATATTTCTCCTCTGTTTCTTCTTCCTCCTCCTATTCTTCTTCTTTTTTTTTTCTTTTTCTTTTTTCCCCGTTTCCTAATTGGGGCATAGGTCATCAACCAAATCTCCTCAAATCCTCCTATCCCAACTACCCCATGCAGCTCACCCATGACCTCCCCATTTATTCATGTATGTTTTTACTGTTCCTCATCATATGTTTTTATGTCTTTCCCCTATTTCTTAAGCTGTGTGGTTTGAGACAAAAACTGTTCTAATTTTTCTGGTTTGGGTTTTTTAAATTATTTTTTGAAGGCACCAATTAGTAAATGTGTGTAGTTTTTTTGAATGGTTTTCGATGGTGCCCATGTTTCTGATCCTATGTAGTGGAATAGAAGTGAAAATTCTAATTTTTTTGTACAGTTGAATTTCTATTGCTTCCACACATTCCGGTGTTAAAAAAGTGCTCTAGCCTTCTAATTATGTTTTTAATATCTTTATCTCTCGGTCCTCTCAGCCACCTACACCAGGTAACAATATATTTCCCCCGGTAAGTGTAGCTCACAGGTAGAGGTGGTCCTATAGCAGAAACTGTTCTAGTGACTGCCGCTCCCATTCACAATGAACTGTATGTTTCATGGCGGACTTTTGTGTTGGCATTCTGGCAGCACCCTTATGCATAGTATACCTGTGCGGGCTGTTGGTGTGTCGAGACTCATGTTGATTCTGCTTGTCACATGGGGCATTGAGGGGCAGTTTGTGTGATATTCACTGGTACTGGAACGGAGCATTATGGGGATGACCTTTGCCCTGAAGTTGGAACCACGACTAACTTACTAACGACTAACTAACTATAGTAAAAAACTGTCGACAGGGTGTAAATATTAGACCTTTGCATAGAGCATGATATAATGAGTTGGAATTGCCAGTTCCACACCTCATCATCTCTCCTTCACAGACAACTCCTTATAATTTCCAGATAGGCCTACCTATTTTAATAGTATGTTCCGTGTTACGACCCCCTTCTACACACTATAGCAGTAATAGATATTAAAGGACACACATGATTACACTATTAGTTAAAATCTATCGATTTTTTCCAGTTGACACGATTTTCTCCAATGCCTCTTTTCTCATCACATGACCAATAGAAGAATTAGAAGTAATGGGAGAATTTTGCGTAGAAATATTAACCAAAATGTCGAATGATATTTACAGCAGTGGATATATACCAAGTGATATGTTGAAATCTGTATTTATAGCTATACCAAAAAAAGAGCAGGAGCAATTGAATGCGACAATTTTCGTACGAATAACCTCATAAATCATGTCACTAAGCTTCTACTCAGAATTATAATGAGAAGAACAAGGAAGAAAATAAAAATGGAAACTGATGAAGAACAGTATGCATTTGTGGAAGGAAAAGGTACAAACAATGCGATAATACATTATGAACACTAATAGAAAAGTCAGCAGAGACAAGGAAAGACATATATTTGTGCTTCATAGATTATACTAAGGCATTTGATAAAGTAAAACATGATGAACTGATTAAAATGTTGGAAGATATTACCATTGATGGGAAAGATCTCAGAATAATACAAAATATTTACTTGAACCAAATAGCAGTGTGACATAATCGCCCACATCATTTCACAGTTTGGTCAACAATTGCGCACCAAACAGAGGAAAGTATACATTTGATAGCACAATAGAACACATAACACCAACTTGACACGGGAGACGGACACATGCCAGCTATATTTAGGATTAACAGCGTCGACAATATCTAAAACTAGCTGACTCGCCCGGCTTCGCCCAGTCCCTGGTGGGGAGCATCTCATTTAATTCATATAAGTAGTCATATAAGTTCCGTTCCGTTACCGACTATCTGTCTTGTCTGTCGGTCTGTCTGTCTGTCTGTCTGTTCTGTCCTGCTCTGTCGGTTCTGTCTTCTGGTCTGTCGTGTCTGTCTGTCTGTCTGTCTGTCTGTCTGTCTGTCTGTCTGTCTGTCTGTCTGTGTCGTCTGTCTGGTCTGTTTGTCTATCTATCTATCTCTGTCTGTCTGTCTGTCTGTCTAATAGACACATCCCTCTGTCTCTCCCTCCGTCTATCCTCCCTCCCTCCCTCCCTGTCTGTTTGGATATCTATCTCTCTATCTATCTATCTATCTATCTATCTATCTATCTATCTATCTATCTACTATCTATCTATCTATCTATCTATCTATCTATCTGTCTGTCTGTCTGTCTGTCTGTCTGTCTGCCTGACCCGGCCCGGCTTCGCCCAGTCCCTGGTGGGGAGCATCTCATTTAATTCATATAAGTAGTCATATAAGTTCTCGTTCCCGTTACCGACTATCTGTCTGTCTTGTCTGTCTGTCTGTCTGTCTGTCGTCTGTCTGTCTGTCTGGTCTGTCAGTCTGTTGTCTATCTATCTATCTCTGTCTGTCGTCTGTCGTCTGTCTGTCTGTCTGTCTGTCTAATAGGACCCATCCCTCTGTCTCTCCCTCCGTCTATCCCTCCCTCCCTCCCTCCCTGTCTGTTTATCTATCTATCTATCTATCTATCTATCTATCTTTTCTGTCTGTCTGTCTGTCTGTCTGACTGTCTGTCTGTCTGTCTGTCTGTCTGCCTGTCTGCCTGTCTGTCTGCCTGCCTGTCTGCCTGCCTGCCTGTCTGTCTGTCTGTCTGTCTGTCTGTCGTCTGCCTGCCCCGGGCCCGGGTTCGCCCAGTCCCTGGTGTGGAGCATCTCATTTAA
Organism: Cepaea nemoralis; assembly: GCA_014155875.1. Taxonomy (NCBI): domain Eukaryota; kingdom Metazoa; phylum Mollusca; class Gastropoda; order Stylommatophora; family Helicidae; genus Cepaea; species Cepaea nemoralis. The sequence goes on along the minus strand of JACEFZ010005984.1, from coordinate 37,857 downwards.
TTCTGAGTAGGTAAGAATCCGCTCTGCCTTCAAAATGTTGACGTGAAGATTTTCTTCCTGCAGCTGCTTCTGTATTTGTTGTTCAGTAAGCTCCTTTTTTAGCCGCTTGACCACCCATCTGACTGTGTTTGAATCAGTGTTTCTGATCTGGTGTCTTGGTCCTCCTTCCTCTCACAATTTTTTGTGTTCGTCTGTGGGTAGTCGTCGCTCTTCTTTGGTAGTTTCATTGACTGTGGGTTCAGATACTTTATTACAGCTTGCATGCAGACTCTCCAAAGGCGGGTTTCTTTATTCTTGATAGTCTGGTCGGTTTTCTCACTATGCATCTTGGAAGCTGCTTGTTTCTTTGTGCTATTACGACGTGCCATTTTCCCCCCGTATCAGGCTGCTTGAAATGTGTAAGGCGTCTTGGCTTGATAGCGCTGAGAAGTGCTGTCAGCGAATCGTGCCGATATGATGGCGGAAAACACTAAAGATGCGATGATATTGTTCAACATCTTTTAGATAACTTCTTAAGTATAGAAAGATGAGTTACAACGTTATGCATTATGCATTATTTTTATGTAAACTTTGAAAATGTCTTAAAGATTGTATCATTATTTATTATAACTCATATGCCGGTACATAACTATAGACAAAGAGTTTATAAATCTTTGAAAACGATACAACAATATGACTATAAGTTATTACAACAATGTTATTAAAAATTATGCCCCTTGAAATAACTTTTTCTAGAGTTAAGTCCCTTTGCTATATATAAATTTTTTCACACTAAAAAAATATCACAGTTGGCAGCTCTGGAATGAAAGGAAGACGTGTTTGAAAATTTCATCTCAATCGGATGGGCCGTTAGCAAAAAATAAAGGACATACATATTTACATACATACACTTTGTTTTATATATATAGATGATTGGAGAGGGCGGACCACGTGATTATAACTCTGGCCTTCGTCAGCGTTCAATATTCAAATCGCGCACTTCTCCTACAAACGTTCTGGTAGACGGGTCAGATTGCTAGAGTGGCCCTGTTTTTTCGAAAGGATTGCAGTTTGGTCTGAAATCCGAGTGATGATCTTGGTGGCAACCAGAAGAGAGAGGTAGAGAAAGATGATCCCCAAACATGATAAGGCGAAGACAACTCAGGGCATCGACCAGAGCAAGGGCAGCCGTCAGCTTAGCTTCCACTGGCAGATACTGATAGGGATCCATTAACCTATGGACCCAGGCTCAACCCAGTCTACCACTCAGAGGTGACCATTTCTCCTTACCACAAACCAGATACCACAGAAAGAAAGAGAAGGCAGTAGAGGCCCAAATCTCATAGGGTCCATAAACTGGTTATTTTCTTTCCACAGGAAAAGAAATTACTGGCCACATACATAAACACCCCATTTCATATTGGCTGTCTTGTATGTATTGGTAATAAGCTCATATAGATATAAACATTGATTTATATATGAAAACAACATGTATCAAACATGAATGTGATGTGCTTTTTCTAAGGCCAAAAAAGACAGACAAAGTCAATAAAAACACACAACCAGTTTATATTTCTCAAGATTTATTTCAGCTTAAAGTGGCTGTTTAAAAATTGTTTGTGAGAACAAGTTGTTCTGTGTGTGTTGTAATTTAAGTAATAATTAACAAAATTACAAAACTCAAAAATAAGAACAGAAGGGAGAGGGAAGACATCTGATGAATAGATGATGATCTATGTATTCCCATAGCTCCTCAAGACTCATGCTATTCTTCACTTGATCCTGTTTCATGCTGATGAAGTCTTCAAACCTTTCACAGACTATCAAAGGGGGCTCAAGAGCTATAGGATTTTATAGTGAAGGGACATAGTCTTATCTTGTATCAAATATTCCCAAAGGACCATAATCACCTAGACAAAACAAAACTGAGTCTGAAATATTCAAGGGTCATATTCTTGTTTATTAAAAATTAGAAGAGGATAGGGCCCAGCTTCTTTGACCAGAATATGGGTTATGCACACCAATGATCCCCAGGCCGTTCCCAATATATGACAAGCAGCAATTAAAATGGGAAATAAAGAAGGAAATTATGAACGCATAAAGTTGGGAGTAAGACAGGGATGTGTTTTGTCTCCGGATGTCTTCTCCCTCTATAGCGACGTAATGATGAGAGAGATCAAAGAAGAGCCCGGAATAATATTCGGAGGTTATAATATAAATAATATAAACTATGCAGGTGGCACAGTATGGATAGCGGATAATGCAACTGATCTACAACAATGATGGACATTGTAATAACAGAGAGTGCAAACAAAGTACTCGCCTTGAATATCAAGAAAACAGTAACAATAATGATAAAGAAACAGTTGACATCAAAATGTGAAATATAGATAGACGGAAAATTCTTCAACAAGTGAATAGTTTTAAATATCTAAGGACATTTATAACATCGGATGGAAGATGCACAACAGAGATTAAGAGCAGAATAGGGTAAGCACAGGCTGCATTTCAGAAAATGAAGAATATCTTATGCAATAAGTCGCTATCATTGAATGTAAGGAAGAGAGTGCCGAGGTGCTATATAGAACCTGTTATGCTGTATGGCTGTGAATCTTGGAATATAAATGAACAAATTAGAGAGATTGGAAGCAACAGAGATGTGGTTCCTTAGACGAATGTTGCGAATTCCTTGGACTGCCAAAATAACTAACACCGAATGCCCTGAAAGAGGCTAACGAATTGACAACATTATATACAACAATAAGAAGAGACAAACAGCTTTTTATTGGGTCAAGTAATGAGAAGAGAAGCGTTGAAGAACATCGTAACAACTGGAAAGATAGAGGGGAAGAGAAGCAGAGGCAGACCACGATAAATGATGCTGGATGGATTGCGACGGTGGCATGGGGGAATATCAACGGCAGAGTTGATCCAGAAAACCAAAGACCGAGATCTGTGGAGAGTCATGAACGCCTACGCCAGTCGACATGGCACTTGTGATGGACATACATATATGTCAAAGACTCGACCACATCCCCTCCGCCAGGGAGAGCGGTCAATCCTGGAGGGACCAGGAGGAGATGCGGTGCCCGAGGCAAGAGCAGGGGAGATGAGGGAATAGTGGAAGGTTAGCCACTCCCTCATGATACACGCAGGCGGTGTTCAGAGAGTTAGCACTCTAATCACGATACCACCACACCTCATGAAGCCAGAGCACAGTTGAGTAGACACTCAACAGGCCACGTTTTGCCAGCAGCGTGCGATGTGAGGTAACACACACGAAGGAGAAGGTCACCCCGCGTAGTGTGTAACCACGGGAGAGATGTTCGGCAGACGGGAGACTGGACTTGGGGGGTTCACATCGTTTAGAATAACGTTAGGAGTTTTGTGTTCACTAGTAGATAGAGTTAGCATAGGGTTAGCAGTTTGTGTTAGATAATTCTGTGGCTGTATATTGTGTATTGCATTAGCGACTGTTTACCGCTTGTAAGCGAGCCAACGGCAATAAAATGGACCATGCATTTTGCCTCCCCCCTTTTGGGTGGCACAAAAAAATCTCTATAGTAAGTTGAGTTGAGTCACAGAAGTGGGCACACATCTCTATAGTAAGTTGAGTTGAGTCACAGAAGTGGGCACACATCTCTATAGTAAGTTGAGTTGAGTCACAGAAGTGGGCACACATCTCTATAGTAAGTTGAGTTGAGTCACAGAAGTGGGCACACATCTCTATAGTAAGTTGAGTTGAGTCACAGAAGTGGGCACACATCTCTATAGTAAGTTGAGTTGAGTCACAGAAGTGGGCACACATCTCTATAGTAAGTTGAGTTGAGTCACAGAAGTGGGCACACATCTCTATAGTAAGTTGAGTTGAGTCACAGAAGTGGGCACACATCTCTATAGTAAGTTGAGTTGAGTCACAGAAGTGGGCACACATCTCTATAGTAAGTTGAGTTGAGTCACAGAAGTGGGCACACATCTCTATAGTAAGTTGAGTTGAGTCACAGAAGTGGGCACACATCTCTATAGTAAGTTGAGTTGAGTCACAGAAGGTGGGCACACATCTCTATAGTAAGTTGAGTTCACGCTCCGTTCTCATATTCAACAACCAGTTAAGAGTCCAAACACGAATGATCCCAGTTGCAGTTTAGTGTTCGTTTCTGTGTAGTAAGTGTCGGCGGACCCCCTGATCACTCCCTGCCACACTATTCCCCCCAGAAAGATAGTGTCTCTGTTCTTCCACCTGAGAAATGTTTTCAGTGGGCATCAAAGCTGTAACTGAAAAAGGAGGAAGCGATCAGATGAACCCTTTTTTGGTTTTCTGGGTATGTGAACGTGTGTGGGTGAATCTGTATGGATACAAGTAAACCGCTTAGTCCCAGTAAAACAAAAACATCATTTAGCAAGATAAACCCTTTCATACATGAGATACAGGGGGCAAACGGTGCTTTTGTAGTCCCACAAAGAATGCCTTTATTCACGATCAATTTTTTTGAAAAAGTCTGTTGCATCGTTATGAATTTTTCCCGTCTTATATTTCCCCCCCCCAAGGAAATGTCTTTGATAGGTCCAAAGCAACTTAAAACATTTAAAGCGGCAACATTTCTTGATGTTATGGGGGGAAAAGTAGTGAATTCACGCTAACAAAGTCTTACAGTAAACCCCCGTTATTTCTGGGAAGGACACAAGTACAAGGCGTAGCCAGATTCGTAGGGGAGTGGGTGCAAAAAAAAAAATTCTTAAAGTACATTGCACCGGGTTTTTATCCCATATGGCTCAGTTTTTTTTCCCGCGGGGCGGAAATCGGGGCAAAAGCACGAACTCCGTATTCCAGCGACGACTCTTGGTTTCTCCGAAAAAATGCCTCGTGAAAGAAGGAATCGAATATACAACCCCTCGGAGCCCGAGTCAGACGGTTTGACCACTTCCCCACGGAACTCCGAGGGGGGTGCAATGGGGTAATATTAGTAAAAAAAGAGAATGTACAGGGGTATGGGTAAATAATTGAAAATTGACAGGAAAGTTGAAGGGAATTATTTTTCCCTTTATTTTTCTTTTCCTTCTTGATTCTTCAGCTGCTTGTTAAAAATTTTACACAGGTTTTCTTTTAATAGGATGTTTTAGTTTTTTATTTTGATTTCGTAAAAGCTTCCAAATAGCTGTGCGTTAATGTGCGTATGGTTTTGACCAGAAATGATCCCGCAATTTAGTCATCATTTTTCCATTTTTAAGGATCGTTCAGCTGTTTTTGTAGTTTGTCACACGTACACAGGGGGGTGAAAACCCCGCTTTGAGTCTTGTGAAAGACTGTTACTTGCTGTTTACCGTTCAGAGAGGGAACATGATTCCGTTTTGCACTATGAAAATGGTTGTCAGGTCTCTGCAGTGGGGTTTCTTTTAACGACCAAGATGTTGGTCCTCTTTTCATTTAAATTTTTAGATTGATTGTATGCACGTGGTTTTCCCCTAATTTGACAATATGTTTGCTCTCACGTTTCTTTTTTGCCACAATATGTCAGTTTCCATGCAATATTACCTTCTTTGTTATTCATTGCGTTTTGTTGTGGTGTGTGGTTTTGGGGTGTGTGTTTTTGTGTGGTGTGTGTGTGTGTGTGTGTGTGTGTGTGGGTGCGTGCTGCGTGCGTGCGTGCGTGTGTGTTTTTTTCAATACAGTTGTTTGTCACCGCTGAGGGCTTGCGGAATTGAAAATTCATCACTGTGGAATACAAACTGTTGCCATTGTCATTATGCTGATGCTGTAATGTTTAGGGCCTGCAATTCGTCTGAATAGTTGGAGCAAAATATCTCAGTAAGTGTGTACGTAGATTAAGGTCTGCGATCTGCTCAGACCTTAATCTGTGTCGGACGATTCCAGTAGGTTGATGATTGCTCTCGGTTGCATAAAATTCAATCCATCCTTTCTCCATTAGTCCTCTTCTTCTTTCAACACATGGTCCTCACATTTTTGTCCAGTAACTTTTATCAATATTTAATAGCGCGGACTGGGTTAGTATCTTGACGTCAGACAATTTGAATGTAGTATTGACAGCTGCCACTTGTCCTTTAATTTTAACCCACACAAGTTCTATAGGGTTTAAATGAGAATAATACGGCGGAAGTCTCAAGCACCTATGGCCATGCTCTTCTATCAACTTGTCGATTTGAAATTTCTTGCTTTCTTTGCGCCTGATTTACAAGGGACAACTACTGTAGCTTGAAATATGTTTCTGGAAACGGTATATTTTCCTTTCGGAGCCATATCTTTATTGCTTCCTTTGTTCCCGATGCCGTAGGTATTTTGTTTTCTTGGGCAACAACATTGTGATATGATGCATTGTCCATGATTAGACAAGACGGTCTATCAAGGGATGGTAGTACTGTATTCTCGAGTCAATCTCTAAATACATTACCATTGATCTTATTATGATAATCCCTATTGTCTGTATGCTTTGATACGAACACGAGCCCAGCATTATGTAGTAAGCCATTATGAGTACTACCAGCATAGGCTATGACCAAACGCTGTCCTTTACTACTGGGCACATAACGCTTTATCTTTCCATCCATTGATTGCCATTCCTTTTCACTTGTGTGGTGCGCATTGATCCACGTCTCATTCAAATACACTATGTCATAATTTTCTTTGCGCATTTCCCTTATTTCACGTAGGTATCTGCTTCTTAAGGCTCCTAAATGCGGTTGCTCGCAAAGAATATTTCTACCGCCCTTGTACTTTCAAAAAGTGAAGATAATGTCCTTATAATTTTCCACAAAGTTGTTTTGGATAGCTCTATGCTAATGTTCTTTCTCAACCAAACCCTAAGTTTTCTTACAGTCACTGTTTCTTTGGCATCCAGCATTTTTATAATGCTAGATAATCCTGGATATAAAATCCTAAATTTTTATAATTTCAGGAGTCTCCATGGCGAAGTGGTCAAGCCTTTTGACTCGGGCTCCAAAGATCGTGGGTTCGATTCCGGGACGCATCCTTCGGTTCACGAGTTAAATTTTTCGGAGACTTCTGTGGGTCGTCGCTAGAGCTGCGGAGTTCGTGCTTTGTGCGATGCTTTCCGCGTGCGGAAAGAGACCGAGCCATATGGGATAGAACCCGGTGCAATGAAGTCGACCCTGTCGACTTTTAAAAGCATTTTTTATAATAGCTCGCCTTATGACATCTTTGTCAAAGCTGCCTACAATAATCTTTCTACCTACCGTTTTGTTATTGCGTGGTGGTTTAATTTCAGATTCTTGCACCCATCGACTCAAACCCAATGCATGCACTGTTCTTTTTTTTCGGAATTTTTAATAGTATAAAACAGTTTCCTTCGATCAGCTTCTTGACAAAAATATGTGTACAATTTCATAGCGATTCTTGAAGAGTACAATTTCGCATTAAATCTCATTGAAAAATATTCACACATTTAAATGTTAGCGATAAGTGGTAAGATTTAAAAAAAAAAAACATATTAATCAGCTTTCATGAAATAACCCACATTTTGAGACACCTCTGAACAGTCCTTGTTGGAACAACGTGGGTAGTTGGCATAAGGCCAATCCCTTCAAAACACTTCAATATTCAACTTTGAGCGCTGATTGTCTGGCTACGCTGTAATACATTTAAAATTATGAATTTCATCTCAGACCCGTAAATTATATACCGCATATAAACAAACTTTGAAATCTGTAAAATCTCCAGAACAAAAATTTTTTTGATTAAGTGGTTGTTTCGGGATTTGAAATTTAAATATTGAGCACAACCCACTACTGGCAACCCCGATCGCATTCTGGTATGAACCTTAGGCCTATCCACGTCAATATGGAAGCACTATACTCGAGTTTCGCCCTCGTTTGAGCTCGTCAGTAGTGCATATCCCTGACCGGATCCTGATCGTTCGGGTCCCATCGATTGACGGACGTCGGTCGCGGCGATTGGGCAATCTTGAGTATAGCCTACGATGGGTAGCGTTGTGATGTTCTGTTGTGATAATTTGGTGTGTCCAGTGTGTGCCGCGTGGTTACACACCCGCTTCACACGCGTGATCCGGGACTGTTTTGGGGTCCGGTCAGGGATATGCACTACTGACGAGCTCAAACGAGGGCGAAACTCGAGTATAGTGCTTCCATATTGATGTGGATATGCCTTAGGTTCATACCAGAATGCGACCGGCGTTGCCAGTAGTGGGTTGTGCTCAATATTTAAAAAAAAATTTGTTGGGTGGACATAATGATAAGGTTATATACTAAATCTCATAATTTTCCCTCAGTTGGTTACTGAGATATGGATGTTTATATTGCGGCAAACAAATGTGGACATACTATAGCCCCATATTTTCATAGCCCACTCGACACTCGATGGGTGTTGTCGTCAACATCAGGGCAGTCACGTTTACTTCCCTCGGCATTTCCTGGTAACCCACTGGAAGCCTCGGTCAAATTTGTAAAAGAAATGTTTCTCCACCGGGATTCAAACAAACGACCAGCTGGTCGACAGGCAAGAGTGCTATCCACCGAGTTACTGCGTCTTCTCACATGCTATGTACATTGTAAGAAACTAGGAATGATGGTAATCTCCAAGAACAAAGATCTACCACATAAAAAGGAACATTCTTAAATAGGTGATTAGGTACAGCTACCTTTAAACAGTAATCCCATCTGGTGAAATACGTCAAGCGAAAATTCGATTAAGAATCGCCATAATTGATGTATCATTTGCAAAATAGAAAACTGTACCGATAAAACGCTGTCATTTGCAGTGGAGAAAAAGAGTGCTCCATATCTCGATAAAGTCTATATTGTTGTATATGCGTGGCACATCGACAACAAGCACACGAACAGAGAAACATATAATGACAACGAACTGTTTCTGAAGATATAGCAAAAAATACAATGGGCGGATAGAAAAACGATTGAGGCTGTCTTTCGAAAAACAGATGGAAACTTTAAATTAATTTTAAAATGATACGTAGGTAGTCCAGATTTTCATGAGCGTGATGTGAGGAGAAATAAACGTGAAAACATGGAGACAACTAGCCAAACTGATGGGGAAAAAATCAAAGCGAAGACACAGAAAGAAATATTTGGATGACTGGGCCACATCGCATGATCAGGACGGGAAACTGATCCAAGATACTGGTGACCGTGTGAGCTGACGGAGTGTAACCAACTACATTTACAGACATGGCACATAATCAGGGCAGGAACCTAATCCAAGATACTGGTGACCGTGTGAGCTGGCGGAGTGTAACCAACTACATTTACAGACATGGCACATAATCAGGACGGGAACCTGATCCAAGATACTGGTGACCGTGTGAGCTGGCGGAGTGTAACCAACTACATTTACAGACATGGCACATAATCAGGGCAGGAACCTAATCCAAGATACTGGTGACCGTGTGAGCTGGCGGAGTGTAACCAACTACATTTACGGACATGGCACATAATCAGGACGGGAACCTGATCCAAGATACTGGTGACCGTGTGAGCTGGCGGAGTGTAACCAACTACATTTACAGACATGGCACATAATCAGGGCAGCAACCTAATCCAAGATACTGGTGACCGTGTGAGCTGGCGGAGTGTAACCAACTACATTTACAGACATGGCACATAAATAGGATGGGAACCTGATCCAAGATACTGGTGACCGTGTGAGCTGGCGGAGTGTAACCAACTACATTTACAGACATGGCACATAATCAGGGCAGGAACCTAATCCAAGATACTGGTGACCGTGTGAGCTGGTGGAGTGTAACCAACTACATTTACAGACATGGCACATATCAGGACGGGAACCTGATCCAAGATACTGGTGACCGTGGAGCTGCGGAGTGACCAACTACATTTACAGACATGGCACATAATCAGGGCAGAACCTAATCCAAGATCTGGTGACCGTGGGGCACAACTAATTTACGACATCACATAATCAGGACGGGAACCTGATCCAAGATACTGGTGACCGTGTGAGCTGGCGAGTTAACCAACTACATTTACAACATGGAAATCAGGGCAGCAACAATCCAGAACTGGTGACGTGTGAGCTGGCGGAGTGTAACCAACTACTTAACGGACATAATGGGAGGACCACAAATACGGGACCGTGTGAGCTGGAAGTGGGACCAACTACTAAGTGACAACACAATCTGAGACCTGGCAAGATACTGGGACCGTGTGAGCTGGGGAGACGTACATTTGACATGGCGGAATAATCAGGGCAGGAACCTGATCCAAGATACTGGCAGTGGGCGGCGGAGTGTACCAAATACTTTGACATGGCCACAATCAGGGCAGGAACCTGATCCAAGATACTGGTGACCGTGCGAGCTGGCGAGTGTGACCAACTACATTTACAGACATGGCACATAATCAGGGCAGGAAC
>JACEFZ010005984.1:0-22500 GCA_014155875.1 Cepaea nemoralis | reverse complement strand
CAACCACCAGCTTAATAATAATATTATTATGCAGGCGAGGTAAAGACAAAGGTAGACAATCATAAAGACTGATGCTTCCTTCACTACGGTGCTAAGAGGTAAAGAGTAGTTCTGACTTCGTTACGGCCAAAGAAGAAAAATAGTGAAAAGAGAGAGAACCTCACACCGCCCTCAACTGACAAAAAAAAAATAATAGTAATTAGATAAGAAGATGTACGAGATCTCGGGCAGGGGCCTCAACTCTGGACAATGACTGTCATATTTGAGGTCCAGACAATGGATTAAGGTGTCAGATTGTGATAGAAATAGTGGTTGTAAAAACTAAAAGAGACTAAACAAACAAATCAAAAACAGTACAAAAATAGCTCTTTATTTATCAACTGCTACAAATTTTGGTGACAATTTGTGTTCAAACACATTGAATAAAGCATTCAATAAGGGATGTTCAATTACAGATACAACAGACAACTGCATATATCAAACAATCAACCAAGGGTGGCCCCTATTCAGTCACCAGAACTTAAGACAACAGGGTACACCAAGTACCACAACACAGGTGCTTCAAACAGTAGCTGAGTAGAATGATACAATAAAGGACTTTGACACAGACGACAATAAGACACTACAAAAACATAGGTTACACAACATAAACCCCAAGACGCGACATAAACAACAGAGTTGTGACAATTTACTACCCCACCAAGAACCCAGGCTTGCTGACACTAACTAGTCAGCCGCTCAGTTTTACCAAGGCATTAGTTGACTACAGATCTCTTCAGGGAATTGTTCCCACATCTCAATACAATCAGAACAGCACTTCTGTTCCTATCAACAAGCCGGGCCAACATCTCTCATCAGCACAAACCGAGGTGGCTCGCTACTAACATGAAACTGGCTTATCATTCCTTTGTCTACCTGAGTTCCGGTAGTGGCCAGGGCCATACGGATTTCACAGACCAAACCAAGTGCATCGGTTTGGCGCTGTTACATTATCCAACCCCCTACTTTTTTGACGTCTCGGCAAAAGAATAGATTATTTTATATCCTCACATTAACCATCTCTTTAAATGTTAACATCTAGCTAGTTCACCACAAAATAAAATCATTGGTCTCAAGTAACCACATCAAAAAGCAAAATCACTAATCAAGCAAGCAATTACTAACATCTACACATAAACCATCATCAAAATGACACAGGCAAAACAAATCTATGTCACATGTTACCACATCCAAAAACATAATCATCAATCAATCAAGAAACCAATGACAGTTATACATCAACAGTCATCAAAATGGCAAAGGCAAAAAAACCTATGTCAAATGTTACCTCCTCCAAAAACATAATCCTCAATCAAGTAAGAAATTCATGACATCTACCCATAAACAGTCATCAAAATGACAAATGCAATTATTACATGGAGATAACGAACTCATAAATATCTACATAGACATGTACCTAAACTCAATAAACATGTCAACAACCTCCAAAAAGAAGTGGATGATTTCCATACACGAATGGTTATCGAGATGTCACCTATAACCTGGATATAAACACAACAGAACACCCCATACAGGGTCAACAAAACATTGTTATCTTAATAATATCCCACCTCATGAATTCACCCTGGAAGTTACTCTCTTACTGGACATGATGGTAATGACAACACCACATGAACAACAGAACCACCCCTTTCACCTGGTCTGCCTGGTGTTCTTGCACTCTAAAAGAAAAACATGTCATCACATGACACCATCTACATGCAATTATAATACACAACAACCACAAAACATAACTGCTAATTAACTAACTAGACTAAGGCTGTCAATCCAGCAGACTGGAATTCATAAGTAGCTGAAAAGTGTATCATGATAGTCTATCTTTAACCGCAGTGTCTGTTGGAAATAGTCTCTTTCTGGCGGGCTTCTACAATCCCTTTTTGCACAAGGTCACAAGTCGACATATCCGTATGCGGAAAATTTTGGCTCACACCCGTTACAATACACGGTCCACCACTCACATTTCTAACATCTTCTAACTGGTCGACCACACTAACACCAGGAGACATCGATAGTCCCCTCTTCCCCCGCGTCTTCCTGCGAAAGAAATTTCTCTGGTTGCCACGCATAACCATCCGGCTATCAGAAGTTGATACTGCACCCACCTGGACTACTGGGGCTGGTCCTTTAGAAGGATCAACCTGGGGCGGACTCTGTTGTCGCTTAAGGCCCTGATGGTCTTGGTGGCTTACACTTGCAAATACTGTGTTACAATTCACTCCAGAGTGGTTCTGAAAAAACACTAACCCCTCTCTTCGGACACCTGTTTTGAAGGTGGGTCCGGCTTCTACAAACATTGCACCTCTTGCGTCGTACCTTGGGCTGCAGCAACGAATCAGCTAAGGCTCTCATCCGACCTAGCTCAGCTCGAAGTTCCTCCACCACCACATCATCATGCTGGACCCCTTGACACTCACCATTGGCATTAGGCCACCTCTCTGAACTGTAATCTTGACGTTCTACATATTGGTATTCACAGACTTCTGGAGCTAATGACACACCAGCCCATTGCATGCCAAGTCTCTAACACAGAGGAAAGTCACTGAAGGGTCTTGCGATATCCTCTCCTCTGCCATTCCTCTGCTGAGAACATTATGTAGTTTTGCAACAAACCAGTCTCTTAGGATCACTGGATCCGAGGCGACCATGCCCCTCTTTCTCTGTGCGTCCAGCACCAAACGAAAGGCTCTATGGACCCGGTGAGAGAAATCCATGATGGATTCCCGAGCATCTTGTTTCACTTGGAAGAAAGCTGCAGCAAGTTCCACCATGCTGCGCTGCTCTCCATACGCCTGCTGAATGGTCTTCAGCATCTCCTCAGGGTCATTACAAGCTAACCTAAGCTTAAGTTCCGCCCATACATTGGGCACAACACTCTCCCATATGATGTCGACCTTATCCTCATCGCACACCGCACCAGCCCTCCAGGCAGATCTCACCTTCCTCACATATTTCTCAACCCGTTGGCCCACCTTGCTGGCCAAAACAAGGTACTTCTATCTTCACAGGTGCAATCTATGTACCTGACTTCACCAGTGGGCCCTGTGACGTCAGGGGCACCAACTGGGAGGAGAACTGCGGTCCCTAACGCTGAAGACAGAGCCATCTTTGCTCTGGATAAGATACAGTGGAGGAGTACTAGGAGACAATATATCTGAGCCCACTCACCATACAGGGGACTCCTCTCTTGTGCAGCAATGCCCGGGGGATGTCAGCAGCACACCTGGGTTCTAGTGTCACAACTCAAAGACAATGGACACCACAAACATAAACACTGCCCTATCACACAAAACAATCACTAAATACTAAAACAATCCTAACAGAAAAATTCAAAGGCTGTCACTAAATCTCGTCAGGGGTCGCCATTTTGCAGGCGAGGTAAAGACAAAGGGAGACAATCATAAGACTGATGCTTCCTTCACTACGGTGCTAAGAGGTAAAGAGTAGTTCTGACTTCGTTACGGCCAAAGAAGAAAAATAGTGAAAAGAGAGAGAACCTCACACCGCCCTCAACTGACAAAACAAGATAATAGTAATTAGATAAGAAGATGTACGAGATCTCGGGCAGGGGCCTCAACTCTGGACAATGACTGTCATATTTGAGGTCCAGACAATGGATTAAGGTGTCAGATTGTGATAGAAATAGTGTTGTAAAAACTAAAAGAGACTAAACAAACAAATCAAAAACAGTACAAAAATAGCTCTTTTATTTATCAACTGCTACAAATTTTGGTGACAATTTGTGTTCAAACAAATAAAGCATTCAAAAAGGGGTTTAAATTACAGATACAACAGACAACGGCATATATCAAACAACAACCAAGGTGGCCCCTATTCAGTCACCAGAACTTAAACAACGGGTACACCAAGTACCACAACCACGGGTTCTTCAAACAGTATGAGTAGAAATACAATAAAAAACTTTGACACAGACGAAATAGGAGACTAAAAAAACATAGGTTATACAAAATAAGCCCCAAGACGCGACATAAACAACAGAGTTTGAAAATTTACAAACCTACCAAGAACCCAGCTTGCTGACACTAACTAGCCCGCTCAGTTTTACCAAGGCTTAGTTGACTACAATCTCTTCAGGGAATTGTTCCCACATCTCAATACAATCAGAACCATTCTGTTCCTATCAGCAAGCCGGGCCAACATCTCTCATCAGCACCAAACCGAGGTGGCTCGCTATAACCTGAAACTGGCTTATCATTCCTTTGTCTACCTGAGTTCCGGTAGTGGCCAGGGCCATACGGCTTTCACAGACCAAACCAAGTGCATCGGTTTGACGCTGTGACATTATATTATATGCTATTATTAACATCATCATCTGTCAAACTCCCTACTCACATGCATTCATGAATATGTGCATCTGTGTGTACATACGTAAATTAGTGGATGTATCTACTTGCGTACGTATAGGCACAAACATGCGCACAAACGCGCGCGCATGCCCACCCGCATTTATGATTACTTCGTGTAAGTGGGTTCGGGTGCTTGTGCGCGCGTCTTTGCGCCTGTCTGATTGTCTGTCTGTCTGTCTGTCTGTCTATGTCTGTATCTGTCTGTGTCTGTCTGTCTGGATGTCTGCCTGTCTGTCTGTCTGGTTGTCGCTTCTGACTTGTCTGTCTGTCTGTCTGTACTTGTCTGTCTGTGTCTGTCTCTTGCTGTCTGACTGTATATGTCTGTCTGTTTGTCTGTGTCTGTCTGTATCTGTCTGTCAGTCTGCACGTCTGTGTATGTCTGTCTATGTGTATGTCTGTGCGTGTCTGTTTGTGTGCCTCTGTCTGTGTGTGCGTGTGTTTGTTGATTTATGTCTTCCACTCAAAAATCAAGCTTTTTATTATTATTTTTCTTTTTTGCTTTCGCTAGATGTGAGCTCAAGCCTAGTCTATAAATGTGCTTCTACTTCTAGTGCACTGGACTGATTTGTACGTGTGGATTAGCTTTCCCTATTTACAAGTCCTGCGCCATCAGGCAAACCTCTGACATCTGAGGTACTTGAAATTTACGTCCCAAAGTCAAGGACGAAAAGTCAATATTTTAATCCAACTGACAGGAGTAGCATACACATCTATCATGCATTATATAAAAAGATATGGGAATATGTTTGTTTGTTGTTGTTTGTCCATCAAGAATGATGATGACCATTCATTTCATCCAGTGGGGTTGAAAGTATGGAGCCGTGAGTTCTAAGATGGCTGATAAGGCCTATTTTGGCTCGAAATGTTCTTTGACAAGTGGACAAAGAATGCTCGACATTTCTGGAGGAGGATTTTCTGCAGTGGTTTTTCTGTTCTGTGTTTACTTCTTGCAGTCTTGGTTGCCTCACATATGACTGCACCCTTGCGTAATGATGCACGCCACGTATGTCGGTCTCTGGCTGCAGTCTTCCAGGTGTCAAGATGAATTCCAAAAGCATTCAGTGAGATTTTCAGAGTGTCTTTAAAGCGTTTCCTCTGGCCGCCTTGGGAGTGTTTACCACAACGCAACTCACCGTAAAAAATTCGTTTAGAAAGCCTGTGATCTGGCATGCGCGTCAAGTGACCAGCCCATCGAATCTGATTCTTCATTAGTAGAGTGTGGATACTGGACATGGACGCTCTTTCTAGGACTTCGGTATCTGGGATTTTGTCTTGCCATTTAATCTTCAGTAACTTCCTAAGGCAGACTGTGTGGAAGTGGTTTAATTTCCTAGCATGTCGCTGATAAACAGTCCAGGTTTCACAAGCATATAGCAGTGTGGATAATACAACTGCTTTGTAGACTTTCAGCTTTGTTTGCAGGCTTATTCCATTTCTGTCCCATACATTCTTGTACAGTCTGCCAAAGGCCGTGCTGGCCTTGGAGATTCTTGCATTCACTTCGTCATCAATTGTGGCAGCTTGTGACACAGTGCTGCCAAGATAGGTGAATTTGTCCACAACACTTAGACTATGACCATTCACTTTGATATTCGGCACAGTGTGATTATTCCCTGGAGCTGGCTGGTACATAACTACAGTCTTCTCCAAATTGATATTGAGCCCAAAGTTTTCACAGGCATGTGAGAAAGCTGAAACATTATGTTGCATGTCCGCCTCTGAGTTGGTGTATAGAGCGCAATCATCAGCAAACAGGAGCTCTCTAACGGTGTTGCTGTCAATTTTGGTTTTAGCTTTCAGCCTTCTGAGATTGAATAACTTTCCATCCATACGGTAGTTGATGTCTATTCCAATGTCGTCGTTCTCGAAGTCATTCGTCAACATAGCTGAAAACATAGGCTGAACAGTGTCGGTGCCAAAAACACATCCTTGTTTCACTCCATTGGTGGGCAGGAAAAGGTTCAGACAGTTCACCATTTTCCTGTACTCTCGCCTGCATGCCATCATGAAATAGCCGCACTATTTGGGACAAACTTTCGAGGGCAGCCATATTTTGCCACAATCTTCCACAGTCCTTCTCTGCTGACTGTAATCAAAAGCCTTGGTAAGGTCAATGAAAGTGGAGAAAATTTCGCAGTTTCTGTTCCTGACATTTCTCTGCAGCTGCCTTGCAGCGTAAATCATGTCAACAGTTCCTCGTTCTTTTTTGGACTTTTCTGAAGCAAAATCTTGGCTCTCGGGAAGAAGACCTTGATCAAGATGGGCCGTGAGGCAACTGAGAAGAATTCTGGTGAGTATCTTCCCTGCAATTGAAAGCAAGGAGATGCCTCGGTGGTTGTCACAGGATTGGCCGTTTCCTTTTCGTTTTTAAAGATGGACTATTGACGCGTCCTTGAAATCTTGTGACATGGTCTCATTCATCCATATGTTTGTAAAGACTTGGTGAAGCTGCTCTGTTAGGACCGGCCCACCTGCCTTGTATATCTCTCCCGGGATGGAGCCCGGACCAGGTGTCTTGCCGCTGGAGAGTAATGGGAATATGATATATGGCCAACAGATTGGAAGAGAGCTATCTACATTCCAATACCAAAAACGTGCAACTTGGAATCACGCACCAAGTATAGAACTGTTGCCCTGATCAGTCATGCAAGTAAAATTCTATTGAAAATCATAATGGGAAGACATCGTAAGAAAATGGAAAATGAGATTAACGTGGTTCAAACCGGATTTAGACATGGAAGAGGAACAAGAGATCACATACTCAATATGCGTTTAATAATACACTAGTGTAGGGAAATTAATGTGAACCTGTGTTCGTGTTTTGTGGATTATTCAAAGTAATTTGACTGTACGACATCACAAACTTTGGGAAATCAAGAGGAAATTAGCCTTTCCATCACATGTAGTACAACTCATAGAAATGCTCTATCAAGACCAACAAGCAGTGGTTAGAATATATGACGAGATATCATATTAGTTTGACATCAAGCAGGTCCCTCAGGGCTGTGTGCTCGCCTTTTATTTTTTTCTTACTCTGTAAGCAGAAAATATAATGAGAATTGTCTGAGATGATATAACCAAGAAGCGATATGATGCCCTAAATATCGGTGGTGATGAAATACCAGAGATTCGATATGCTGATGATACAGTATTACTATCCACGTCACAAAATAGTATAGAAAAACTAATAGCCTCAGTCCAAAAGAATAGTGAAAATAGCAACTTATATCTTAACATAGCAAAAACAAAAATAATGCATGCAGATAAAACTAATAAGGAGAAATAAACATAAGTTAATGAGGAAACATTGGAGATGGTGGGACATTTCGAATATCTTGGGTCATTAATTATAAACAATGGTTTCACAATGAAAGAAATTAACAGACGCATATCTATTAGTTAGGTAGTCCTTCCTCTTGAGCCTAAAGCGGCGCATAGGGCAGAAGTCATGGCTCTCCATGTCCGGCGGTTCGCTGCTACATGTAGTAGATCCTGGATGTTCACTTGGCCGTTGAATGAGCCTTCTCTGATGATGGTTCTACGCAGGGTCTCTCTTGGTCTTCCCCGTTTTCTTTTCCCTACTGGTGACCATAAGAGGGCTTGGTTGGGGAGTCTTGTCTTGTCCATTCTGAGTACATGGCCGATGTAGTTCCAACGGCGTTTTCTTATAAAATTGGATACAATGTCTTGCTTAGTCTCTTGTCTTATTTGCGTATTGGTTCTGAAATCTGTCCAGTGGAGGTTTAGAATTCTTCTAAGACATTTGTTCTCAAAATTGTCTAATTTTTTATCTAAAGCTACCGTTGATTTCCAACTCTCACATCCATACGTTAGCACTGGAATCACACAAGAGTTGAAGATTTTAAGTTTCGTATGTTTGCTGAGTGTCTTTGACTTCCAGATGTTTGACAGTTTATTGAAGGCACCAGATGCCAGTGCGATTCTAGATAATATTTCTGGCGTTGAGTCCCCTGTAGATGTCATTTTGCTTCCTAGGTATGTAAAGCTGTTGACTTTTTCTAGAACATGGTTGTTTAATTTGGTGTCGTCTGAACTGATGGTAAGATCAATAGTTTTTGTTTTTGCAGTGTTAATTTGGAGACCAATTTGTCCTGAAACATTTTGGAGATGGTTTATTTTCTCTTGAGCATCTAGGTTTGTTGAACGTAAAAGCACTATGTCGTCGGCAAAGTCCAGGTCTTCTAGAATTTTGACAACCCAATGGATACCCCTGTTTATGTTGCTTGTGCATTTGCTCATGACCCAATCGATAGCTATTCCAAAGAGCATCGGTGACAAGACACAACCCTGTTTCACTCCCGTTTCCACTGAGAACCAGTCAGAGTTGCCTGATTCTGTTCTCACGCAGCAACGTGTCTCCTTGTAGAAAGATTTTATGATGTTGATATATTTGGTAGGGAAACCATAGATGTTAAGTAGATTCCAAAGTGAAGGACGGTGGATACTGTCGAAGGCTTTTTGAAAGTCGACAAAGTTGGTGATTAATTTCGACTGGAATTCTACAGTCTTCAATGATTATTCTAAGGATGAAAATGTGGTCTATACATGACCGTTTTGGTCTGAAGCCAGCTTGTTCTTCTCTGAGCCTTTCATCTATAGACTTTTTCAATCTCTCAAGTAACATGCTACAAAAAAGTTTTCCTGGTACTGACAGTAGGGTGATACCACGCCAGTTATTGCAATCAGACATGTCACCTTTTTTTGGCAGTTTGAAAATTACACCATCCTTCCACTGTTGTGGTGGGGATTCGTTTTGCCAGATTTCATTGATCAGCTGTAGCAAACGTTGTAAGGTATTCTCATCTGCTGCTTTGAGCATTTCTCCTGAGATGTCGTCTTCACCAACAGCTTTGTTGTTCTTCAATTTTTAATGGCTGCTTCAATCTCTTCCATGGTGAATGACTCACAGGAGGCATCTAATGGGGGAATGGTGGTTTCTCCATCCAGGTTGGGAACACTGTCAGGCTGCGGTCTATTTAATATTTCTTTGAAATGTTCTGCCCATCGTTGCTTTTGGATGGTCATCAGGATAACAGTAGTTTACCTTGATTTGTCTTTGATGGGTTTGTTTGGTGTAGGTGAGTGATTGCATAGTTGTTTCATGATGTGGAATACGGCTTTGTTGTTTCCAGTTTTGGCAGCTGATTCGGCATCGGCGGCCAAGCTGTGTATAAAGTTCTGTTTATCTTTTCGTGCGCTTGATTTCATCTCTTTATCCAACATGGAGTATTTTTGCTTATGGGTTTCATATGAAGATGTGTCTTTTGTAGAAAGAAGTGTTAGTTTTGCTTGCTTTCTTTCTTGTATCTTCGTCCAGGTGTTATCGCTTAGCCACTTCTTCTTCTGTCCTTGTACGTAGCCAACTGTGTTTGTTGCCGCATTTAGCAAGGTCTCTTTCAGGAAATTCCAATTTTCTTCAATGTTATTTTTACTATTCGCATTGCTCGTTATACTTTCTTTGTTAGCGTAGATGTTTTGTACCTCTGAGTTGAATGCGAGTTGGTGTTCTTTAGTCAGTAGGGACTGTGAGTTATGTTCTTGGTTCTGCGTGTTTTATACAGTCTTAAGCTTTATTTTTTGCTTGGCTATGCAGAGATTGTGATCGCTACCAGCATCTGCTCCTCTGTAATCTCTGACGTCTTGTACTGACGAACGGAATTTGCCACTAATGCAAAAATGGTCTATCTGATTTTGTGATACCATCAGGCGAATTCCACGTGATTTTATGTATATTTTTATGCGGAAATAGAGAGTTTGCTATTATCAGATTTGCTATTTCACGGAATTCTAGTAGTCTCTCTCTGTTTTGGTTCATGTCCCCTAGACCGTGAATTTCTATATATTTCTCGACACCCTTATTGTCAGACCCTATCTTGGCGTTGAAATCACCCATAACAGCAATAATATCGTGTTTGGGTGATAAGTTGATGGTACGAATTAGTTGGTTGTAGAAATTATCTTTGTTGATGTCGGTATCATCGTTGTATATCTATTGCTCTTCACAAATTAAAACAACTGAATAAATTGTTGAGTAGGACAGATAGAACTGCAAAAATCTTTCCCAATGAAACAACCTCCTGTGAGAACTGGACGCTTACTAAACAAGCTGAAGAGCGCATAATTGCCTTTAAATATACGAGGTACAAACTGGTTCTAATAATATCTTGGCTAAAGAAAGGAACAAATGTGTCCATACGACAAGAACTGAATATTGAAGACGGTTGGCTACTAAAGACGATAAAACAAAGAAAATGGATATATGTTGGTCACTTGAAACTCATGAAAGTTTGGAGAGGTATATTCCCGGGAAGAGATGAAGAGGAAAGCCAAGAGAAGATGGGTGTAGGGTGTTGCAGATAATCTCCAGATGGGTGTATCGGACACGGGACTTCTTGCTTATGACTGAGAAGTTTCCGGGAAGGTTATTATGGGAGCGAAGTTCTGCAAGGCTCATGCTACTGAATGAATGACCTGTGTAGGGATTGAACCCGCTACCTCGATATCAGCACACGGGATGTTTAAGAACGAGCAATCATATCCATTCGGTCATGCTGACCTCGTAGCATGTTGAATTGAATTGAATTGAATTGATCTTTATTTTCAAAGGGTAACAAATTGGGCGCGTATGTTTGGAGACTTGCTTCTTGTTTTAATGCAATAACCCTCCCCCATAAATCTTCCATCTAGACCACATTGTGCTAACCTGATGAAACTCAGTTGTTGGTGCAATGAACGACCAGCTGGTCAACAAAAGAGCGTAAGACACAAAATAGCGCTTATGCCGAACAAAATTACGATAGTTTGCCGTGATGAAAAGTCATTTTCTCATGTAATTCACCGAAGGATTCTTGGCCAAAAACTGCGAAAGTTAATAACCAACATCACGGGATGTGTCGGTTTATAACTCCCATCTTTATTATTTCATATTATGTATATATGTGTTTATATTATATGTATATCTATATTATATAAATAAATAAATACATATCTATATTATATGTATATCTATATCGCCGGTCTCTGTGGCTAAGGGCTTGCGAACGCGGTTTGTGAGCTTGTATACCCGGGTTCGAAACACGGCGATGCTGGTTTTTTCTACTGAACTACTGAACGTAACACTTGCCTAGTACATCAACAGCAGCTGAAAATGCTGGTGTTGACTGCAACGTCCCGTAAGGGATACGCAACACAATTTTTTTTTTTTTTAAATATCTATATACATACCAAAAAGTATCAGAGACGTGGTTTTACAGAAGAATCTTTAAATTTCATTTGACAGCAAATTGAGTAACATAACCGCTTAGAAATAGTTAGTTAGTTAGTTAGTCGCAGTTCCAACTTCACAGCAACGGGTCGTCCCCATTATGCTCCGTTCCTGTGCCAGTGAATATCACACAAAACGCTCCCCACTGCCCAATGTGGAAAGTGGAAAAGACAGGAATCTCGACAAACAACAGCCCGCACAATCTCTGTTCATAATGCCGCCGCCAGAATGTCAACACAATAGTCCCCCACAAAACATCCAGTTCATTTCTGATGGAATCGGCAGTCATTTTCACATCTGGATGTTTCCTAGATGTTCACCCACACAGTCCACGAAATACAGTTCATCATCGACGGTAGTGGCAGTCAACTAGAAGCCCAGCAGCCACGCATTTCTGCATAAGGCAAAAACCGGTCAACTCTGGGACATAGCCTTCCGCCATCGCTCCGAACATGCAGTCACATTCCAAAACACCTCGGGCAGATTCAAAAGCATTTCACACGAAACTCACAGCTCACAGTGTCGCGCCACGCACTCACTCAGCAGCAGGGCGACGGAACCATCAAGCCTCCTTAGTCGCCTCTTACGACATGCGTGGTAGGCTACAGAAATATACAGAAAGCTTAGAAATAGGCTACATTAGAAAGACAATTTATCACAAACACCAGATAGATGTAGTTATTATTTTTGGTCACCTGATGAGAAGAAAACAACTATAATATGTGTGCGACCTGGATCAATTCTTAATAGAGATCATTGGCACCTTGCTGTCTTAACGGACGATAGTTTGTGCTTTAATAAAGCATAATAACTTTTACCTATGGCGGTAGCGAATGTGACTGATAAGGCCAATTTGAGCTGTAAATGTCCGTTCACAGTTGGTGCATGTGAACATGTGGTAATTTCCACCATCATGCACCATCTTACGTCTCACACGCTCGGTGTGTGACTTATCTGCAATAATTTTCCCCTTTGTCTTTATTCCATTGTTGATCTTTTCCCTCTATGCAACACGTTCAGCGGCGACTTGCTCCCACTGTACATTATTAATGCCTGTATCAATCATGTCCCGCTTACATACATCTTTGTATCGTAGTAGAGGCCGACCCTAAGATCTCTTACCCATCTGTAATTCACCAAAAAAGATGTCCTTTGGTATTCTACCATCATCCATCCTCCTAAGATGTCCTATCTAAGTCTACGAAGACTGAGCATGTAATAAACCGTCATACAACCTGATATTTCCAATACATCGGTATTTGTCATTTTGTCTTGCCACATAATACCAAGAATTCTTCGCAGACACCGCATATATATATATATATATATATATATATATATATATATATATATATATATATATATATATATATATATATATATATATATATATATATATATATATATATTACTTTTGTGACAGCAGAATCAGCTAAATATCACAAGGACGATTCATTATGACAAACTTAGCTGCTTAAATAATTACTTCTCTTTTATCTAGTGCAGTTTATGTTTAATGCTTTCTTTAAAAATTATAATTAAACAGTGAATGAATCAAGTGCCATCTTTAATTATCTGCAATTGATGTCCAACACGTTATGTATCACACAATGCGCTCTACACTGGCAGAGTCAATCATTCATTCATTCAGTAGCATGTCCTTTGCAGAACCTCGCTCTCATAACAAGCTTCCGAAAAACCTCTCGATCATAAGCACGATGTCCCTCGTTCGATACACCCATCTGGAGATCTTCCGCCACATCCTGCACCCATCTTCTCTTTGGCCTTCCTCTTCCTCTCTTCCCAGGCATATACCCATCCATTATTGTTCTCTCCAAACTTTCGTGACGTTTCAAGTGACCAAAATATTTCAATTTTCTTTGTTTTATCGTTATTAATAGCCAACCTTCTTCAATATTCAGCTCTTGAAGTATGGATGCATTTGTTCTTTTCTTTACCCAAGATATTCTTAGAACCCGCCTATAACATTTATATTCAAAGGCGTATATGCGCTGCTCAGCTTGTTTAGTAATTGTCCGGGTCTCACCAGTAATTGTCCGGGTCTCACAGGCGTATGTTGCAATGGGAAAGATGCATGCTCTTAAAAATCTAATTTTTGTAGTTCTATCTGTCCCACTCTATAATGCATTCAGTTGTTTTAGTCTTTGACGAGCAATTGATAGTCGTCGTTTAATTTCTTTCATTGGTAATCAATGACCCAAGATATTAAAAATTTTCCATCACCTACAAATTTTTCATTATTAACATATATTTCTTTCTCCATAGTAGTTTTATCCATATGCATAATTTTTTTTATTTGCTATGTTAATTTAAGATATAAGTTGTAATTTTCACTATTCAATGGGGTTGAGGCTATTAAGTTTTCCATACCTTTCTGTGTTGTGGATAGCAATACTGTAACATCAGCATACCGAATCTCTGGTATGTCATGACCACCGATGTTAGGGCATCATATTTTTATATCATCTCTTACATTTCTTATTACATTTTCGGCGTAAGGTTAATTAAATAGAGGGACAGCACACAGCCCGGACGGACTCCTTGCTTGATATCAGATCAATCTGATGTCTCGCCATCTATTCTAACCGCTGCTTGTTGGTCTAGATAGAGCAATTTTATGAGTTGTATTACATGTGATGGAAAGCACTGGCAGGCTGCTGTTTATAAATCGCTTCTATGGTTTCCTAAGTCTTTGTCGACATGCGTCAGGTGTTCCCTCCATATGGTTTTGGTCAAATTTTCAAACCTTTTATTGTGGCAAAAATATTTGACTTGTCTCTTGTGTTTGTTTTTAAAATGTCATCTCATTTTTTATTAGCAGTATTTACATTTGATTGTTTATCCTTTAGTTTCAACGCGCTCTCATTTCCACATGTCTTTTAGTCGTTTCAAATGATTGTTCATTGTCCATACTGTGTCATCATACTGTGGTGTCGAATGAAAATTATTACTTGACCGTTTTCGCATTTTACCTACTGCCTGTCTCTATAGAAGTTTATATTTTCTAAAGAATGTTGGCTTTATTTAGTCATGCCATTTATGTTTTTCTTACTTTGCTGCTTATGCAACCACGTGTTATGGTGTTATAGATCTATAAAACAAACATCACCCCAGGATTGTGTATCCAATTGGAGCTATGTCATACCTTTCCTACAGTACCATATCTAAGTCATAAGTCAATAACACTACTGGCTACTACAAATACAGTCCGTAGTAAATGTACTGAGTGTTCTCATAACTCACCCATTCTCCACACAATCGCATGCATCAACTTCATGCCTAATAGAAAGTTATCGCTCAGACATCGATAGTGAAACCTCTGGAACATAACAGAATTCAGTTCCATATTGACAGAACTGAAAACAATACGTTTGTATAACATCACCGATGATTATATACAGTAAACTGGGCACACGACCTGAACATGTCACATAAATTGTCAATCTGAAAACATGGTTCCACACTAGTGATTGACGTCACTCACATCTGTCGCTTGTTCACAAGCAGTTTCATGCTACGGATCTGTGATGTTAAAGCGCTACCACATCCTGCCAGCTCTAGAACAAGAAGGAATAGGTGACCGATCATTCCCTCGCTCTGAGGGATTCATCAGCATGTGCCACGCCAATAGGCGTGTGCGACCACACTCCTGCACGATCACCAGAGTCGTGGATATGTGTTCTTGTCTCGAGCAAGCTATGTAGTCAAGCTATCGAGATATTTACTTGTCTGCCTTCCCCCCCCCCCCCAATCTTGCGAGTTGTCACCAGGTTCTCTGGTTTATTTCTTCTCATAATGTGCCCAAAAACTTCGTCTGGCTGCTTCCAATTTTTCCAGTCAGTTTACGGTTTTCATTTGCTTCTTGTAGGACTTGTGCATTTACTTTTCTGTCAGCCTATGATATTCTTTGTATTTTCATCTTGTAAACGGAAAACATACTCTCCAACAAAAAGCTGTTCTACATACAAAGTATAGTGAGACTTTACAAACACCCCGTTTATATATTTTCTCATAGGTCAATATTTAAGTTACTATTTTAAAACATTCCAGGACGCCATGTTTTTTCACTCACGATGTCATTTGGGGAGATGGGATCAAAAGCACAGTGTAAAGTTACAGACCAAAGTGTGTGGATTGTAAATACGTGTAGAAAAAGTATTTCTGTATTCCCACGGTTAGCTGGAGAAACTGAGGAAGTACAGCTATTGAACAGAGCCGCCCAGGCAGAGAGTACTGTTGTCTTCGAACAAACATGGGCACTAGCGTCAATGTCCTGGCGCAGTGATGACTTTTGGCTAGTTTTAGCTAATGACTTCTTCGATAAGGCCGTCGTGAAGTTCTCAGGCGGATGCTGGGGCCATGTCCATTGTTACTTGTGATAAAAACGCACGACTCCGGCAAACTTGCATAGTTAATGGCGTAAACGGCAGGCATCCCGTGTAGCTTCAAGTATAGAGTAAATACGCGATCGTTTTGAGATACTAACAAAACGTTGGGTTTTCTTTTGGTCAGTCCATGCCGCATACTTGATATCTGGGATATGGCAGTGGCCAACTCGTCGTGTGATCGAATCCTTATGGGGTCAGCATTATTTCTACATTGACGACTACCGAAAATGCGTACCAGGAAAATGTCTGTGGACAAACGGAAGTCGGTGTGATACTGACCACATCACACATCGAGTGCCGATCGGTCTAACAATACAAGAAGGACGGACACTGAGACTTTGAAAAACAGATACTATGCAATATAAAAAAAAGTCGCTTAAAAGTCGACAGGGTCGACTTCATTGCACCGGGTTTTATCCCATATGGCTCGGTCTCTTTCCGCAGCACGGAAAGCGTCGCACAAAGCACGAACTCCGTAGCTTTTAGCGACGACTCACAGGAGTCTCCGAAACATTTAACTCGTAAACCGAAGGACGCGGCCCGAAATCGAACCCACAACCTTCGGAGCACGAGTCAAACGGCTTGACCACTTCGCCACAGAGACTCCCACAACATTTAACTCGTAAACCGAAGGACGCGGCCCGGAATCGAACCCACAACCTTCGGAGCACGAGTCAAACGGCTTGACCACTTCGCCACAGAGACTCCAGAGACTTGCATATATACTATGCAATAAATAAAATACAAATTATACATGGATAAAGGGAAATAGTTAGAAACTCAATTCATTAAAAAATACTACCTGAAATGAAACAAAACAGTTTGAAGAAATGGAAAATTGAAGTTATCTTAAAATGGATAGGCGAAAGAAAACAAAGTAAAAAACAACAAAGAAGGATATGTTAAGTACAATATAAACTGTGAAGGCAAACTCAGTTTATTAAATGAATATTTTTATACAATGTTACATAATGCACAAAAAAGAAGAACATGTAAATTGATGATTCGACAGCAATAATCACACAAAAGAAACACAGCTGATTGGTTTAAATAAAAACAAAAACAAAAAAAACAAGGAAGATATTAATAAAAGAAGGTGCTTCATTCTCTTCATTGTTCTCATTTTTTCATCGTTTCATTCTTCTCATGCCGTTCTTGTGCCTTAATGTAGTCAATGTAGTGTCTTATCCATGATTATATGCATGTATTTGTTTGCTGCTGAAGGCTAGTCGCCGCAACATCTTGTGTTTTCCGTAATAGTGTTCTGTAAAACTGCATTACTTCGTGTTATTTTATATTTTTTACATTTCAGGACATCAATTAATCCTAATTTTCTCTATTTCTTTAACCTTTTTCTGCCCTTTCTCGCACCCTCGTGATGTTCTCGCTCTGTTTTGATCTTCCCGATGTGTTCACTGAACAATTTCCCACCAATTCACGACTGCATCATTGTAATGTCTGCTAACTAATGTGAAAGAAGGTTAGCATTCACCAAGATTCAAATTGAAGTCACTTAGATAAGTACCAGATATTTATATTTAATTTTGCTTATTATTCTCAATGTAATCAGTGTTGTGTTACCTTCGTGGTTTGTGTATTGCTGCGTTTTCTTCATTTTGTTTGCTGATGAAACCTTGTGACCGCAGTGTCCTCTGTTTTCAGTAATTATATTTATAAAATTGCCCTACATTTAGTATTTTTCTATTGTTTACATTTCCACAACTATGCGGCAGTTTTAACCCATGCCATTTATCTTAGAAAACAAACAGAAGAAAGATACGGTTTCTGGAAGACACGAGGGTGAACACATGACATCAAAGACAACAATGGGAGTAAACATGTCCGAAACAGAACTGATGAAGGATTAAGAATCATACAGTGGACCTTGACAACAATCACGCTTTGCCATGTCACATGAAACAAGTGGTGACATGAGTTCAAACAGCCATTCTGTCACGTCTGTTGTCGAGTATAATGCTCTTATGCAAGCACGTATGTTGTTCTCCATGTCATGACAAAATCTAGCTAGTTTGATCGCAACAAAGCTAATTTTCTGAATGTATGCTCCAGACAGTTTACATCATTTAAATCTTAGCACACCGTAAATAACTAAGAACGCTCGATTTTTGCACCAAAACATACATGACTATTTAGTTAACTTAAAGACTGTTCTCGGATCTTGTATCACTACACGTGGAATGATTAAGTTCTGCAATGCTGACCTGGAAGCACTGCGGCTACTGCACTTGCCTGCTAATTAGGTGGTTCGGGTTCAACAACCACTAGAGGGAATTGCTTTTCCCTATCAGTACAGCTCAGTGGTCGACCTAGTCTCGTAGAACCAGGCACTAGGCACTTTTCATAATTCTATGGAATATGTCTGGGGAGGAAAGGTGTGGAAGAAGGGAACTGTCCACCCCACATCATATGCCGTGGTCTAGAATGTGCGAAGGCCTAACACTGCACACCCCACCGGCCGATTGAGCTTGTAATGCTAAAGTTCTGTTCTGCGATGACAGCGACATTCTGTAAAGGACCTGTTAGATGAATGAATGTTGACGTCATGCAAAGATTCAGTGATAACTGTTCATGTTTGCAAGATGTCCACGCTTAGTGATATGTTTACGCTCCGTTTAGATAACGTCATAATTGGTTATGCCCCGTGGATGATACACGTAAATAAAAATGGATCTCTGTTAAAGAGCTATTAGAATTGATTGGGGAATCAAATTGTTTAGCCAGAGCGAGATTTGCTCATCCCTTGAGGACCTGATGGTGTTCAATCCTAAAGTAGATGAATCATGCCAAATTACATCTTGTTGTGAAAGATTTCAATTTAAGACTTCCTAGATACAAGAGCACCCGATACACATTTATTTAATGCCACTTCCACAAACTGGTGGAGGTTGTTCCTAAATTAGTGGTTCAATAATTATCCCCATGCAGAACCCATATGACAAGCCGCTGTGGAAACCTATTAGCCAAGGAAGTGATGTGATATCTGGAGATTACACATATGCTTTCATAAAAGGTAAATGTTATATTGATGCGCTACTATGGCAAATATGTTATAAAAGCAATCGAAAATATGGACCAGCAGAATATTGTATTTGTAGACCAGGAAACGCTCCGTGACCAAAGGCGTGCGAACGTTGTTCGTGAGCCGCTTTCCAGGCGTTCGAAACGCAGCCGTGACCGATTTGTGCAGCAGACCGTGTCGCGTTGTGTTATATGTGTTAGTAGGGGAGCCGGTCGTTCAGAAAGCAATGACAAACTACTGAACGTAAAATTTGCCTAGTACATCAGCAGCAGCAGAAAAATGCCGGTGTTGACTGCAACGTCCTGCAAGGGGTATGCAACATTTTAAAAAAGAACAGAAAGGGCTTTCTGCAGAACAGGCGGATATTTGCGACGCTTTATGGCAAAAGCAGTAGAACAAAAGAAGAAGAAGAAGACATAAATAAATTATGGACCATTCTTGAAGACAAGGACAGTTATTAGAAACCACCATAACTGTGTACCACTGGAGCCAAAGTGCAGTAAGGACACAAGAAGGTATAGTAGATATATTCGCAGTCAATACAGGAGTGAGGCAGGATTTGCGTGTTTCTCTCTCCCACCCCCCTAGCCCAACCCATCCCGGCCGCTATTGAACACATGCATAGACAGCATATCCAAAATAAGCCAGCTTTGACAGAACCGATTCAGAACATGTCGAACTCTTTTCTTTAGATGACACAACAGATCCATATGTTATAAATGAGCCTTCAGTCTCAGACAATCAATGTCTGTTAGACAGCGACCAGGACAGATTTTAAAATTATATTAACAAGTTTACTTCAATATGTCATTCATTCATTCACTCATTCAGTAGCATGTTCTTTGCTGCAGAACCTGGCTCCCATAACAGCTTTCCGGAAAACTGTTCGATCACAAGCAAGATGTCCCGCGTTCGATACACCCATCTAGAGATCATCAGCCACATCCTGCATCCATCTTCTCTTTGGCCTTCCTCTTCCTCTCTTCCCAGGCATATTTTTTTTTTTTTTTTGCATATCCTTTACAGGACATCGCTGTCAACAGCAACATCTTTCAGCTGTCTGTTGATTTCTTGGCAAGATTACGCTCAGTAGTTTGCCATTGCTTTCTGAGCGGCCGGCTCAGTATCCCGCGAGTCACCAGCGAGTGTCGAACCGCTCCCAGTTCTCTCCCGCTACGAGACTCTGCGTGATAAACGGGATTACGGAGAAAGTGTTATAACCCCTCAGCCAGAGAGACCGGCTCCCAGGCATATACCCCTCCATTAATTTCTCTCCAAACTTTCATGACGTTTCAAGTGACCAAAATATATCAATTTTCTTTGTTTTATCGTCTTTAATAGCCAATCCTCTTCAATATTCAGCTCTCGAAGTATGGATGCATTTGTTGTTTTCTTTACCCAAGATATTCTTAGAACCCGTCTATAATATTTATATTCAAATGCAATTATGCGCTGTTCAGCTTGTTTAGTAAGTGTTCAGGTCTCACGGGCTTATGTTGCAATGAGAAAGATGCATAAATGTGGTTTCTGAGGAAATTGCAAAGAATACCATGGATAGACAGAAAAACCAATGAGCAAGTCCTACAAGAAACAAATGAAGATCGTAAACTGTTTAGTGACATTAGACGTAGACAGTCAAAAATTGTTGGGCATGTGATGAGAAGAAATGAATTGGAGAACTTGGTGTCAACTGGCAAGATCAAAGGGAGGAGACCAAGGGGAAGACCGAGAAGTAAATACCTGGATGGCTTGGCCACGTGACATGGTCGAGACAGCAACACGAAGCTGATCCACGACTCTGGTGATAGATGTGAGATGGCAAAACTTGACCGCCCACGCTTATCGGCATGGCACATGATGGATGATGTACGGAAGGCCTTACGTTTAGTTAAGTGTAGTTAAGTTTAGTTAAGTTTAGTTTATTTAGTTCAGTTAGTTCTTTTATTTCGTTTAGTTCGTTTAATTAGTTAGTTAGTTAGTTAGTTAGTTAGTTAGTTAGTTAGTTAGTTAGTCGCGATTCAAACTTTACAGCAAAGTATTACCCCATAATGCTCCGTTCCTGTGCCAGTGAATATCACACAAAATGCTCGTCACTGCCTCATGCGAAAAGTGGAAAAAACAGTAGTATAGACAAACCAACAGCACGCACAGGCAAGTACATGCATAAGGCAGCTGCCAGAATGCCAATACAACAGTCCACCACGAAAATTACAGTTTATCGTCTATAAAAGCGGCAATCACAAGAAAAGCAGCAGCTTCAGACACATTACTCCATATTGCAAAACTAACTAGTTCATCAACCGACCGCCGCCATTTTTTTAACATGCAGTTCATAATAAAAACATCCGTGGAAAGATGTAAAAGCACTCCACACGAAATCCACAGCTCACAGTACCGCTCCAAGCACTTGACTCAGCGATGGACGACAGAACCATGTACACCAGTCCAACATGAGGAAAATGCTTAAGCAAGCCGTAGCCAGAAAAAAAAAAACACTCCAGAGGCCTTAACAGCTCAAGCGCCTATCCGTCATATTGGACCGAAAGCTCATTAGAAAACAGTGGTACATGCCAATATTGTCAGTCATATCCTGGGATGCGAATCCTTAACTTCTTATCCTGACACGGAAACCCTATTTCAACAACACAAAAGTTTTTGCGAATAAGGTTCGGATCTTGTTAACCTCCTTGGCTAGCCCGTGAAGAAAGATTACATTCGTGCGCCGGTTGAACGCTATATTGAGAGGTGTATTAACTAAAATGTATCAGATTGTTAAAATGTGGCATCGCTTATAACAAGAGACAAAATCACAAGCGAAAGCAACAAGCGCGTACTTACAAACAATGCGCTATTGAAAATCATAGCCTTCTTCCTCTTTGATGTCCGTAATCTAGAATGAGCATTATTAGTCTATACTGAATGCTTACAGAAATATAGTGGTAAATAGAAAATTATCCCTAGATCAGGAAATCAACATCCGGATTGGTAAGGCAGCAACATCAATGAACACGTTAAGAAAAAGAGTCTGGGAGAACAGGAAGCTCGTTGCCAAAACAAAAGTCCTTGTCTATCAAGCCTGTGTCCTTAGTACTCTTCTTTATGGCAGTGAAACCTGGACAACTTACTCACACCAAGAGAAACATTCAAACAGCTTTCATATGCGGTGTCTGCGAAGAATTCTTGGTATTAAGTGGCAAGACAAAATCACAAATACTGAAGTATTGGAAAGATCAGGTTGTGTGACGGTTTATTCCATGCTTAGTCTTCGTAGACTTGGATGGATATGACATCTTAGGAGGATGGATGATGGTAGAATACCAGGATGGATGATGGTAGAATACC
>JACEFZ010005983.1:0-51520 GCA_014155875.1 Cepaea nemoralis | reverse complement strand
GGACTGTTGACATATTTTCATGGATTTAAAATCCCAGGTCTCAGTTCTGCAATGTTTCTGACTTCATATTGGGACAACTGATTTTCGCTTCTGTAAGAGTGCTATTTTTTTCCCTTTTTATTCTCGGGTAAACGCACGCCTTTTGTAGTTTTCGGGGCCTCTATCTAAACTCTGAAGTTAAGGGAAAATTTTTTCCTTTTGCCGCAAACTGTCAACAAAGATCTGTCAAAGAAGATTGATACGAGAGCAAGGGGGGCGCCCATGAAAAAAATGGTCGAACATAAAAGATCCATTGCCACTCATGGGGCGCGGGAAATTTAAAATATTCCCCTCAAAAAAAGGCAAAGGGGAAAATGATGATTGAAATTTAACGATGATTTATTAACATCCTGAAAATTTTCGTTCGATCACCCGCTAAATTTCCTTTCCCCAAAACAATCCTAGATTTTTGGGGAAAAAAAAAAAAAAAAAATTGTGGGGAAACCCTTTTTTTTTGAGGGCTGATCGTCCCCGAGCCCTGCTGGCCCCAAAAAAAGCTCCTGTGAATTTCATCACAGCTACTGGACTGGTAAACACGCAGACTAACCACCTTGCTTCCGCGGTTTCTGAGCGCGCACAAACGAATTCGTCAATAAGTAGTGTGCATTATAGTTTGGAAATTGGATAGCAGGGCGTAATTCGCGGAGATTATTAGAACACAGACACCTTACGAGTTAGGTTTAAGCTGTACTTCAGCTCTATCTACTGTTTTTCGGGCGTGTGAAAAACCTGGCTAGTGATAACGCCCTTTTAGGATGGTCTAGCTCAGTGGTTCTCAATCTTTTTTGGCCCGTGCCCCCCTTCAGCATATTTTCAGAACGTCATTCCCCCCATTTCGTATTCCCTACCTACAAATTTGGTCCGTGCCCCCCTTCACCATATTTTCAGAACGTCATCCCCCCCCCCCCCCCCCTTTTCGAATTTCCTAACTAAATATCCCCACCCCGCCCCTACACAGTATACGTAATAATGGAAGTTAAATTTAATAGCACATACTAAAACAAGTCTAGACGTCCACATAAAACGTGATTTGTGGGTTTACTGTCTTTATAAAATGAATTTTAGAAGGGTGAGACGTACAGAACCGTAAAGTGTGAAGGGAAAAACAATATCAAGTAATCGGTTCTTGTATTAACGCGATCTTTAAATAATCTTAATTCCTCCCCTGGAAACTCTAACATTCCCCCCGGGGGGGGGGGGGGGGGGGGGGGGGGGAGATTACCCACCGGTTGAGAACCACTGGTCTAGCTATTTGATGCTCATGACGCAATTGTCTTCTTTAGAAACGAGATGGCTTTGTTTTGAGTGACGTGTTTTACTTCTACAATTGCTTATAGATGTCAAAATGGTATGGTGTTTATGTATTCTCAAATATCTACTTACCTTTCATTACATTACTACCATATCAGTGAAAATGATGGCATTATTGGATACTTTAATAACAGCAGATGGATTATGTATTAAAGAAGTTAAATGCAAAATATGCCAACGCAAAAGCAGATTTCACAATATGAAGAATATTCTCTGTAACATAGCTTTGTTAATCCAGGTAAGAAAAATAGTTCTTGATAGCTATATCGATCCAATCCTGACGTATGGAAGCGAATTATAGACAATTAGCAGACTAGTGGGGAATTATGTGGAAGCTGCAAAGATGTGGTTTTACAGAAACAAATTTATAAAAAAAATACCATGGGCGGATAACGAGTAAAAAAGACATCTTAAAAGAAGATAACATACAAAGAGAACTGGTTATTCACATCTGAAGAAGACAGTTTACATGCTTGGAGTAAATGAACGTTCGAGAAGAGGAGAGGCAGGGGCAATCCGAGAGAGAAGATGCCACACAGTTTGACATCATGGCACGAAGGAACAACGGTATCAGAAATTATTAGCAATACACGAGATAGAAGGCTGTGGGCAGACATAACCCAGCAGGGACTGTGAACAGAAGAACAGTGAAACACATCACTGAAACTAATGTACTGAGCAGCAGCGATACTGGGGTGTCTGGCTAGAGCACCTCGATGACCAATACCTGGCTTCAACTAGCAGCAGGGTGAATTGAAGAACCGAAAAGATGTTTGCAATCTGATTATACTGGCCTTTACTCGGAGTACTTAGTGTCTGCCAGATCCTCTGGTCACTTCCATTCGCTCCAGACGTCTGGAAAACATACTAGCTTGACTAACCTGGAAACATCAACACCTCCACGTGTAGAACTCAAAAGTATGCTCGAAATATGTATTAACCTTAGGGGTGGTGCCACATCAATAACAGTTCCTGATCCACCAATTCGTATGCCATTAAACAAATCGATATGTAGAAGTTCTCAACAAAACAAAATCAACCAAACAACACATAAACCAACCGACACATCAACTAACTAAAACCAATGAACACACCCAGCAACCAGCCAACCAAAACCAATCAATGGTGCCACCTACCAACACAGTACTGTATGTAACAGACATATTCACTTTACTCTACTCTGAAGCATTTTTCCCCAAGCACGTTCTTTCATTCAAAAGCTCTATTAAATATCGTGGCTTAATGGAATTTAACTTGACAAAGAACGTCGTCGCATTAAATGGCGCTATAGGTACCCGAGTAAATCATGGTCTGGGAAATTGTATACTCAGACAAAGCCAAGGCCTGTGATCAGTGGCGGCCTGGTTAGTTTGTCAGTTTGCCCGATAGCAATTGGGCCCTGTTGGTATCTGATGAAATAAGTCCTATTAAACATTAGACAATACGGTTTACTGACCTTTCAGTAGCTTTGTCTCCTGGCAAAAAATACGTTTAGACCTCGCCCGCCATAGCCTATGATCTACGAAATCTTCGGCATTTTATAACCCTCAGCAGGAACTGTCAAGGGGTTACTTTTGCATTGACTTGGCTTTTATCTTCAACTTTAAATTACCAACCTACAGAATCCCAATTAAAACTGCGTATAAAGCGCAATTCTATTTCTCCCGATGCCGACGGGTTGCGCTGGATGTGTATTCGAATATAACTTTCCTTTCAGACTGTTTAGTTCCGGTAGGCAAAGGTTGAAGTATGGTCTCTCTCTCTCTCTCTCTCTCTCTCTCGTCCTCTCTCTCTCTCTCTGTGTGTGTGTGTGTGTATGTGTGTGCGCGCACACACACACACAAATATATATATTTATATATATATATATATATTATATATATAATTTTTATATTATATTAAAATATATATATATATTATATATATATATATAAAAATTTACTTAATTGTATTTATTTTTTCTAATTAATTTAATAGTTTTATTAAGAATATTTTCTTTATCCTGCACACTGTCTAGTCCTTCATTTCCTTTTAAATTTACCTTGGTTACTCCCCCAATTGACAAAGGGAGGGGGGTAACCCTTCAAAAGCCAAACCATGTTCGCCTTACCAAAACCAACTCTACTGGGAAAAAGGCCCCCAAAACCCAAAAGGCGGGGAAAATAAAAAAAATCGGATGACGCAAGGGAAGACCAGTCTACTGTAAAAAGGACAAGCAATGCCAAAAAGAAAAAAAATCCGGATGAGAAAAAGAAGAACCAAAGGACTAAAAATTTGTTCCAAAGTAACAGTAGCAATACCAACAACCGACAGTTATAAATAAACCCACGGGTACTGATGTATACCCATAGAAAATACGCATGGCACATTAAAGAAGTGATGTTTTCTTTTAAAAGTAACTGCAAGAATTCAGCTGTCACTTAGCATTACATGTATGTTTAAGCGTATTCTCTGATGTCAACTTCTCTCCCCATGCTTTCTATGAACGCCGATCAATAAATGTCAATTTATTTATAGTCTCCTTTCACAGCTTCAGAAGCTGACCAGCAAATGACGTTCTTGTGCAGCTGTCAGTTTATGTATAACGCCTCAGATACCCTCAGGATGTCGTCAAAGAAATGAATAGACCAGATTAACAGTCTTTGAGGAATTAAAAGAAGTAGTGTCAAACACAGCATTGAAAATATTCATATGACCAGAAATAAAGTCGCTATTTGGAAATGTAGGTTACTGCAGAGGGGTTGCATTGATATTGCCTTGCCAAATAACGGTGCCAGTTTTAACGTGCAACTTCTTTCAATATAACTCCCAGTTCAGAATGGGCCCACAATCAACTCACGCCAGGCCGTGTGGTGACTTGTTCATTATTGGTTGGATTTTGCAGCTGAAGTCTCTACTCCTTAGTCGTCTCTTACGACGACATGGTTGGTTACAGTGCTGCTATTCTTTGCTTCCCCTGTGGGCCCGGTACTATATGGGTGATAATAATACATTATTCGGTTTAAATTATTACAAAGAAATATGACATAAATAATATATAATTATGAATTTCCAGGCGTCGGTCGATGGCTATAGCTTTACATATTGACGTTAATGTATATAAGTACAAACAAAGCACTGTAAAAAGCCCTAGCTTAGTATAGTAACCAAACTTTAAAACTCTGACGTCAAAAAAAATAACCACAAATTAAACAGTCTGTGGCCGTTGCTGATATTCCTATAACGTTCTATCCTGAAATAAATATTGCTGAATGTAGGCTCCGTGGCGAAGGTGTTACGGACGCAGTTCGTAATCCCGCATACCCGCGTTCGAAACACAGTTGTGGGCGATTTGGCAGCAGACCGCCTTACGTTTTGTTTTAATGAAATGGTATGGGTGCCGGTCGTTCAGAAAACAATGGCAAACTACTGAACGTAAACTTACCCAGGAATCATGAACAGCCAAAAAAAAATATTATGGGGTTGACTGCTACGTCCTGTAAAAGATATGCAACAGCTTTTAAAAATACTTCCGATGTACTGACAAATGTTTATGATGAACAGGCTAATACGACGCCCACAATTGACATAACACAGTAACGTCGATAACCTAGCGTTTTTGTGTGGACGCTAGGGCCGCCATGTCGTGTCGGGTATCATCCAGCGTGGGAAAACCTCACTGCACTATACAAGTCAATGTGTCTTACTGCGAAAGCAGGATTTTCTCACCGAGTTCGAAGAATATTACATCGCAAAAATACCACAGAAATTCGTATCAAAGACAACAGATCAGACCTGGCATAAAATATAATAAGTCACTAACAGAAGACTTGATCTTTCGCCTCTTGGTACCTGTTTATCTGATGAAATCAACAGTATAAATTCCCCCAAGGAGCGAGCACGATAGGAGGCTACCGATCGCCAGCAGGAGTTCCCCGTAAAGGAATATTTCGGCATCTTTAACGTCTTAACAATCTTTGGGGCCTTACCCACCTAGGCCACATGCGTCTTTCTCCTATTGTTAATTTGAGCCTCGATTTTTAGCTTCCAGGTTTGCATATCGCTTGCAGCACTTTATCTCACAAATACGCCGCTATTTGCGCCTACCCACAATCCACCCAGCTGTCGGGTAGGTGAGCATATACACTCGGTGCATCGTGACCTGCCGAACAATCTAGCACCGAAATTTTACCGTGACAAAGCCAGTTCCTTTCCTCGAGCCGTTTTGCTCGTCGCCGCCTCCACATCAACGATTCGCTATAACACGTTCTGTGTTCTTGTCTGAAGTTGAAGCCTACCTGTTGACTTATTGGGTAATGTTCAAGTTACAGATATTGGCTGGACAGATGTTGAGTGTCGACGACCGTTACGTTCTTTTTCGTCGACATAATACCCTTAATTGTTTACGTTTTCCCCAATGCGAATCAGAGTCAGAGAGAGAGAGAGAGAGAGAGAGAGAGAGAGAGAGAGAGAGAGAGAGAGAGAGAGAGAGAGAGAGAGAGAGAGAGAGAGAGAGAGAGAGAAGGAGGGCTCTTGTGAAACATAACCTTAAAAAGTAAGTCTCGAAGCATAAACCCGCTATCGATCTGTGATGTGTCAGGACCGCCACATTTTGTAGGATGATTGCATGCAGAAAGAGGTGGCCAGTTTTCCCCTCCCGTAGCAAGCCCAAGTATCGAATGCTCACCCGACCACGCTCATGCCAATGTCGGCGCAACTGCCTAACTAACTGTTCAGCCAACGAGTCCGCCATAACTATAGAAAAAAAAATGTTTTGCATATCCTTTACAGGACATCGCTGTCAACAACAGCATCTTTCAGCTGTATGTTGATTTCTTGGCAAGATTACGCTCAGTAGTTTGCCACTGCTTTCTGAGCGGCCGGCTCAGTTATCCCGCAAGTCACCAGCGGGGGCCGAACCGCTCCCAGCTCTCGCCCTGCTACGAGACTCTGCGTGATAAACGGGATTACGGAGAAAGTGTTGTAACCCCTCGGCCAGAGAGACCGGCATAACTGTAGAAGGAAATACAAAATTGGTGGTCGATGGGGAATATTCCGTAACTTGTTTCTTCTGGTGTGAGTATTACTAAACAAATAAACACGCTTGTTATGATATCTACTTACTGTTGACGGTTTCTGCTGGGAGGGATAGGCGGGTTCAGAAGATGCGGCATCTGAGCATAACAAGAATCGCTACAAGAGTTTGAGGTCGTCTGATCGATCTGCACATAGCTGCTTCTAATAAGCTAGACTTCCCGTGTCCTGTGGCATTTTTAAGACAGACGTTTCGCCAGTTGGCCACCAGCTTCTCTTTAACTCAACATAACATATATATCTTCTTATATATAAAAGGCAATCTCCGTATTTATGTATGTCCTTTATGCGTTCGCGAACGGTCCATCCGATTGAGATGAAATTTTCTACACGCCTTCCTTTCATTCCAGAGCTGCCAACTGTGATATTTTTTTAGTGTGAAATCGCCTGCTTACTCAGTATTATTTCATTTTTCATTTTTCATTATAATTTCATATATCTCAGGGGACCTAACTCTGTAAAAGTTATTTCAAGGGGCATAACTTTTCTGTATAACTTATAGTCATATTGTGGCATCGTTTTCAAAGATTTATAAACTCTTTGTCCATAGTTATGTACCGGCATATGAGTTATAATAAATAATGATACAATCTGTAAGGCATTTTCAAAGTTTTCATAAAAATAATGCACAATGCATAACATTGTACCTCATCTTTTTTTGCTTAAGAAGTTACTGTAGTCATGCAGGTGATTAGAAAGAGTTTTCATTACAAATAATGGATGGTGTGTGGAAGGACATTCTTTTAAGTTACTTTTTTTGTTGTATGAATTTAATGAGACGCTACCCGCCAGGAGCTGGGCGAAGCCACGCCGGGTCAGATAGATAGACAGACCCACCTTTTCGCTGCAGTTGTCTACTCCTCCTTTTCCTTCTTCTGCCATTTACCCAAGTTAATTGTTGGGGGAAGATGTAAAGATCTTTCAAGTGCTCTTTCTAATGCTTTTTGTAAGTTGGTCTTCGTTTATCTAAGGTTGTTCTAACTGCAACCAATAAATGATTAGACAGACAGGCAGACAGACAGACAGACAGAGAGGGAGGGACGGACAGACAGACAGACAGACAGACAGACAGACAGACAGACAGACAATCAGACAGACAGACAGACAGACAGACAGACAGTCGGGAATGGGAACTTATATGACTACTTATATAAATTAAATGAGATGCTCGCCATCAGGGGATGGGCGAAGCCGGGCCGGATCAGACAGACAGACAGACAGACAGACAGACAGACAGACAGACAGACAGACAGACAGACAGACAGACAGACAGACAGTCGGTAACGGGAACGAGAACTTATATGACTACTTATATGAATTAAATGAGATGCTCCCCACCAGGGACTGGGCGAAGCCGGGCCGGGTCAGCTAGTCTTATATATAAATTAGGATCGTCTGTCTGTCTGTATGTATGTATGTATCTATGTATGTCCTTTATTTGTTCGCGAACGGCCCATCCGATTGAGATGAAATTTTCTACACGCCTTCCTTTCATTCCAGAGCTGCCAACTGTCATAGTTTTTTTTTCTTCTTCCTCCTCCTCCCTCCTCCCCCTCCCAAAATACGTACGTAAATATATGATGATGATGATGAAAGAATCCCCGAACCAAAACGCTAGGGAAAGGGAAGAAAATGACGTGACTACACAGAATCGTCACACGGCAATCATCATCATCAAGTGCCGTGCCGGCTGGCGTAGGCGTTCATGGCTCTCCGTAGATCTCAGTCTTTGGTTTTTTGGATCAACTCTGCTGCTGATATTCCTCCATGCCACGGCAATATCAATAACAATTCATCTTTTTATGTGTAAGGAAGTTATCTACAGTCGTGTAGAAGGGAAGAACTAGACGAGTATGAATTCGGAATGGCGAACTCTCTCCTCCTCTCTTCTCCTCCCTCCTCCTCCCTCCTTCTCTTCCTCCTCCCTCTCCCTCCTCCCTCTTCCTTCTCCCCTCCTCCTCCATCCTCCTCCCTCCTACTCCATCCCCCCTCCTCCCTCATCTTCCCTCCTCCTCCCTCTCCCTCCTCATCCCTCCTCCTCCTCCTGCCTCCCTCCTCCTCCTCCTGCCTCCTTCTCCCTCATCATCCTCCCTCCTCCTTCTCCCTTCTTCTCCCTCTTCCCTCTTCCTCCTATTACCTCCTCCCTCCTCCTCCTCCCTCCACCCTCCTCCTCCCTTCTCCTCCTCTTGCTCCTCCCTTTCCTTGCTCCTCCTCCTCCTCTACCTCCTCCTCCCCCTACCTCTTTCCTCCTCCCTCCTCCTCCTCCTCCCTTTCCTTCCTCCCCTCCTCATTCTCCCTCCTTCCTCTCCCTCCATCCTCCTCCTCCTTCCTTCTTCTCCCTCTGCCTCCTCCCTCCTCCTCTCCCCTCCTCCTCCCTCCTTCTCCTCCTCCTCCTCCTACCCTCTTCCTCTCCTAACTCTCCCTCTTCCTCCTCCTTCCTCTTCCTCCCTCTCCCTCCTCCTCCTCCCTCTTCCTCCTCCTCCCTCCTCCTCTCTCCTCCTCCCTCCTCCCTTTTCCTCCCTCCTCCTCCTCCCTCTACCTCCTCCCTCCTCCTCTCCACTCTTCCTCCTACCCTCTTCCTCTTCCCCTCCCCCCTATCCCTCCTCCTCCCTTCACATTCCTCCTCCCTCCTCCTCCTCATCCCTACTTCTCCCTCCTCCTCCTCCTTCCTCCTTCTCCCTCTCCTCCCTCTACCTCCTCCCTCCTCCTCCCTTCACATTCCTCCTCCTCCCTCTTCCTCCCTCCTCCTCATCCCTCCTCCTCCCTTCTCCTCCTCCCTCCTCCTCCCTCTACCTCCTCCTCCCTTCACATTCCTCCTCCTCCCTCTTCCTCCTCCCTCCTCCTCCTCATCCCTCCTTCTCCTTCTTCCTCCCTCTTCCTCCTCCTCATCCCTCCTCCTCCCTCCTCCTCATCACTCCTCCTCCCTCCTCCTCCTTCTTCCTCCCTCTTCCTCCTCCCC
The DNA here is from genome assembly GCA_014155875.1 of Cepaea nemoralis. Taxonomy (NCBI): domain Eukaryota; kingdom Metazoa; phylum Mollusca; class Gastropoda; order Stylommatophora; family Helicidae; genus Cepaea; species Cepaea nemoralis. Next base: position 42,138 of record JACEFZ010005983.1, on the reverse strand, counting down.
CCTCTCCGCCTCCTCCCTCCTCCTCCCTCTACCTCCTCCTCCCTCTACCTCCTCCCTCCTCCTCCCTTCACATTCCTCCTCCTCCCTCCTCCTCCTCTCTCCACCTCCCTCCTCCTCCTCCTCCCTCTACCTCCTCTCTCCTCCTCCCTTCACATTCCTCCTCCTCCCCCTCCTTCTCCCTCCTCCTTCTCCCTCTTCCTTCTCCCTCCGCCTCCTCCCTCCTCCTACTCTCTCCTCCTCCTCCCTCTCCCTCCTCCTCCCTCTCCTCCTCCTGCTCCCTTCTCCTCCTGCGTTCTCCTCCTCCCTACTTCTCCCTCCTCCTCCTCGCCTCCTCCTCCCTCCTCCTCCTAATCCCTCCTCCTCCCTCCTATTCCTCCCTATTCCTCCTGTCTCCTCCCTCCTCCTCCTTCCTCTTCCCTCCTCCACCTCCCTCTTCCTCCTCCCTCCTACATTTACCCAAGACAGACAGACAGTCAGACAGATAGTCGGGAACGGGATCTTATATGACTACTTATATAATTTAAATGAGATGCTCTCCACCATGGGCTGGGCCGGGTCAGACAGACAGACAGATAGATAGATAGATAGATAGACAGACAGACAGACAGACAGTCGGGAACGGGAACTTATATGACTACTTATATGAATTAAATGAGATGCTCCCCACCAGGAGTTGGGCGATGCCGGGCCGGGTCAGACAGACAGACAGATAGATAGTCGGAACGGGAACTTATATGACTACTTATATGAATTAAATGAGATGCTCCCCATCAGGGTCTGGGCGAAGACGGGCCGGGTCAGACAGACAGACAGACAGACATAGACAGACAGACAGACAGACAGACAGACAGACAGACAGACAGATAGTCGGTAACGGGAACGAGAACTTATATGACTACTTATATGAATTAAATGAGATGCTCCCCACCAGGGTCTGGGCGAAGCCGGGCCGGGTCAGCTAGTTATTAATATTGCTGACTGCCATTGAAAACATAGAGAAACAATACAAAGTCAGCACAATAGAGAACAAAGAAAGATATGCGGAAGTAAGAAATTCAAATACCGGTCCATTAAAACAACTACACCGCTTAGCTGAAGTAAAAAACCAGAAACTCTTAAACAAAGCCAGCTCTGGTCAACAAAGATTGTCAACTGCAATTTGCAAACAATCACCTGGATAAACGGACGGGGCAAACTTGGCACATACACAGGACTCTGAAAGACGTGTGTGGAGTGTCTAAAGAAGTAACATGAGCTGACTTCAGCATAAACACAAGAACTACATGGGTGGCCGCTGGAGAATATTACCATCAGGTTCAAACTCTGATGTCGATATAACAACACAGATAAGTAAACGTTTACAATTGTTCAACGGGTTCCTTTGCCATTATAACTTAACAACCGCACATATGGGTTAATAGGTGGCAGAATAATTTAAATATTCAGTATTACGCCAGAATCCGAGTGGCAGGAAGAAGTCCGGAGATCACATAGCGATTGCACTAGCTTTTCAAAGTGTAATAATTGTTGATGGCTTATACGGTGTTCTCTCGGTTCGAGTGTCAGGACTTAACAATCTATGCGATGACGTTCATTCAACTATGCACATGTACTGCAGTCTAGAAACATCAAAGCTAAACTGTTGGCTTTGGAAGTTATTGAAGTGATTCTCGTTAAACTATGTGACAGCTTGAGCATTTTGCCCCATGACGTAGGGGGGAGGGAGAGGAGAGAGAGAGAGAGAGAGAGAGAGAGAGAGAGAGAGAGAGTGGGGGATATGGAGAGAGGGGGGGGGGAGTAAAGAAGATAGAGAGAGGGGGGAGGGAGAAAGAGACAGTGAGAATGAGATTATAAAGATAGTGACACGACAAATATAACATATATAAGGGGGTGTAAAGATAGTGACATGACAAATATAACATATAAATGATATATAAAAAAGGGGGTTTAATGGTGTGAGGGCCGGCTTCATTGCACCAGGTTTTATCCATATGGCTCGGCCTCCTCCCACTGGGCAGTCTGCTGAAAGTGTCACACAACTCACGAACACCAGCAGCTCCAGCGACGACCCCAGGAGTCTCCGAGACAGACAGGGATCAGCTGCCACGGACAGGAAAAAGAACAGAACTATATAAAGATGGTCAAATATAAACATCCAGCAGTGAATATCTGAGATCTATACTCTGTAAACTGTAAAACCAGATTTCTATCAGAAAAGATAGTAATTAAGTAATTCCCAATCCGCCACTTTCTCGTCAGTACAACCACAACTGTTATCTCTAGTAAAATAATTACAACTAGCCCCAAGCTTCTGGTCGCATTTATTATTCCTAGTGCTCCCAATCAATTTGCGTGCAGACATATAACTCTTTATAGCAGTGGTTTTCAACCTGTAAGCCAGGCCGCCACGAAGAACCAAGACAGGTGGCCAAGTGGCGCGGGGCGGGGGGGGGGGGGGGGCCGCGGGCATGAGTATTATTTTTTCTATATGTAGAATACAATAAAAATATTTTCTACAACAATGTATGACACCATATATAAATAAAATAAGGGAATGTCTTTTCCCCTAACTTGCGGTGTACTGGGTATCTGGTTATAGCCTCATTTAAAATGACCAATCGACACTCTACGGATGATGTGGCTAATATCACACAGGCCGCGCCACGCTATTTCTCATTACATGTTGGTACCGACTTCAGGCCAGCACGGGCCATTTATTAATTTTTAAATATCCGTTTTGGTGGAAGGGTGGAAGAAAGGAAAGAAGAGAGAGAGAGAGAGAGAGAGAGAGAGAGAGAGAGAGAGAGAGAGAGAGAGAGAGAGAGAGAGAGAGAGAGAGAGAGCTCGAATGACCACCGGGTCAGCAGGCAGGCCTGATGTGAGTGTCCGTGTGTTCTACTATGAATAACATTCCCACATTTTAACTAACTATTATTAGTATTTATGGGTGCAGGATATGACAAGCGATCTCCAGATGAGTGTATCGGACGAGGGACATCTTGCTTATGACCGAGAAGTTTTCAGGACGGTTGTTATGGGAGCGAGATTCTGCAAGGGACATGCTACTGAATTATTAGTATTTAATTTTTTAAAAATAATTAGTCGCATGCCCTTCGCAGGACGTAGCAGTCAACCCCAGCATATTGGCTGTTAGTGATTCCTGGGGAAATTTTACGTTCAGTGGTTTGCCACTGCCTTCTGAACGACCGGCACCTATACCTTTTTTCAAAAAAAAACAAAAACAGCATCACTGGGTTTCGAACCCGTGTATACGGGATTACGAATCGCGTCCGTAACTCCTCCGCCATTGATTCTTAAAAGCCTTCCAAAATAAAGCTCTAAAGAAGAGTTTTTGAAAAAAAAAACACTCATCTGTTGGCTAAATTATTGCTAGACTGTTTTACCAGTTATGAAGCAGACGAGCCACAGAAAGAACGTAGGTTGGTTACTGTAGTCAAGGGCACAAGAAATGTTCAAAACCGCTGTGTTGTAAATATGAGCTGTAACCAAAGTTAAGCTGCCTGAAACACCTGACGTCGAACAGCAAGCACAACCTGGTAAATTAGTGGAGAAAATTAGCAGATTCCTGGCCATTACAACATGCACCGGGGAGTTATCGTCAACTGGGGAATGAGACTTCTTCTATCCCGTCGGCCCGGGCGACACATTTGGCTTGAGATTGGAAGGCGTAAATCCCCCATTAAGTATGAAGGTAATATGGATCACTAGCCATCGCCCGTATTAAAATAGATCACGGACAGGCAGACAGATAGGCAGACAGTTAAATAGGTAGACAGATATACAGACAGACAATTTGATAGACAGATAGATATATGAGCAGGCGGGCAGAGTGACGGACGAACGCACAACCAGTTAAATTAGCAGGCGGACAGACAGACAGACAGACAGACAGACAGACAGAGACCAGTAAGGTCGGTTAATAAACTAAACTACTGACTGGCTAACGAGATACAAAACTGCAGTGATATATCACAGATGGGGAGTACCACACTTTACCACATTAAACCAAGCCGTTGAACGCAGCAACACATTACATGAACTCCAAGTGTTTACGATTGATTGGAGGAAAAGCATCTCACGTGAAATTGCGGTCGGCAAGGACACGAAAACAAACAATGTAACAACGTGCAATTTTAATTACACTATAAGCAGGAGAAACACATGCATCATCTAGCTCCGTACGCACTTATTTCTTGTTTATTGATGTTGCAGGGGAATACGTTCCTCCTAAATTTTCAAGTGCCCGGCCGTATGGCGTGGGAGACTGTGAATCTCCATAATTCTTGCTCTCTGGAAATATTTATCAATTCATGCCATGATGTCTTGCCATAACATGATGCAACACCGCTCATCTTTTCCGTCTGTCGCTCTCAATTGTCTTTTTTTTTCATATCTTCTCAACACCAGACTTTTACTGCTGCCGTTGACATCTTGACAAGTTTACGTTCAGTAGTTTGCCATTGCTTACTGAACGACCGGATCCCATACCAATTCGTTAAGAACTAGCCGTCTGCTGCCAAATCGGTCACAGCTGTGTTTCGAACGCAGGTAAGCGGGCTCACGAATCGCGTCCTTAAGACCTTAGCCACGGAGCCCAAATGCCTTTACTATTCAATTAACAGCGAATACAATACGCAATAGTTGTTTTCTTCTGATTTTCTTATGCCAAGAAGAATTAATTGACTAACTGATTCAAGAATCGAAGTCATAACCGTCCTTGCTTGGCTGGTTGTTTGGTTGGTTGTGAATCCCCTGGAAAATTCAGAGGGTATTAAGGGAGTGTTAATCCTTAAGTCTGATGTATTGCTTTTCAGATCTCTGGAGCCTACATCTATCAGGTTAAGTTAGCTGTAAAGACACTACTGTATTTTTTTTGTTCAGATCGTTGGAAGCTACATCTATCGGATAGAGTTAGCTGTAAAGACATTTCTGTATTGTTTATAATTCAGATCGTTGGAGCTTACACATCTATCGGGTTGATTTAGCTGTAAAGACATTTCTGTTACGTTTTTTAAATTCAAATCGTTGGAGCCTACATCTATCGGGTTGAGTTAGCTGTAAAGACACTTCTATATTGTTTTAAATTCAGATCGTTGGAGCCTACATCTATCGGGTTGAGTAAGCTGTAAATACATTTCTGTATTGTTGTTAATTAAGACCCAGTCTGCCAGTGTGTGAACATGTGTTTGTTGTTTCTCCACAGAAACATACCTTTTTGTTTAACTTTATATTGAATCTTCGCGTCCGCAGGTGGATACCTGTAAACTTGTGAACGCTTAGTTGGTGAAGACCGACACGTTGCAAACATCTAAAAATACGCAGGAAAGTATGCCCCGAGGTTTGGCAAGTGTTTCGAGATACTGGAATACCAATGTTGGTGAGATGCGGTTGCTAGGATCATGATGTTTTGTGTTAGCATTATCATTAATGTAGAATTGAAACTGGACGATAGCGAGAACTCACTGTTGCAATAAAGTCAGCCAGATCATTTGGGCAGACGTCACAAAGACTACACATGAAACATGTGATGTTATATACAGGAAGAGCATTGTTCAACACACGCCCCTCGTACTCCATACATCAGTGACAGTTCTAAATATTTACGGCAAAGAGAGAAAGAAAACAATGTAAAAACATAGATAGAATCTCTGCGTGTGATGATGATGCTTAATGTAACACGGACGGGTATGCTAAGAAATTATTCTACAAGGAATTAAGTTGGCGTAACGCCGATGTTAGACTTCGTTACAAGACAACGTGTTTTCACGCGTCACCTGACAGTACTGCACACAAAGCAATATTCTTCAACTGCAACTGGACACAAGTAGAGGGCCCATCTGACAAAAGATGGATAAACAGAATATCTGAGGTAATAGCAGCAACAGAAGAAGAAGAAGACGAAGAAGAAGAAGAAGAAGAAGAAGAAGAAGAAGAAGAAGAAGAAGAAGAAGAAGAAGAAGAAGAAGAAGAAGAAGAAGAAGAAGGAGGAGGAGGAGGAAAAAGAAGAAGAAGAAGAAGAAGAAGAAGAAGAAGAAGAAGAAGAAGAAGAAGAAGAAGAAGAAGAAGAAGAAGAAGAAGAAGAAGAAGAAGAAGAAGAAGAAGAGACAGGCGGACGGACGGACAGAGAGATAGACAGACAGACGGACAGAGAGACAGACAGAGAGACAGACCGAGAGACAGAGAGACAGAGCGAGAGACAGAGCGAGAGACAGACAGATAGATAGATAGATAGATAGATAGATAGATAGATAGATAGATAGATAGATAGATAGATAGATAGATAGATAGATAGATAGATAGATAGATTTACTACATCATCAAATGTTAAGACCTAGTATATATGCGAAGTCCCCTACTACAGACAACCCTTCTGGCAGTATACATGCCATGAGTATGTTTAACAAACTATCTGAACGTGAGATTACAGCTGACCAGGCCGTTTGCTTAAGTGAGTACGTGACTTAAACCAGGTCGTGTCCACTCCAGCTATTTCTCTGACCGTGCCGTGACGCTGGCACCCAATGTAACTGAAACCTGGCAAGGGGATAGGACAAAGAGGGCAGTAATTACATCTGGGAGAAAGCAGCTGGTTATTCTACTATGAATGGAGAAGTTGGACATTTCAACTAGGCGAACGGTTAGGGACATGCTACACAGGAAACCAGGGGTGTTGATCACTTCATGTAGAAGTAAGTTCAGTGTACGACATAAGATTATGGTCCGCATAATTCCTGTATACTTTGGCGATTCCGAGTATAGTAAGTTGATAATCATGCGCATAATAAAGGAACCGGCAAACCCAAGTATAATAGGTATAGAATCAGAGATGCTGTAAATCCACACAGAATACACCCAACCCACAATAGGGTAGCTGGTAGCACGAACAAGACTACACTTACAATAAGAGAGCTGGCAATTTCGCACAGAATACACCTAGAATAAGAGATTTGGTACTTCTATAAAGAGCACGCCTAGAATTGGTAATTTCTTACAAGACACACATAGAATTGGTAATGTCTTACAGAACATATGTCATCATTACCATCATCAAGTGCTCTGCCAACTGGTGTAGCGTTCATGGCTCTCCATAGATCTTGGTCTTTGGTGTTCTGGATCAACTCTGCTGATATTCCTCCATGCCACCGTCTCAATCCATCCAGCATAATTTATCTTGATCTGCCTATGCCTCTCTTCTCCTTGATCTTTCCAGTTGTCAGCATATCTAGAACTGGTAATTCCGTACAAACCATACATAGAATTGATAATTCCTATAGAACACAGAGCTAGAATTGGTAACTCCACACAGAACACGCCAAGAATTTGTAATTCCATAGACAACACCACTACAATTGGTAATCCCATATAGAATACCCCTATAATTTGTAATTCCATAGATAACACCACTACACTTGGTAATTCCATACAGAACACCCCTAGAATAAGAGAGTTGGTAATTATTTAAAGAACACACATAGAATAAGAAAGTCGGTACTTCCAGAAATAACACACCTTAGACTGGCAATTCCTTACAGAACGACAAAAAAAGTAGTTTCATGTCCTTCACGGGACGTCGCCGTCGACCTCGGCATTTTGGCTGCTTGTGATTTACTAGACAATGTCTACGTTCAGTACTTTACAATTATTTTAACCACCGACGCTCATAACATCGAAGCCAAAGCAAGGCGGTTTGCTTTCAAATAGCCTATAGCCGATGTTGAACCCTCAGCTCAGTCAGTTAGTTAGTGATCTGTTGGGGATAGCACTACGGAAAAGTCCATGGGTGCTCATAATCTCCCAGCAACATATGCATCATCGTCTGGCGGCTAACAGAATGTGCTGGTTAACGAGACCCCTCATTCTCCCGTTGTGCCTCTTGTATCTAGTCGTGCCAATTCTTACTCCCAAGTCCCCTCTTCCCCCCCCCCCCCCCCCACCATCAGCTCAGTATGTCGGGCAATAGTGAAAGACATTCATTGCCCATAAACCACAGCACTGGCTTACAGAACACACTGGACATAAATAGTCCCATACCACATACAGACATACACACACAGACGCACGCACACAAATATATAGTGCACAGGGACTGACATTGTACTCTTCTGCTGTAGTGGAGAGCAGTATGCCGCCGCCGGCTCCTAATCCTAACAATTGTGTCCTTCATATAGGTAACCTGAAGACGTCTGAACAGAAGCCAATTAATGACCTTAATAGGTTACTCGTATCAGAAACAGACAATGCATATTCCTTGGACATATGAAGGAGTACACCGAACACTATCACAGCAGAAAAGTTGGAACAAAGTGGGAGGAGGAGTACAGATAGAGAGAGAGAGAGAGAGAGAGAGAGAGAGAGGAGAGAGAGAGAGAGAGAGAGAGAGAGAGGAGAAAGAGAGAGATAGGGTGAGAGAGGTGTGCGTGCCATGGTGTGTATGTGAGAGAGAGAGAGACAGCGAGAGAGAGAGACAGCGAGAGAGAGAGAGAGAGAGAGAGAGAGAGAGAGAGAGAGAGAGAGAGAGAGAGAGAGAGAGAAGGAAGGAAGGCCTATAGATAAGATGTTAGACTGCGTGACATCGAGGAACGTTTGTAGTGAACAGAAGTGATATCAACACCCAACAAATCAGGCTTTCCTGTGGATGAGAACAACGATCAAAGCCATATACGGCATGGACAATAAAAAGAAGGGTCGTGTAGTGCTGTTACATACCATACGCGCATTTGGCATGTGGTGGCAGACCCATATGTTACAGACCAATCGGTACTCAGTGGGTGATGTGGTCAGTATCAGGCTGGCCACTTTTACTTCCCATGACATTTCCGGGTATCCATTTTAGGCTGCGTCCAAATGTAGCCCAGGACAGTTTTACACGTCCGCCCCATACGGATTCGAACCCATGATCACCGGGTCCGTAAGCAAACGCCAAGCCACCGTGCTATCGCGTCCCCCATAGGATGTGTGTACAGCTATATTATTATTATTATTATTATTTGTTGCGCTTGCTAACTTTGAACTCAAGCGTAGTCCAAACACACTACTTCTAGTAGCACAGGACGGAATTTTCCGTCTGCATAAGCTTTCCCTATTACCAGTGTTCCTCGCCATCAGGCGAACCCACTCCGACTTCGGAGGTACTTGTAATTTACGTCCCCGAGTCAAGGACGAGAAGTCAACAATTTAGCCCAACTCCGGTGTAGGGGTTATACCCCCTACCTCAGCATCAGCACACCGACTGTTTAAGAACGAGCGCTCTTATCAATTCGGGTATAAAACACCAACAGGTGACTCTGAACGTCGAGACTCAGCTACTCATCTCATCATTGTCAACTGACTCATAATTCCCCACACTCAGACTGCTCAACAGCCCACATACAAAAGCCCACACAATCGAATACATCCGTTAACTTGTCCTCACATTCCGGTACAGCATGAAGACGGGCAGCATTCCTCCAACTTCTCACGACTATCTTAAAATCAAATATCAGCTTTCAGGCGGCCTGGACGTGTATCTTCCAGTCTGTCTCTCTTATCACAAAAGCCAACAGACCTCTAACCCTGTGTACGTGTTTAAAGGAAACAAACAGTGCACATGCCTTGAAGCTCGCATATCTGAGCTGGCATAACTCCGACGTTTATCACTAGATCTGGTACAAAACGTGCGTGTTATAACGCGCTTGCAGCACACGTCTTCTAGACAAATAACAGCCATATGGGGTTTTTTCCACGCAGAACTCGAAATCCCTAAAGATATATAACGAATAAGAAAGATGTTGACTACAGCAAGATATGACAATATAAAATGAAACAATAAAGGCATGTTCAGATTATACCCCAAAAAACGTGTTAATATTAACAGAAATGAATGTATGGGGAGAACACGGACGGGGGTGCATGGGATAACTGAGGGTAGGAGTGCTTCGAGTGAGTTGGTAGAAGGTCTATGAATACAGGGTGTCAGGAGAAGATTATGAGGACACATACGTGTACATAAAAGCTGTGTATATGTCCGTGTGCTGTAGTTTGTCATTGCTTTCTGAACTGCCGACGCGTCATACCATCGAAATCAACGCATAGCCGTCTGCTTCCAAAATGCCGAGGCAAATTTCGAATCCTCGACTTGTTATGTTGGCAAATTATGCAACGAAGTTCCACTATTCCCTAAGCCACAGCGCCGGCCAATAAATTTGTATCAGTGAAATTAACAAAACCCTTTGTTACACAGATCAATTCACCTGTCAATGGCTGTAAACTCCTTAGACAGTTAAGGCAATCGTATTACTTATTGCATACGAATTGTGTTGCATAGACTAAGCCAGAGATGGTAAGACGAAGGAATCAATTTGTTCTTCAAGAATCTTCAGTTCATTTCGGGACTAGGTCTTTATAAATGTATTCAAATTATTATTACTTTAACTGTTACAGCACGGGTATGAATGCTGGTCGTTCAGAAAGCAATGGCAAGCTACTGACCGTAAACTTCCAAAAATTACAGACAAAAAAATGCTGGGATTTGACTGCGACGTCCGGTAAAGGATATGCAACTACATTTGTTAACTCCAGAAAATGAGATTGTAACAAGGTAGTTATAATCCCGTACACGCCCCTTCTGTAACCGTCTGTGTAGGTCGTAAGAGGCGACAGGATGGTTGGTATAAGACTGGCCACTTCATACTGTGTACAGATCTCTCCAACATCCAACCAACCATGTACTAGCCTACAGAGGGTTTGGCTTTCGTGGTGCAAGATTATACTTTTTGCATATCCTTTACAGGACGTGGCAGTCAACCCCAGCGTTGTTTTTTGTGTGATTTCTTACCAAGTTGCCAAGTTTACTTTGAGTAGTTTGCCAATGCTTTCTGAACGATCGGCAATCATACCTTTGTATGGGAACATGGCGGTCTGCTTCCAAATCGCCTGCAGCTGTGTTTCGAACGCGGAATACAGGATTACGAATTGCATTCGTAACTCCTTCGCCACATAGCCTGTTATTGTAAGTGTAGAATACGGTGACGTTCACGCCAACGAATACAAAGCGTGTGGCTAATATACTGAATATCACGTTCAGACGTGACGTTTCCAAGACAAGCACACATTTTCTACCATACCAGACCCGGAACATGTCCGGTCAACAAAATGGTGACTACAACTACCGATTTTATTTCAAGTGCAGTCTCCCTACAAATTTCAGAAGTCTCATCTTATCTCATTTTATCATGCCTCTCTTGTACCTTGCGGTGTCGAGGTGAAGTATAAACAGCGGGAGAGTGCCCGCTTATGGGCGTCATGTACCGTTTATACTTCTTAGTTTTTCTACTAGCAGTATGAAGATCCCCTGCCGGCTTGCTAGGACAAACATCTGACCATTTCAGAAGTTTACAGCCAAATTAAAACCATCTTATTGAAACTAAACTGATGCCTTATAGGAAAATCTGTCTAATTCTAATGGAAGGCTGTGGAAACAGATCATAACACATGCTGACTAGGGCATGATGCATACAACATGATGCTATGCATATGCTTAACGAGATCCAGCCATTAGTTTTAGATTGTGAGCAGGATACAACAGACTGATATATCATCTATATCACAAGTTTAAGATAAGTTCGTCGAATCTCTCTCTCTCTCTCTCTCTCTCTCTCTCTCTCTCTCTCTCTCTCTCTCTCTCTCTCTCTCTCTCTCTGTATGTGTGTGTGTGTGTGTGGGGGGGGGGGGGGGGAGCAGTTATTTTCTAGCCCCGCCGCACAACAATGAGAGTAAACAAATAGGGCTTCAACGAACTTCATTCCCACAAACATTATATGAGAAATTCACGAGTCTGAAACTAATAGAACATCGGAAAGAGGCGGTCATAGTTTTTTTTTTTTTTGCTTGTTTGTTGGCCACGTTATGAGAAGTCAAAAACTGGAACATATTGTGACAACCAGAAAGATTTGCGGAAAGACAGATAGAGGAAGACAGTGTGAGAATATTATTGACAGTCTTGTGTCACGGAAGGGAGTCAACACACGAATTGATCTATGATGTCCGAGATCGTAAGTTGTGGAGAAGCATGATCGCCCAAGCAAGCCGGCAAGACACTGTTGATGAAATTAACAGATGCTGTTATTCAAGACATTAACGTTATGAGAGCGAACGAAGGAGGAGCAGTAGAAGAACAATGACGACGAAGAAGAAGAAAAAGAAGAAGAGTACTCCAGTGGTAAAACCAGCTGTGCCTGGTCATGAAATGTTCCAAGTTTAAAAGACACTGGGTTGTTGTGTTTGGGTATTTGTTATCTGATGTATGCTTGTTGGGAATGGGGAAACATGAGGCCAATGTTGCCGTATCAACTGCCAGGTGTTGCATTACGTCCAAGTCCATACAGCTTGCTTCACGTGGATGATAATGCCGGCTAAGAATGAACATTTTTATCCGGCATCATCTAATACCGGTTTCGTGGCTGGTTAGCTGGCTTAACTGATTCAGTGCTAAACAAAAAGTTAGTTTAGCCCAACCGTGGTGCACAATCAAATAAACAAGTCTTATAATGTAAAATTATGTTTACTGATCACTGAAACAACAATCAAATACAGAGGTTCCAGAAAAACTAGGAATGAAAAGAGAGTTGATGAAAGAAATTTTAAAAAAGAGGCAAGTTAAATATTTCGGCTATTTCGCTCTTATAAAAACCATACTGGAGGGCAAGGTTGAGGACAAGCGAGCAAGAGGTAGACAAAGATACAAGTGGGAAGATAACATCAAGAGATGGACGAACATCAGTCTGACAGAATATACAGTCAAGGCGAGAGACAGACCGTGTTGGAGATCCATTGCAGCCGACCGTCATTGCGGAGACGGTACCTGATTGATTGATTGATCACTGAAATTGCGGAAGATAACACGAAATAAAACAAACGCGACGGCCCTATTACGGCGATATATCGACCTTCTGTCATAATGGGAGGTCACATTTGGCGATATATTATCTATCGGCACTGAGTCAGTTAATAAGACAATGGTCCGGTTCGAACCCCGGCAACTGCAGGATTCTTTTTATTTATGTATTTTGGGATTGATCCAGACTCGTAAAATGAGCACCGGATAACTTGCATAATTGTCAAAGAATGGTCTTCGATGGGAACGCGGCGATGATGGAAACTGGCCAAGTCACCTCGTGTTGGTGTGGCCTAGAAAACGCCAAAGCTTAACACTTGACATCTCAAAGGCATACTGACACTTTACCGTGGTAATGACCTCGGTACGGTTAATGACTCAGGGATGTAAGAAAGGCTGGGGAATCCCGTTGCCGCTGTCATCAATTTCCTGCAGCTGTCATCGATTTCCTGCAGCTGTCATCAATTTACACATTATCACTAACCCACGAACACCCGGAAACGGATCTACCATGATGCTAATGAAGCCTGGGTTTCTGGGTCAACAAGCTCAGCATTCTTACTACCCCCGACCTCTTTTCTTCCCAAGCCATCCATTATTCCGATTCATTTCTACTGGTATATTCATCAGGGAGTCTCTGTGGCGAAGTGGTCAAGCCGTTTGACTCGTGCTCCGAAGGTTGTGGGTTCGATTCCGGGCCGCGTCCTTCGGTTTACGAGTTAAATGTTTCGGAGACTCCTGTGGGTCGTCGCTAAAAGCTACGGAGTTCGTGCTTTGTGCGACGCTTTCCGTGCTGCGGAAAGAGACCGAGCCATATGGGATAAAACCCGGTGCAATGAAGTCGACCCTGTCGACTTTAAAGCGACTTTTTTTAAATTCATCAACATGAGGTTTTCATCCGGTGTACGAAAATACAGGGTGTATTTTTAATGACTGTGCAATGTTTGAAAGTATTGCCGGTCCAAGTTTTGTATTTACCTATTATGTTGCGAGGATGAATACAAAACTTATACCGGCAATATTTTCAAACACCGCGCAGTCATTAACAATACACCCTATAGTACGCACTGTGTCTGCTAATTGCTTGCATGTAATAGCTATGCCTTTCGGTGGACACTGAAGTCAGCATGGCCGATTTCATCAGACCGCTCGCACTTAAACTTCCGGTATGCTGATGCCGATGTAGCGGGTTAAACCCCTTCACCGGTCAGTTCGACTAAAATGTTGACTTCTCGTCTTTGACTTGGGGACGTAAATTGCAAGTACCTCAGAAGTCGGAGTGGGTTCGCCAGATGGCGAAGACACTAGTAAGATGGAACGCTAATCAACACGCAAAAACCAGTCGAGTGCACTAGAATCTCGTGTCTGGACTATGCTTCAGTTCAAAGCGAGCGAGCGAACTCAACAACAACAAATCTCAAACTTCTGGAGGCACTGGGTGGAGGGGGTGTGTCTTCCAGGGGTGAATACGAGGGTTTATACGAGAGAATATTCTAACAACAAATCTCAAACTTCTGGAGGCACTGGGTGGAGGGGTGTGTCTTCCAGGGGTGAATACGAGGGTTTATACGAGAGAATATTCTAACAACAAATCTCAAACTTCTGGAGGCACTGGGTGGAGGGGGTGTGTCTTCCAGGGCTGAATACGAGGGGCTATACGAGTGAATATTCTAGCAGCTACTGTTCCTTCTTTTTAACGGGACACCAACGTGTCAACAGATCGGTCTAAAGCAGTGGTTCTCAACCTTTTTTTGTGTAGTGGCCCACGCACCCTTTCACCATTATGTTCAGAATGTCTTCCCTCCCCCCCCTTTTCCAAAATATGATTCTCCCCCCCCCCCTCCCTTCTTACACACACCCACAGACATATACATACCTACACGTTCATATATAATTCAAGAAGGGGGGACGATCGCGTTTTCTGTGGTCCTGAAGCCAGTTTGAGTCTGCCAATATGTAGTCTTAATACCCCCCACCTCCTGGAAACCCTTAACTCCCCCCACCATGTGGGGAGGGGGTCAATTCCCTACCGGTTGAGAACCACTGGTCTAATGGGGCGTAATACACACTTCTGTTTTGCTATGCTGGTTACGCTGTGTTACACTTTAACTATAATACGTGTCTTTCCTATCCCGTTACTTCTAAAACTGGCTCCATGGCTCCAGGGATGGAGCGTGTCACAATTCCCCGACATACAGAGTGAGTCGACGGTTCAAAATTTGTCGGGGGATATTTTGTAGCAGACCGCTTTGCGTTGCTTTCCAAGGTATGAAACGTTGGCCGTTCAGAGACCAAATTAAACTACTGAACTAAAATATCCACCAGCCAACAAACGCAAGAGTTCATTGCAACGTCCTGTAAAGGACATGCAACTAACTTTCTTTCAATATTTCTTCGCTGTTGACAAGAGAAGTCATGGCAAGCTGGTCAAGCTTCGAAGTGACTAAAATATTGACCTCCCATTGGTTTTATGGTTGGTTTCTGAATAGGAATTTACTTACCTCACGGGTCTCCGTAACGAAGTGGTCAAGCAGACCACTTAGAGCTCTGAAGGTCGTGGTTTCATTTTCGACTGCATTGCATCGTTCAGACGCTGCGCAGTTTGTTTCCGAGAACTTAGGGCGGTAATCGCTCGAGCTGCAGAGTTTGTGATCTCTGCATACAGCTTGTCGTTCTGCACAGACAGACCTGGTCAAATGGGCACAAACCCAGTGTAATGAAGTCAGTCCTCGCGTCTTTAACACGAATGACCTAGGTTCCCAAATAAGATCGGAATGTTCCCGCCGGATGAGATCACTTGGCGCGGAAAGGGAGAAGCAAAAGTAGGGATCAAGTTACCTCACCTCATAAATGCGTGAGCTAATACACGTTGGCTGTATAACCCTTATCATCACAACAGCCGTGGAATCGCTTTAAATCTGAGCTATGTGGTAGGTCTCAGTCCATTAGAGTAAGTGCCAGATAAGAGTCGTGATGGCAGTTAAGACGTGCCTACCCCAGATAAAAACAACAGCACAAAAGAGATTCTGCGCGTGGGGTATGTAAAAGGTAGATAACACCATCCGATCGAAAACAAAAACAGAAAACAACAGATTAGCGTTCTGCACCCCGCTCATGGCTTTGGGGAAACGTAAAGATAAATGAAACGTGTGACCAAGGTGTCGATACAATCTTCACTATATCAAATGGTTACATTTGACTTAGTCGATCGTTTCTACTGCAGGCTGCAGGCGTGCCTGTTGGCGTAGTTTATTTCAACAGATTTCAACAAAAAAAATTTCAACAAAATTCAACAAATTTCAACAACACTTGCATGATTTCTGCGATTATGGCCAAAAGCACGCGTCATGATAGACGAATCACGTCACAATGTAGTAGCATATCCCTTACAGGACGTTGCAGTCAACACCAGCATTTTTCAGCTGCTGTTGATGTACTAGGCAAGTTTTACGTTCGGTAATTTTTCCATTGCTTTTTGAACGACCGGCTCACATACACCCCCCGTAAGATTACAAGATCGGCGCGAACCGCTGCCGATTCTCGAGGCTGCTGTTTTCCCCACGTGGATATACGGAATTACGATCAATTCGTTAAACCCTTGCCCAGGGAGCCCGGACAAATGGTAACATATTAATACGGAATACCTACAACAGTTTAATATATCCAGTACTTGTCACCCTTAGGTGACTGCAGAAGCATATTATTTTGAAACTGTTAAGAAATGAACGTAGACTTTCTCGTTATGTCATTATCTAGCACAGTGCTTCTCAACCAGTGGGGAATTCACCCCCCCCCCCCCCCCCAGGGGGAATTTTAGGGTTTCCAAGGGGGTGGGGGGAATTAAGATTATTTCAAGATCGCATTAATACAAGAACCGATTACTTGATATTGTTTTTCCCTTCATACTTTATGGTTCTGTACGTCACATCCATCTGAAATTCATTTTATAACGTAAGTACACCCGCACATCACGTTTTATGTAGACTTCTAGACTTGTTTTAGTATGTGCTATTAAATTTAGCTTCCATTATTACTTGTACTGTGTAGGGGTGTGGGGGGGGGGGGGGTTAGCGTGGAAATACGAAAGTGGGGGGGGGGGGTACGTTCTGAAAATATGGTAAAGGGGGACACGAGCCAAAAAAGGTTGAGAACCACTGATCTAGCATACCTGACCGTTTCAAACATCTATCCGAAATACTTTCAAGAATAATTGTCTGATTAACTGTTTATCTTTACTGTGAGTAAGGAAAATGCAAAGAATACCATGGACAGATAGAAAAACCAATGACCAAGTACTACAAGAGACAAATGAAAATCGTAGATTGATTAGAGAAATTAGACATAGACAGTCAAAACTTTTTGGACATGTTATGAGAAGAAATGGACTGTAGAACTTAGTGACAGCCGGCAAGATCGAAGGAAACAGACCAAGAGGAAGATAGAGAGGAAAATACCTGGATGGCTTGGCCACATGGCATGGACGAGACAGGAACACTGAGCTGATCCACGACTCTGGTGATCGAGTGAAATGGCGAATCATGACCGCCCACGCTTTCCGGCATGGCACATGATTGATTGATTGATTGAGTAAGGTATGTTAAATGTTTCACATGATTCTATCAGTAATATTTGTAGTCTCCGTGACAGAGGTTATCGTAACCGAAACGTCAGAAATGAGTTGTGTGACTTAACGTATATAGTCGCACATTTCATCGAAGTTGTATATGGGTGATGTGTATGTTTGCGTGCGCGAGTTCGTACCTAATCACATACATACAATCTCTCTCTATCTCTCTCTCTCTCTCTCACTTTCTTTCTTTCTCTCTCTCTCTCTCTCACACTCACACACACACACACACACACACACACACACACACACACACACACTCACTCACTCATACACACACACAAAGAAGAAACAACAAAGACTAGTTGATATAATGTACACCAGGACATATTAATATAAATGACAGTTACACAATTCACACTTGTAAATGAACGGAAAATATATTTTAAAACACAACATACAAGAGTATATGTATGTGTTTCATTTTAAATTGCCATAGCCACTGCAGTTATGATCTTTCTTCTTTACTTTTGTTTACGGACACCTTGTATTGGATTTTGCAGTCTCACACTGGCGTCATCGCCTCGACGTCCCTTGACGTCACGCAATCAATATCCACATACCTCCATCCTGTTTATCTAATGCCACCAGGACTTCCCCAGTGTTCCGAAGATGTTCCCTAGCTCTCATTGTGTTCGTCAGAAGTCTCTCATCCATCCACAAATTCAGACTTAGAAGACGGTATGGCTAAGATGTTGCGGTGTCCATTCCTTTCTCGGAAGTTACCGGTTTCGCTATTCAGGATAGGACAGAAAATGTTTACCAAACTCATTGATTTCTAATATTACAAATCCCCCGGATCTCTTGGGCAGTTAAATCGGGCACATATATTGTTTGGGTATGGGAGAAAACAAAGTGGTCCAGTGAGAAAATTACAAGCGTTAAAAAAAAATCCACAAATGGTTATGTCAAAGAGTAGTCCGTAAGGCAATCATCACAGATGGACACACCCTACCCATGCCAACAAAGAGCCCATTATCTTGGATGATCTGTCCATAAACAGAAAGTTAAGTTAGTTCCAGATTCTTTACAGGACATTGCAGTAAACCCCAGCATTGATTTCTTGGCAAGTTTACGTTTAGTAGTTTGCCTTTGCTTTCTGAACGACCGGCACTTATAATATGGTAAGGTGATATTTAAAAAAGGCGATCTGCTGCCAAATCGTCCGCAGTTGTTTCGAACGCGTTATGCGGGATTACGAATTGCGTACGTAACCCCTTCGCCACAGAAGCAGAAAACGTTACATAAATCCATGCTGAAGTCGAATACACCGGCCGCTAGGTTAGAGAGGCCCATAGTTGAGAGTGAAGTAGGAGACACTGGCCTCTAGGTTAGGGAGGCCCATATTGAGAGTGAAGGAGGACACTGGCCTCTAGGTTCGAGAGGTCACATAGTTGAGAGTGAAGTAGGAGGACACTTGGCCTCTAGGTTAGGGAGGGCCCATAGTGAGATGTGAAGTAGGAGACACTGCCTTCTAGGTTAGGGAGGTCCATAGTTGAGAGTGAAGTAGGAGACACCGGCCTCTAGGTTAGTGGAGGTCCATAGTTGAAGAGTGAAGTAGGAGACACCTCGCCTCTCGGTTAGGACGGTCCATAGTTGAGAGTTGAAGTAGGAGACCACTTGGCCTCTAGGTTAGGGAGGCCCATAGTTGAGAGTGAAGTAGGAGACACTGGCCTCTAGGTTAGGGAGGCCATAGTTGAGAGTGAAGTAGGAGACACCTGCCTCTAGGTTAGGGAGGCCATAGTTGAGAGTGAAGTAGGAGACACTGGCCTCTAGGTTAGGGAGGCCCATAGTTGAGAGTGAAGTAGGAGACACTGGCCTCTAGGTTAGGGAGGTCCATAGTTGAGAGTGAAGTAGGAGACACTGGCCTCTAGGTTAGGGAGGCCATAGTTGAGAGTGAAGTAGGAGACACCGGCCTCTAGGTTAGGGAGGTCCATAGTTGAGAGTGAAGTAGGAGACACCTGGCCTCTAGGTTAGGGACGGCCATAGTTGAGAGTGAAGTAGGAGACACTGGCCTCTAGGTTAGGGAGGTCCATAGTTGAGAGTGAAGTAGGAGACACTGGCCTCTAGGTTAGGGAGGTCCATAGTTGAGAGTGAAGTAGGAGACACTGGCCTCTAGGTTAGGGAGGCCCATAGTTGAGAGTGAAGTAGGAGACACTGGCCTCTAGGTTAGGGAGGTCCATAGTTGAGAGTGAAGTAGGAGACACTGGCCTAGTTGGAGGTCCATAGTTGAGAGTGAAGTAGGAGACACCGTGGGTAGGGAGGCCCATTAGGTTGAAGTAGGAGACACCTGCCTCTAGGTTAGGGAGGGTCCATAGTTGAGAGTGAAGTAGGAGACACGGCCTCTAGGTTAGGGAGGTCCATATTTGAGAGTGAAGTAGAGACACCTGCCTCTAGGTAGGGAGGAAGGAAGTAAGTAGGGAACCCCCAAAGGGGGCCCTTTAGGGAATGGGGAAAAGGCCCGGGTTGGGAGGAATTTGAGAAAAGGGGCAGGTTAGGAGGGGCCCATATTGGAGTGAAGTAGGAGACGCTTGCCTCTAGTTTAGGGGGGTCCAAGTTGAGAGTGAAGTAGGAGACACTGGCCTCTAGGTTAGGGAGGTCCATAGTTGAGAGTGAAGTAGGAGACACCTGCCTCTAGGTTAGGGAGGTCCATAGTTTGAGAGTGAAGTAGGAGACACCTGCCTCTAGGTTAGGGAGGCCCATAGTTGAGAGTGAAGTAGGAGACACCGGCCTCTAGGTTAGGGAGGCCCATAGTTGAGAGTGAAGTAGGAGACACCGGCCTCTAGGTTAGGGAGGCCCATAGTTGAGAGTGAAGTAGGAGACACTGCCTCTAGGTTAGGGAGGCCCATAGTTGAGAGTGAAGTAGGAGACACCGGCCTCTAGGTTAGGGAGGTCCATAGTTGAGAGTGAAGTAGGAGACACCTGCCTCTAGGTTAGGGAGGCCCATAGTTTAGAGTGAAGTAGGAGACACTGGCCTCTAGGTTAGGGAGGCCCATAGTTGAGAGTGAAGTAGGAGACACCGGCCTCTAGGTTAGGGAGGTCCATAGTTGAGAGTGAAATAGGAGACACCGGCCTCTAGGTTAGGGAGGTCCATAGTAGAGAGTGAAGTAGGAGACACCGGTCTCTAGGTTAGGGAGGTCCATAGTTGAGAGTTAAGTAGGAGACACCGGCCTCTAGGTTAGGGAGGTCCATAGTTGAGAGTGAAGTAGGAGACACCTGGCCTCTAGGTTAGGGAGGTCCATAGTTGAGTGTGAAGTAGGAGACACCTGCCTCTAGGTTAGGGAGGTCCATAGTTGAGAGTGAAGTAGGAGACACCGGCCTCTAGGTTAGGGAGGCCCATAGTTGAGAGTGAAGTAGGAGACACCTGCCTCTAGGTTAGGGAGGTCCATAGTTGAGAGTGAAGTAGGAGACACTGGCCTCTAGGTTAGGGAGGTCCATAGTTGAGAGTGAAGTAGGAGACACTGGCCTCTAGGTTAGGGAGGTCCATAGTTGAGAGTGAAGTAGGAGACACCTGCCTCTAGGTTAGGGAGGCCCATAGTTGAGAGTGAAGTAGGAGACACCTGCCTCTAGGTTAGGGAGGCCCATAGTTGAGAGTGAAGTAGGAGACACCTGCCTCTAGGTTAGGGAGGTCCATAGTTGAGAGTGAAGTAGGAGACACCTGCCTCTAGGTTAGGGAGGCCCATAGTTGAGAGTGAAGTAGGAGACACCTGCCTCAGGTTAGGGAGGTCCATAGTTGAGAGTGAAGTTGGAGACACTGGCCTCTAGGTTAGGGAGGCCCATAGTTGAGAGTGAAGTAGGAGACACCTGGCCTCTAGGTTAGGGAGGTCCATAGTTGAGAGTGAAGTAGGAGACACCTGCCTCTAGGTTAGGGAGGCCCATAGTTGAGAGTGAAGTAGGAGACACTGGCCTCTAGGTTAGGGAGGCCCATAGTTGAGAGTGAAGTAGGAGACACTGGCCTCTAGGTTAGGGAGGTCCATAGTTGAGAGTGAAATAGGAGACACCTGCCTCTAGGTTAGGGAGGTCCATAGTAGAGAGTGAAGTAGGAGACACCGGTCTCTAGGTTAGGGAGGTCCATAGTTGAGAGTTAAGTAGGAGACACCGGCCTCTAGGTTAGGGAGGTCCATAGTTGAGAGTGAAGTAGGAGACACCGGGCTCTAGGTTAGGGAGGTCCATAGTTGAGTGTGAAGTAGGAGACACCTGCCTCTAGGTTAGGGAGGTCCATAGTTGAGAGTGAAGTAGGAGACACCGGCCTCTAGGTTAGGGAGGCCCATAGTTGAGAGTGAAGTAGGAGACACTGGCCTCTAGGTTAGGGAGGTCCATAGTTGAGAGTGAAGTAGGAGACACTGGCCTCTAGGTTAGGGAGGTCCATAGTTGAGAGTGAAGTAGGAGACACTGGCTTCTAGGTTAGGGAGGTCCATAGTTGAGAGTGAAGTAGGAGACACCTGCCTCTAGGTTAGGGAGGTCCATAGTTGAGAGTGAAGTAGGAGACACCTGCCTCTAGGTTAGGGAGGCCCATAGTTGAGAGTGAAGTAGGAGACACCTGCCTCTAGGTTAGGGAGGCCATAGTTGAGAGTGAAGTAGGAGACACCTGCCTCTAGGTTAGGGAGGCCCATAGTTGAGAGTGAAGTAGGAGACACTGCCTCAGGTTAGGGAGGTCCATAGTTGAGAAGTGAAGTAAGGAGACACTGAAACTGCCTCTAGTTAGGGAGGCCCATAGTTGAGAGTGAAGTAGGTAGAACACTGGCCCTCTAGGTTAGGGAGGTCCATAGTTGAGAGTGAAGTAGGAGACACTGGCCTCTAGGTTAGGGAGGCCCATAGTTGAGAGTGAAGTAGGAGACACTGGCCTCTAGGTTAGGGAGGCCCATAGTTGAGAGTGAAGTAGGAGACACTGGACCTCTAGGTTAGGGAGGGCCATAGTTGAGAGTGAAGTAGGAGGACACTGGCCTCTAGGTTAGGGAGGTCCCATAGTTGAGAGTGAAGTAGGAGACACCGGCCTCAGGTTAGGAGGTCCCATAGTTGAGAGTGAAGTAGGAGACACCTGCCTCTAGGTTAGGGAGGCCCATAGTTGAGAGTGAAGTAGGAGACACCTGGCCTCTAGGTTAGGGAGGCCATAGTTTGAGAGTGAAGTAGGAGACACTGGCCTCTAGGTTAGGGAGGCCATAGTTGAGAGTGAAGTAGGAGACACCTGCCTCTAGGTTAGGGAGGCCCATAGTTGAGAGTGAAGTAGGAGACACTGGCCTCTAGGTTAGGGAGGTCCATAGTTGAGAGTGAAGTAGGAGACACTGGCCTCTAGGTTAGGGAGGCCCATAGTTGAGAGTGAAGTAGGAGACACTGGCCTCTAGGTTAGGGAGGCCCATAGTTGAGAGTGAAGTAGGAGACACTGGCCTCTAGGTTAGGGAGGCCCATAGTTGAGAGTGAAGTAGGAGACACCGGCCTCTAGGTTAGGGAGGCCCATAGTTGAGAGTGAAGTAGGAGACACCGGCCTCTAGGTTAGGGAGGTCCATAGTTGAGAGTGAAGTAGGAGACACCGGCCTCTAGGTTAGGGAGGTCCATAGTTGAGAGTGAAGTAGGAGACACCTGGCCTCTAGGTTAGGGAGGCCCATAGTTGAGAGTGAAGTAGGAGACACTGGCCTCTAGGTTAGGGAGGCCCATAGTTGAGAGTGAAGTAGGAGACACTAGCCTCTAGGTTAGGGAGGTCCATAGTTGAGAGTGAAGTAGGAGACACCTGGCCTCTAGGTTAGGGAGGTCCCATAGTTGAGAGTGAAGTAGGAGACACGGCCTCTAGGTTAGGGAGGCCCATAGTTGAGAGTGAAGTAGGAGACACCTGGCCTCTAGGTTAGGGAGGTCCATAGTTGAGAGTGAAGTAGGAGACACTGGCCTCTAGGTTAGGGAGGCCATAGTTGAGAGTGAAGTAGGAGACACCTGGCCTCTAGGTTAGGGAGGCCATAGTTGAGAGTGAAGTAGGAGACACTGGCCTCTAGGTTAGGGAGGCCATAGTTGAGAGTGAAGTAGGAGACACTGGCCTCTAGGTTAGGGAGGTCCCATAGTTGAGAGTGAAGTAGGAGACACTGCCTCTAGGTTAGGGAGGTCCCATAGTTGAGAGTGAAGTAGGAGACACCTGGCCTCTAGGTTAGGGAGGCCCATAGTTGAGAGTGAAGTAGGAGACACCTGCCTCTAGGTTAGGGGAGGTCCATAGTTGAGAGTGAAGTAGGAGACACCTGCCTCTAGGTTAGGGAAGGCCCATAGTTGAGAGTGAAGTAGGAGGACACCGGCCTCTAGGTTAGGGAGGCCCATAGTTGAGAGTGAAGTAGGAGACACCGGCCTCTAGGTAGGGAGGCCCATAGTTGAGAGTGAAGTAGGGAGACACTGGCCTCTAGGTTTAGGGAGGCCCATAGTTGAGAGTGAAGTAGGAGACACCCGGCCTCTAGGTTAGGGAGGGCCCATAGTTGAGAGTGAAGTAGGAGGACACCGGCCTCTAGGTTAGGGAGGTCCATAGTTGAGAATAGGGAGGTCCATAGTTGAGAGTGAAGTAGGAGACACCTGCCTCTAGGTTAGGGAGGGTCCATAGTTGAGAGTGAAGTAGGAGACACTGGCCTCTCCTAGGTTAGGGAGGTCCATAGTTGAGAGTGAAGTAGGAGACACCGGCCTCTAGGTAGTAGAGGAGGCCCATAGTTGAGAGTGAAGTAGGAGACACCGGCCTCTAGGTTAGGGAGGCCCATAGTTGAGAGTGAAGTAGGAGACACTGGCCTCTAGGTTAGGGAGGTCCATAGTTGAGAGTGAAGTAGGAGACACCGGCCTCTAGGTTAGGGAGGTCCATAGTTGAGAGTGAAGTAGGAGACACTGGCCTCTAGGTTAGGGAGGTCCATAGTTGAGAGTGAAGTAGGAGACACCTCCCTCTAGGTTAGGGAGGTCCATAGTTGAGTGTGAAGTAGGAGACACCGGCCTCTAGGTTAGGGAGGTCCATAGTTGAGAGTGAAGTAGGAGACACTGGCCTCTAGGTTAGGGAGGTCCATAGTTGAGAGTGAAGTAAGAGACACTGGCCTCTAGGTTAGGGAGGCCCATAGCTGAGAGTGAAGTAGGAGACACTGGCCTCTAGGTTAGGGAGGCCCATAGTTGAGAGTGAAGGAGACACTGGCCTCTAGGTTAGGGAGGTCCATAGTTGACAGTGAAGTACTGTCTTCGAAAAAGGAACAAAGAGACAGACATTTAGCAAGTTTCTGAAATGGCTCACTATCTAGCGATTATGTCTTGATTTTTAAACTTAAGAAACAAGCGGTGATAAGGGAGAAAGATGTATAATTTACAAAATACTGTAAATGTGTATGGGAGTTGGGCGTGGTGAGGAGGACACGTGGGAACAACGCCAAAATATCAACAGTAAAGGCATTCTTATTGTTCATCTGTGTAACACGTGTAGAGGAAACTTGCATGCACAGACGAGAGAGAGAGAGGGGGGGGGGGGGGGGGGGGGGGTGCGGGGGGGGGGAAGAGAGAGAGAAACAGACAGGCACAGCAGATAAACAGACACATATAACTAGATAGACACACACGCACGCACATAGACAGGACAGACGTACTTACCTACCTCCACATTCATTCATCCATCCCTCCCTCCACACACACACACATACACAGACACACGCACACACAAACACACTGTTTCCATTCACCCCACCAACTGTTACACCACACTCCAGTATGTTCTGTTCACATAGCATGACCAAAGAATGCGGGATGAAGTCGGTGACGAGAGGCCCCTGACATGCAACACACATATAACTGTTTCAATATGAATGTAGCCAGGTGATTCACCACACTCTGACACATGATAGGAAAGCAAACTACCTGGATCAATGATTATGCTTGGCTATTTGCTTCTAGGCAGAGCTGACTAATCGCAAAGTGGCCAGTGGCGACCATTTCTGAGAACTGACCAAATGATATATTGACAGCACTGTCCGTCGTTGTGTTATTTATTTCCTTACGCACAAATTGTTACTGGCATGTTCCTCACAGGACGTCACAATCAACCCCAGTAATTACTCACAAGACGTCACAATCAACCCCAGTAATTACTCACAGGACGTCGTAATCAACCTCAATAATTACTGGCTGTCTGTTCTGTGGCGAAGGGGTTACGGACGCCATTCGTAATCACGCGCTCGTTTCCGTACAATGGTATGAGGTTGTTCAAAAGCAATGGCAAACTACTGAACGTAAATTTGCCCAGGAATCACAAACAGCAAAAAAACAACAACAACAAATGTTGGAGTTGACTGCTACGTCCCGTAAAGGATATGCAACTAACAATTATTGGCTGTTTGTGATTGTGTAGGCAATTCTATGTTCAGTTGCCTATCACTGCTTTGAGATCGGCCATATTTCATGCCATTGTAAACTTCGGGATCGGGTTCCACATCGACTGCGGCTGACCTCGAGCCCTGTATGTCAGGATTGTGAAACTGCATTCACTATCCTTAAGTCACAGACGCCGACACATCGGTTGCGTCACACCGGTAATTAATCGCCCTGGACACTGGATTGTAGTCTGATGACAATTGCTGTTGTCTTCTACTAAGCAGTTAGGCGTCGTGGGGAGGAGTAATTGAAGTTCCAGCACCTATGACTAGCGTCTTTCCTCCAATTTCCTCCATGACGTGAGCAGTATTGTCTAAGATCAAGTAAATTCACTACCAGATTGCTAAACCTGTCATAGGTTCCTCACCTTATTAAACCTGTTACTGTTGCTACAACAAGCACGTCACACAGCATGACGCTGAGGGATTCGGTGCTAGGGAATGAAACAACTCAAACTCATGGAGAAAACTACCAGCTTAGGCCTAACCCCAGCCAGTCTGTATGCGCTATACTAAATCATGACTGGGTTACTCCTCATATGCCCTTCGGCAGATGTGGAGTTACAGTTCAAGTCTTGCACTCGCAGCTGGCTTCTGAGATTGGAGATGTGAAGCAGCCTCTGTGGAGATGGTAGTTTGGTGCTGGCTAGAAAGACAAGTTTCTAGAGCAACCTGACTCCGACAGACGCAAGCCCTTTCCAGGGCTCAGACTATAATAACGCCAATGTATCGGACTCTTTCTGTTCCAGGCAACTCTCCCGGCGTGGCTGGCCATACCTCGTGTGTGCCAATCAACGTTTTGTATGTGACTGAACTTCTTATATGTACTTAAGCCGTGCAAAAGAAATTTTTTTTTTTTTTTTTTGGGGGGGGGGGGGGGGTGTCTTTAACAAGGTGTATATTCGGCACCTATGAAAATAATACACTTGTGCTATCGTTACAAAAGGCAGCCCACGATGACCTTCTGGAATAATAGAATTCAAGAGTTCAAACTATGTCTTCAAGGGGATTCGTAATCAACCAGTAAATAACCACCAAAATCCGCATTGTGGGCATAACGCGGTGGTGTTTCCGGGTAGCGGAAGCCAGCGTTACTTGATCCCAATCCACTTTACTTCGTTCTATATCTGGTGACTTTCATGGTAGGAATGACCCATTCAAAGTATATTGGTCTAGTATAAACTCCTAGACCAGTGGGGAATTCCCCCTATGAAGGAATTTTAGGGTTTCCGGGGGGGGGGGAGGAGAGAGAGAGAGAGAGAGAGAGAGAGATAGAGAGAGGAGAGAGAGAGAGAGAGATTAAGATTATTTCAAGATCGCATTAATACAAGAACCAGTTACCTAATATTGTTTTTCCCTTTAAGATGTACGGTTCTCTACTTCTCGCCCTAATGAAATTCGTTTTGTAACGTACGCAGACCCGCAAATCACGTTTTATGTAGATGTCTAGACTTGTTCTAGTATGTGTTATTAAATTTAGCTTCAATTTTTATGTATTCTGTGTAAGGGTGGGGGGGGGGGGGGAATTTATAGGGAGGAAATTCAAAAGGGGATGGGGAGGGGAATGACGTTCTGAACATATGGTAAAGGGCATGTTCCAAAAAATTTTGAGAACCACAGTCTTAGACCTCTGTGCGTGGGGAAATGCTACACCCTTCTCGGGGTGGCCGCGTCAACTGGGAGGGAAAACCCATTGACTTAATACAAAGATCATGAATAACACAATGGTATAGAAACTAGTAATGACGGCTATTGTGCTGCTACTGAAAATGAAATAATGCAAAATGTGACTGAAAAGTTCGACACAAAAACTGACTGAAAAGTTCGACCCCCCAAAAAAGCGAATATTTTGACCAAAGCCTATATTAATTATCTAACCAAAATGAAAACGGAAAGGACAATACATAGCAAAAGGGGTTAAAGGCTGGAAGGCTCGACTTCACTGCGTTTTGTTCTATTCCCAAATGTCTATGCCTTCTTTCAGCAGAACATAAACATGTGCCTGCGGAAAGCTTCGCACTGAGCACGAACTCCATTGCTCCAGCGATGGCCTCCAGGTCTCCGACAAAACTGCACTTGCGAACCGAGTGACGGTGTCCGCTAACGAACCCACGACCTTCGTAGTGCGGGGCGGACGGCTCGACCAATACGACCCCCGAGACCACGTAGAAAACTGAAGCGTCACAATCACAAGCCACCCACATGTCCGAATGAAATAATAAAAAAACAAATAAGCCTCCAAATGAGCACACCCAGATGATAAATTCATTACATTAGGACTATATACACGCAATGCTGGTGGAAGAGAACCAGAACCTCACCGAACAGACACGGGGCTAGAACAGTCTATGCCTGGCTGTTTATTGAGGTTGTTATGGAACCCACAAGTCCCCAGCATAAACATGGCACGTTATTTTTATTTTGTCTTTTGGTTTCCTAGCTTTGAACCCCAGCGTAGGCCACAAATGGCTGATTTATGCATGTGAGCCAGCTTTCCCTATTACCAGTGTCCCCCGCCACCAGGCGAACCCACTCGGACTTCTGAAGTACTTGTAATTTACGTCCCCAAGTCAAGGATGAGAAGTCAACGTTTAAGACTGACTGACTGGTGGGGGGAAGAACCCACTACCCCGCCATCAGCACACCATAAGTGTAGGAGCGATCTGTCTCAACCTTTCGGTCACGTGACTTACACGTCACGCTACTAGATTTAGTTTAGTTTGATGCTACAACAGCAGCTACTAGGACGCTCCAGACTGGGCCAAAGGGGCCAACAGCCCAAGCACAGTTGGATCTATAACAGTTGCAACAGTAACCTGTCAAACTGAAGCGAATATAAGTCCGCGCAAGAATGCGCAGTCTGCTTGCAAGACATGTTCTAGAAGTTTACTGCCGGTTAAAATTGCGAGGTCTATTGCAAGACATGTTCTAGAACAGTGGTTCTCAACCGGTGGGGACTTCCCCCCCCCCCCCCAGGGGGGAATTTTAGGGTTTCCAGAGGGGGGGCCCACGGGCCAAATTTTGGATAGGAAAAGGGGGGGGGGGGGGAATGACGTTCTGAAATATATGGTGTTGTCACTAAATCAACCATTCAAAATGTTTATGACATATACGTGATCATAAAGTTAACTCTCCGCCATACCATGTTCAACCTATGTGTTAACCCATTGTCACCCAGTTTAGTTAAACTGCATGCCATTTATAAGACGTCGCAATCAACCCCAGCATATATTGGCAGTTTGTGATCTTCTAGTCAGTTTTAGTTCATTATACAAAGGATATGCACATTTTTTTCAGTTTGCCAATTCCGTCTAAACGGCCGACGCTCATAACATGGTGAAAATCGCCCGTAGTTAACTGTGAACCCGGTATGTCGGGATTGTGAAACTGCGATAACTACCACTACGCCGACACCCACCCAACTGGCTGCCTGATTAATCAACCAACCATGCCCCAGTCACGACTGCAACTTACTCGAAACACTTGCTTGGCACAGTACTTGTCAAACAACCCTTGGTCTAAACTGCGGAATTCCCTAGCTCATGTGTCGTCTCAACACGATTATTTGTTTAGACCTTGAAAAGAATGCGTTTTATATTTCCTACTATAAAGTATCTGATAATCATAACACGTCCCGGACGTTTAAACTGAAACACCATCCTGCGATTAAGTTTTTGCTTTGTTGCATATCCCTAACAGGACGTTGCAGTCAACATCAGCATTTTTCAGCTGCTGTTGATATACTAGGCAAGATTGCGCTCAGTAGTTTGCCATTGCTTTCTTAGCGGCCGGCTCACATACCCAGTAAGTTACCAACGCGACGAGAACCGCTACCGATTCTCGCGCAGGATACGTTACTCACGAGAATATACGGGATTACTGAGAAAGACGCTAACCCCTAGGCCAGGGATTGCATGTATAAATTAAATGGGGTTAACGGTGGTAAGACTGTTGAAATGTAAACGACTGGAAAACACAAAGTGTAGGTTAGATTTACAATATCACAACAACAAACAATAATAGCTGAGGACGTTGCGGCGAAAAAGCCTTCATAAGCAAACAATAACAAAAGATAAACCACAATAGCACACACACAAACTGAAATGACACTAAATTATGGGACCACGTGAAATAAAAAGAAGCAAGCAGTAGGAAATGAAATATGTGGTACATGACTAAAGGGCTCAAGATACCTTTTCAAATTTGTAGTTTCTGGGTTAACTATTCTGCGTAGTTTCATTGTTAGGGGCTGTGGGAGGAAGGAGATACAACATGGAAGCCAGAGAGGAGGCAGGAGAGGGGACACAGAGGAAAAAGAGCGATGAAGCGATCAGGAGTGACGCAGAGAAGGAAACAATGAGGGGAAAAGGAATGAGAAATAGAGGGAATAAATCAAGTGTAAAAGTGAGATGTGGGTAGAGTTACAAAGAGAGAGAGAGAGAGAGAGAGAGAGAGAGAGAGAGAGAGAGAGAGAGAGAGAGAGAGAGAGAGAGAGAGAGAGAGGGGGGGGGGAGAGAGAGGGAGGTGCGATAGTTATAGGGAGTGAAAAAGATAGTGGCTAAATAAAGATAAAAGACACCTGCATGCATCGCGGCACATCCTTAGTTTCTGGTTTTATTTAACCTCTTATTCTTCTCATAATTCTAATCAGTACTTTAGACAAATGACTCATGACACTTACTGTGCAATGCTGTCCCCGCAATCCATGACACCAGATGTCTTTGGTAGAGCTATGACATTAGATCACAAGAGATCATCGGGTAGATATCCACTATATCAGCAACATCTTTCATTTGTAGCAAATGTCTTCGACACGTATGGTATCTGTATCCGGAGATTTACCTTTCTTTATACTGTATAGCATCTTTAATTTCTGTTTTCCGTATTTTTTTTTTTTTTTCGCGTTTCCATCCTGTTTCAGGAAATTGCGGTCAACACCAGCATCTTTCAGCTGTCATCATCAGCACGCCACGACTTTCTGAGCGACCGGCTCCACACTCTCATAAGTCACTGGCGCGACTCGAACCACTTCTAATTCTCGTGCGCTCACGTCGACCACGAGAGTATTCGGGGCTTAACGGAGAAAGCTGCTAACCCCTCGGCCAGGCAGCCGGTCATCATCATCATATAACTCTGTTATATATTCTATTCAGCTTTCAATCACCTTTTCTATGTCCATTCATGCTTACACTTCTTTGGTTTTCAAACAAATATACTCCGAATTAGAAACACAAATTAATAATATTGGGAGAACATGGTCGGAGCTGCTTGAGATAGCAAAAGATAGGCGACTTGGCAGGAGTTGGTTAAGGGCCTATGCTACTGTGGGGGACAACAGGTGGAGGAAGAAGAAAGTCAGAAATACCACTATATGAAAATGCAAACAGTGATGGAGCATAAAAACAGCCACAATTATTCCAAGTGGCTAATTGTAATGGTGACAATGATATATGTAAGATAAGAGTAACATTTAAACTCAAAATGTTTATTAAAGAACCAAAACCAGCATTTTTCTATAAATTAGATCTGCATTTTATCAAATTGTTCCTTTCTATTCCTGCACATTCCATGCCTTGCTTTCGTTCCCCTTCTCCGAGGACTTCTATAACGATCCATTCTACATGCTTGTAACCCGCCGACATCAATTGTTCGTGCTCATCTCGTTTTACTAACTGTTGCAGGACCTGGTATTTATTAGAGACTATGACCATAAACTGTTTGCTTACATATGACATATCCTTTTGTACTGATTCACATGTAAGATGTCATGAATCTTAAGTTTCAATTACATTTTTATAATTGTGTGTGTGCGCACTTATTATCAAACATAAATACACAAATATAAACATACCGCTACTTGCGACAGAACTCACCGCATACTGGTCCCCGCACCTAGCTGTATGGTCAATGACAAACGGAAAATCCGCTGGATTAACTGTAGCCTTCTTTAATATGCATCGCGCACGTATCAAATAAGCCAAGGAAGTCGAGCAGTGTTATTTTCTGCTGCACACCGCGCATGTATAGCCAAGACTATGACACTTTGTAGCAATCACAGAATGATCCCACTTGTTCTTAGACACAAGTCAACCCAGTATTAACTCAATGAGACCATTCTTTTACACAAGTATTCCCAAGCAATGTGTATATATTTATTTAAACTCGACATTTGTGGCGGCCAGCCTGTTTGTTCAAGTGTTGCAGCTTAAATAGTGTAGGGGGTGGAAGGGACGTGTGAACACACGTCTGAACATTTCAAAAGCGAGGGCGCGTATACATGTTTCACTATTCGCTCGACTGCACCAGGTCTTCGCGGCCTCAGTCGAACTTCCCTAGAAGCTTCGCTGGCTCTAAAATAATCACATTAATCTCCTTTATAAAACAGGCTGTCTGTCTAATGGTTTTCCCCGGTTGTCATACAAGTGTTCTCTTCGTTGGGTTGAGAAAGGCCAAGTCATCACGTGGCCTACTCACTGATCCCAGTTTTTAAGGACGTACTAGTTTCGTTGCCGTGTCCACGTGGACTCTAATAATAGAAATAATAATAATAATGAAACCCTAGTATAACAGCCAGCCCCCTTTTGGTAGACCAGTATATTCCAAATAGCTAATAACAAGTGCCACACCATTATTTAATATTACTGAGTCGTGTAGTATTGATGTTTGCATTTTGCCCATGGCTTTATAATACATCTATTTTATATTGTTGCTGTTCTCAGTTGGCCTTGAATGATGTGTGAATTAAATAATGTATGAAAGAGAGTGATAGAAGGGCAGAATGTTAGACGGGCCTGGGTGCCCAATTCTTAACCCTTTGAAAATAAAGTATGTTCGTTCGTAGCTGTATATTGGTTGGTTGCAAAGGTTAAAGAGGTTAGGCAAGAGGTTCAACTTATTGTACCGGGATGTGTCATTGGCTCGGTCTTCTTTCTGAACAGCTGTGGAAAGCGTAGCACTGAACACGAACTCTGCAGTTCCAGCGGCGACTTCCAGGGGTCCTGAAAAAAACTGTTGGTTGAGAAACCTCTCTCAGGAGAGTCGCGCATATGATAGCACATTTAGTCTGAAAATGAAGGCTGAGGAAGTCACAGCGCGGCCCGCTGGCCGGAGGACAACAGCACACACATGTATTGACTGCAACAGACATTGAGCATGCTTCAAAATTCAAAGATAGGAAGTATCTGTACCCCCAGGACATGCTGGTGTGGTGGGAAACAAGCAGGCGGGAAGATTGACTGGGCCTACAACTGTGGGCAGTATACTGGTGCGCGATAAGGCAGACGTGGACTGAACCCTTTGAGGTCACGTGTATAGTATGGAAGAACAGATGAATCATCATAGCATAGAGAGAATGACGCGGCAGGGAGTGACCAGAAGATCTGGCCGACACTCAGTACTCCGAGGAAAGTCCAGACTGCAACTAATACCATCAGTACTGGGTCTCTTCACTGGCTGTTAAAGATGAGGATGGGGCACGCTTGGAAATGTCCCGAGTCCTGTAATGTCGTTCTTGACTCAACTCAGCGACTGAGTTTTAACTCGAATGCTCGATGCATTGATCGTTTGAGAGTAAATACCTCCATGAAATACCCCAAATCTTAGATTAGAGCAGTGGTTCTCAACCGGTGGGGAATTCCCCCCCTCCCCCCAGGGGGGAATTTCAGGGTTTCCAGGGGGGGGGGGGGGGAATGAAGACCATTTCAAGATCGTGTTAATACAAGAACCGATTACTTGACATAGTTTTTCCCTTCATACTTTACAGTTATGTATGTCTCGTCCTTCTAAAATTCATTTTATAAAGTAAGTAGACCCGGAAACAAAACTCGCTTACACTCAGGAAATAAATGACCGTAGACCCCGAGGTAGACCAAGAAGGCGGTGGAGAGATAATATACACACAGACCTACAAGCACTTGGAATCAACGACTGGCAAGAGAAGGTCCACCAGAGAGACGAATGGAGACAGATTGTATTTGCAGCAAAGAACCTCAATGGCTCGGAATGCTGAAGAAGAAGAAGAAGAAGAAGAAGAAGTAGACCCACAAATCATGTTTTATGTGGATGTCTAGACTTGTTTTAGTATATGCTATTACATTTGCCTTCCACTTTTACTTATACTGTGTAGGGGTGAGGGGATTTTTAGATAGGAAATATGAAAAGGGGGGGGGGGGGAATGACGTTCTGAAAATACGGTGAAGGGGGGAACGGGCCAAATTTTTGATAGGAAGGGGGGAATGGCGTTCTGAAAAATATGGTGAAGGGGGGAATGGGCCAAAAAAGGTTGAGAACCACTGGATTAGAGGAAACATTACCAACCTAATCGTTATCCCAGCCATTGCCAATGTGCCGTACCGAGTCATGACCTCACCGCCTCCTGTACCCTGTCAAATGGCGTAGGTGTTTATGCATCTTCACAGATCTCGCTCCTTAGTGTTCTTAATCAATTCTACTGATACTATTTCCCAAAGTCACCGTCCTAAGCAATCAAGCTTCATTTGCTCCTGCCTGTTCCTGCCTCGTCTAACGTTAACCTTTCTAGTCGTCATATTCTCTAATTATTTTCTTCTTCCGTTAACCTTTCTAGTCGTCATATTCTCTAATTATTCTCTTCTACCGCTAACCTTTCTAGTCGTCATATTCTCTAATTATTCTCTTCTACTCTAACCTTTCAAGTCGTCATATTCTCTAATTATTCTCTTCTACACTAACCTTTCTAGTCGTCATATTCTCTAATTATTCTCTTCTACACTAACCTTTCTAGTCGTCATATTCTCTAATTATTCTCTTCTTCCGCTAACCTTTGTAGTCATCATATTCTCTAATTATTCTCTTCTACACTAACCTTTCTAGTCGTCATATTCTCTAATTATTCTCTTCTACACTAACCTTTCTAGTCGTCATATTCTCTAATTATTCTCTTCTACACTAACCTTTCTAGTCGTCATATTCTCTAATTATTCTCTTCTACACTAACCTTTCTAGTCTTCATATTCTCTAATTATTCTCTTCTACACTAACCTTTCTAGTCGTCATATTCTCTAATTATTCTCTTCTTCCGCTAACCTTTGTAGTCATCATATTCTCTAATTATTCTCTTCTACACTAACCTTTCTAGTCGTCATATTCTCTAATTATTCTCTTCTACCGTTAACCTTTCTAGTCGTCATATTCTCTAATTATTCTCTTCTACACTAACCTTTCTAGTCGTCATATTCTCTAATTATTCTCTTCTACCGTTAACCTTTCTAGTCGTCATATTCTCTAATTATTCTCTTCTACACTAACCTTTCTAGTCGTCATATTCTCTAATTATTCTCTTCTACCGCTAACCTTTGTAGTCGTCATATTCTCTAATTATTCTCTTCTACACTAACCTTTCTAGTCGTCATATTCTCTAATTATTCTCTTCTACACTAACCTTTCTAGTCGTCATATTCTCTAATTATTCTCTTCTACACTAACCTTTCTAGTCGTCATATTCTCTAATTATTCTCTTCTACCGCTAACCTTTCTAGTCGTCATATTCTCTAATTATTCTCTTCTACTCTAACCTTTCAAGTCGTCATATTCTCTAATTATTCTCTTCTACACTAACCTTTCTAGTCGTCATATTCTCTAATTATTCTCTTCTACACTAACCTTTCTAGTCGTCATATTCTCTAATTATTCTCTTCTTCCACTAACCTTTGTAGTCATCATATTCTCTAATTATTCTCTTCTACACTAACCTTTCTAGTCGTCATATTCTCTAATTATTCTCTTCTACCGTTAACCTTTCTAGTCGTCATATTCTCTAATTATTCTCTTCTACACTAACCTTTCTAGTCGTCATATTCTCTAATTATTCTCTTCTACCGTTAACCTTTCTAGTCGTCATATTCTCTAATTATTCTCTTCTACACTAACCTTTCTAGTCGTCATATTCTCTAATTATTCTCTTCTACCGCTAACCTTTGTAGTCGTCATATTCTCTAATTATTCTCTTCTACACTAACCTTTCTAGTCGTCATATTCTCTAATTATTCTCTTCTACACTAACCTTTCTAGTCGTCATATTCTCTAATTATTCTCTTCTACACTAACCTTTCTAGTCGTCATATTCTCTAATTATTCTCTTCTACCGCTAACCTTTCTAGTCGTCATATTCTCTAATTATTCTCTTCTACTCTAACCTTTCAAGTCGTCATATTCTCTAATTATTCTCTTCTACACTAACCTTTCTAGTCGTCATATTCTCTAATTATTCTCTTCTACACTAACCTTTCTAGTCGTCATATTCTCTAATTATTCTCTTCTACCGCTAACCTTTCTAGTCGTCATATTCTCTAATTATTCTCTTCTACACTAACCTTTCTAGTCGTCATATTCTCTAATTATTCTCTTCTACACTAACCTTTCTAGTCGTCATATTCTCTAATTAGTCTCTTCTACCGCTAACCTTTCTAGTCGTCATATTCTCTAATTATTCTCTTCTACACTAACCTTTCTAGTCGTCATATTCTCTAATTATTCTCTTTCTGACATTTAATGAGAGTGACTTATTACAAAATACTTTTCATCTATCATAAAGCAGCTTTCTGTATCGCCCTTTCTGCTCTCTGTCTCGCATCGGATTGTGTCTTTATTACATTTATAATTTGCAATCTTCCATACCTCGCGGGTTCCTGAGCTTTGAGGAGGGCAAGGAGAGCTCTGCAACATAATCCCCACAAAGATTCTAGTTTGGTAAAGGGTTCAATGAAAAGTCTACAATCAGCCTCACTCTGACAGATGCAAACCCTTTTCAATTCTCAGACAAACTGAGCTACAAAACACTGGTTTTAAAATTTAAACTCATAGTTTTCTGGAGGATTCACAACAAACCAAAACTATGTGTAGATTAGTGTCTGGATATCCTCTGCTGTGTCTCTACCTTGTAGTGGAGGAGGAGCTGGTGTGTTCCAATGACCCCAATAGCTTTGCCAACAGGTATTGCAGTTACTGGTCAGGTCTCCAATGTCGGAAAGGTCAAGAGATAGGAAGCAGGGATGAGAGACACAAACCAGCTGTCTTGTAGATAGACGGGATAGTCAAAGGCTAGGGAAAGCAAACCCGAAAAACTGCTTGTTGGTGTCCGATGCACAGAGCTACAGACCAGACACAACAATGCAGCGTAATTCACTTGATGATGTGTCTAGATAAAGCTGAACTATGACCATTTTTCAACATTTGTCAACACATGAATTGATCCATGACATCGGAGATCATAATTTGTGGAGAGTCATGATTGCCCATGCTAGCCAGCCAGGCACTGGATGATGATGATGATGGCCATTTTGGTACATTCACACAACACACACAAAAACCTCAGCAGGACAGTGCCCTGACGACCTACTAGATTATGGTAGAAAATCCATCCACATAAAGCACTGTGTTATGACCATAATGTAAAAGTGCTTACCTGTGATTCCATATCATACTTGTAATGAACGAGGACAACTGATTACACCATAGTGGCTGCTGACTTAGCTCCAAGGCATATCCGAATCACATGAATGTTTCATTTACCACATTGACAAAAGTGTTGTCTAATAGTTGTCAGAATAAGTTCTTTCAATTGTGCTCTTCTCTCACCAAGTGAGATTATGCTAAGAAATTTCAGACTGATTTCTTCTTGTACTTACAGCGGAAAATTGAAACAAATTTTCACAAATGCGTTTGTAACAAGTGATTGTGGTTTGCGTCCTTTATAATGTGGATATTTTCCCTCTTGGGATGGCAGGTATTTCTCAGGCTATTTATCCTTACAGGTGAGTTTTCATGTGGGACAATTAAAGAAGCACCTGTAATAGTTGAAATGATGTCATCTCAGGCCTTCTCATAGACAAATGCTGCTGTGCGGTTCAATTGACTTGTAGTATCCTGGTAATTATGTAATTAAACATGTATTATTACAAATGCTATAAGTTATCACAAACAAAAGAGAAAATATTTCTTGTTGGATTGAATAAAATAAATATACACTTCACCGCTCTTAATTTTAATTTTTAATACAGCTATTTGGACATAAAGCCTGTTTCGAATTGCTGAATACTAGATAAAAAAAATAATGGCACAGCAGGATATAACGATACAGAATTAAAACAAGTGTGTGTGTCTCGCAGGAGTCTCTCACACACCTAACTGTGTCATATTCATATTGTTGAATACTACTTTGGCCATTGTATCGTCTTCTTTATTTTTGCCTCATACCTGTCATAATCTATATTAAATGTCTTTAAAGATAAAGTTGTTTTTGTTTTCACTTATGTCTAAGCCAAATTTATTTCTAAATTTTTGTAATTAGTTACTAATTTTGGAAAGCTGTAGTTTTAGTAAGTGTGTTGGAGTAATGATAAGGTGGGGAATGGGGGACTTTAGTATTTAAGCAATGAGTTTATTGAAGTAAGTCAGTATTACAAGTAACAGAAGCAGCGGATCTGCTGGGGGTTACAACATTCCTCTGTAACGGTTTATCAGCAGAGTCTTTAGCGGAGTGAGTTGAGGGGTTCGACCCCGCCGTGACTGCGGGATACTGAGCGGCCGCTCAGAAGCAATGCAAATCTGACGTATTGCCAGAATAAATACAGTGAAATGCTGTTTGACAGCTAATCAAAGTATGTAAAAACAAACCAGAAGCAAATCATACAAAGAGAAATAACACTACAAATGTCACATCCACTGTCCAATTTTAAAATGGATTGCGTACCCTGCTTCATAATTTCAGTGTAAGGTCAATTTGGATAATCCAAATCCTTATATATTTGAACAGCCAATGCAAGTTGCATATTCTTCTTCTGCTCTTTATGCCCCACTGGAGTGTAGGCCTTCAACCAAATCATGTCAAGTCGTTCTATCTTTTGCTATGCCCTTTAGCTCCCTCCATGTCCTCCCAATATTGTTCACCTCTGTTGGTAATTCTCTTCTGCATGTGTTATTAGGTCTCCCGATATTTACAAATCTTGGATAAAGGAAAGAACAAATGCATCCATACTTCAAAAGATGAATGTTGAAGAAGGTTGGCTATTAAAGATGATAAAACAAAGAAAATCGAAATATTTTGGTTACCTGAAACGTCACAAAAGTTTGGAGAGAACAATCATGGAGGGGTATATGCCTAGGAAGAGAGGAAGAGGAAGGCCAAAGAGAAGATGGGTGTAGGATGTGGCGGATGATCTCCGGATGGGTGTATCGGACGCAGGACATCTTGCTTATGATCAAGAGGTTTTCCGTAAGGTTGTTATGGGAGCGAATTTCCGCAAAAGGACATGCTACTGAATGAATGAATGAATGAATGAATGATATACAAATTCTAAGTTTGATGCACACCTCATAGAATGTCAGTACATTTCTTCGCCATGATCGAACAGAAGAAAAGCCTGATTTTCTTCTTCAGTGAGTGTGAAATAATTTTCCCAATTCAGAGAAACAAAGGCAGCAAAAGAGACGGCACACAATACAGAGGCATTTCCCCTTTGAGTCATACTGGGAAAATATTTTGCACAATTTTAGAGAATAGATTACGAACTATTATAGAACCCCAGCTAAGCAAAACACTACTTGGATTTAGGAAAATCAAAGGATGCACAGATGCAATTTTTGCTCTTAGACACCTTATAGAAACATCAATCAAATGTAATGAAACACTGCAGCCTTTGTCGACCAAGAAAAGGCATATGATAGAGTTTATAGAAACAAGCTGTGGGAAATCCTTAAACAATATGCAGTGATTATACATCTAACAAACCTATGTAGAAGCTTATACAATAACAGTGAATGCATAGTGAGGACACTCAGAACCCTTCGCCATAAGATCCGGAGTACAACAAGGTTGTGCCCTGTCCCCTCTCTTGTTCATAACCTATATAGACAACATATATAAAGAAACCAGCCAAACAAAGACCACAAGAACACCACATGACGAGAACACAGAAGAACCATCTGCAAATTACACCATTAGAGAACTCCTGTTTGCGGACAACCAAGCACTGATAGCAAAATCATAAGTTGAATTACAAGACCACATGAATAGTCTAAACAAAATGTGTAGGGACCATAACATGAAAATTAGCACAAGTAAAATAGAGGTAATGACTATAACTAAAGAAGAACAAACAACAGCAATTCACCTAAACGAACATCCCCTGAAACAAGTAAAGACTTTCAAGTACCTAGGAAGTATAACATCATTAAATGGCAAATCAGAAGACAAGATCGAAAGTAGATGCAATAAGGCAAACCAACTCATTGGACAAGTGGCACCAATACTAAAGAACAAACAGATTTCAATGGTTACTAAGAAAGCACTTTAAAACACAATCTACCTACCAACTCTATGCTAACAATGCCAAACCTGAACAATGACAGAAAAAGAGAAAAGAAAAATCACAACAGAAATGAGATTCCTGAGAAGAATACTCAGTGTTTTAGTTTAGTTTAGTTAGTTTAGTCGTTGGATCAACATCACGGCACATGGTTTAACCCATAGGTGCTCCGATTTCCTCCTAACTCAAACCTGAGTCTGGAGAAACTCAGCTCAATGCACGAACTCCGTTGCATCGGCGAGGATCCTGAAATACTTTGGGTAGATTTTTAACTCGAAATTTTGCCCAGGCAGCGCCGTTAGGCTACTCTTTTTCGATTTCCAACTGTCAAGGGATTTTTTACGTGCGCAACAATACACACGGGCGTCCGATCTCACTACCCAGAGACCAGGGGAAATTTTATTACTGGAAGTCCAGGTGGATTTTTTAAATAAGTCCCGGTCCTCACCAGGACCTGAACCCGGGACCTCCAGCACTCGAGGCGGACACCATACCTCGAGACCACTCAGCCCCCCCCCCCCCCCCCAACTCAGTGTTTCAAGAAGAGATAAGATCAGAAATGAATAAATCAGGACTAAAGTGGGGGTTATAGCAGATTTTATATAGATTTTATTAGAAGGCAGCAAGTCAAATGGTTTGGCCATGCAAGTAGGTTACCAACTAACAGTATACCTCAACAAGCAATGATGTACAGGCCAAATAGGAAGCAGAGGAAGAGGCCGACCACGTAAACGATGGACGGAGGGAATAGAAGAGCTCATGCATGCACTCTTCCGCTGTTTATACTTCATCTCGACTACCGCAAGGTACAAGAGGAACATGATGAGATCAGACTGAGATGACTGTGAAATGGTCCATGACTCACATATGCTATTTATGATCAGATTCTTAAAATGTAATTTATACATAATACATAACATATTATTCTCATCTCATCTCATCATGTTCCTCTTGTACCTTGCGGTGTCGAGGTGAAGTATAAACTTCGTGAGAATGCCCGATTATGGGCTTCATATATCGACATTCCCATGGACTCTGCTATTCCCTCCGTCCAACGTTTACGTGGTCGGCCTCTTCCTCTGTTTCCATCTGGTCTGTACATCATTACTTATTGTGGTATGCTGTTGACTGCTAACCTACTTGTATGGCCAAACCATTTGACTTGCTGCTTTCTAATAAGATCTAGTGCTGCTTTAACCCCCACTTTAGTCCTGATTTCTTCATTTCTGATCTTATCTCTTCTTGATACGTTGAGTATTCTTCTCAGGAACCTCATTTCTGTTGTTGTGATTTTTCTTTTCTCTTTTTCTGTCATTGTCCAGGTTTGGCATTGGTAGCATAGAGTTGGTAGGAAGATTGTGTTGTAAAGTGCTTTCTTAGTAGTTATTGATACATGTTTGTTCTTTAGTATTGGTGCCATTTGTCCAATGAGTTGATTTGCCTTATTGCACCTATTTTCGATCTCGTCTTCTGATCTGCCATTTGATATACTTCCTAGGTACTTGAAACTCTTTACTTGTTTCAAGGGATGTTCGCTTAGGTGAATTGTTGTTGTTTGTTCTTCTTTAGTTATAGTCATTACCTCTGTTTTGCTTGTGCTAATTTTCATGTTATGTTCCCTACACATTTCGTTTAGACTATTCATGTGGTCTTGTAATTCAGCTTCTGATTTTGCTATTAGTGCTTGGTCGTCCGCAAACAGGAGTTCTCTAATGGTTAGATTTGCAGATGGTTCTTCTTCTGTGTTCTCGTATTATTCTATGATCTGATATTTATTTCTGACCTGACACTAAGATATTTTCAAAATGCATGAGCAGAATGTAATCTAAATTTTGAAATTGTCCATGTAAGCTCTCAAATACCAACATTTATCTCTCATATAAAGCTGCAGTCCACGTATCATGTTTATTACAGCACCAT
>JACEFZ010005982.1:0-117089 GCA_014155875.1 Cepaea nemoralis | reverse complement strand
TTTCGGAAGATCTAGAATGTGAATGAACAAAGTACGAATCGGTTGGAGATGCAGTTTCGGAGACGAATGCTGCTTGTTTTTTAATACAGTTTTCTCCTTTTGTCCTGTCTGTCGTCAGGTGGGTAGACCACCTGTTTCTGGTTATCATGTTAGTATAGATCAGGGGTGGCCAACCTTTTCAGCAGGCGGGCCAAATTTCAGAAATAATATTTCCTGCCGGGCCACGCACCTAATTTTTTTTTGTTAAATTAAAGTAAACAAGCAAGCGTGCTACAGCTTCGACCACATCGTCGTTTCCCACTCTGCGGGCCGCAACATGACTACCGGCGGGCCGCATGCGGCCCGCGGGCCTCGTGTTGGCCACTCCTGGTATAGATGTTGCATTCAACGTTGATGACCTCACGCACCTAGCGCAACATCACCGTTAATGGACCATAGATTCGAAATGGCACCCCATGATCACTTTTACCTCATTGTGTGATTTTATGAATACATGAAAGACTTTGTTACTCCATTGAATAGTGCAGGTGAGAAAATGCGGCACAACACTAGCAAACATCTCAAAGTGTCTTTCCTGTAGGCGCAACATGTTTTTGAGACGATGCATCTTACCTGTACATAAAATGTAACTTTTATCTATACAGATGTGTTTCATGGACCATGCCGCTATTGACTAAACAATAAATTACATATTACAGAAGGAATCTTAGAATACCGTGAACCAAGAAGAAAGAAAATACTGACAAGATCTTACTTTGAATAAAACCGACTAAAACACAATATTATAGAACGATAGCAGATAAGTCCATTTGTTTAAACACCCTGTGATTGTTAATGTTACAACATTCGGCCATATCCTGTTCAACTGATATGTGTTGTGACAAGCAGCATTTGCTATTGTTTTAGATAACGCTCTGATGTTTTGGTGGTATTCATCTTGATCTCACGTCGTTAAACAGTCACTTAGGTCAACAAGAAGATGACACATTTTCTCTTTCTCATAAAAAGCGAGGAGGATCATC
Organism: Cepaea nemoralis; assembly: GCA_014155875.1. Lineage (NCBI taxonomy): Eukaryota > Metazoa > Mollusca > Gastropoda > Stylommatophora > Helicidae > Cepaea > Cepaea nemoralis. The sequence continues at coordinate 116,067 of JACEFZ010005982.1, read as the reverse complement.
TTCTTGCTCATCCTTCTTACTAGATGAACGAAACTCTTACCTTCACTTTCCCCTCATTGTCCTTCGTATCTCTTCTCGGTCTCTTCCTACTTTATTTTGCTCTCTCTCTCTCTCTCTCTCTCTCTCTCTCTCTCTCTCTCTCTCTCTCTCTCTCTTTCTCTCTCTCTCTCTCTCTCATTCTCTCTCGCTCTCTCTCTCTCTTTCATCCCTTGTTTGCTCTCCCCCACCCCCTTCCTCGCCCGCCAATTCTCCAGTCTAAAACTGCCTAATTCACCCGCAGATTTGCTGAATGCTTTCACCAAATGTATATTTACACATTCCGAATACAAAACGATCCTAGTGGCCATCTCCACCCGAAAAATCTGAGAGATGACCGCAGAGAATGTGTTGGAAAATGAGAAGGAAAATGTTTGATTGATGTCGTTGCTCTGGAGATCGACTGCAATGACTGACCTTTTCCACGTGGTCGATACCACTATATCCGGGTATCTTTAGAAGTCCCTGTTATTGGGTATCGGTAGTGCAAATAAGAGTACGCGGTCTTGTTTGAATAACTCAGTCAGGCGCGCATTTCTCCTGGAGCTTTCAGAAGTTTCTTCACAAATTCACTCTCTCAGCGTTGACAATGTGTTGTAAGTATTTACTTTGAGGCTGTACCTTTTTACAGATATATATATCCAGATAACGTACTAAGCCCCATTAGTTCTGTTATCGTATCCACGAATGCTGCCTGCTCTTCAAGGAGAGAGTCTCTAAAGTGGCTCTGACTAGTACATAATTATTTCGTAAATTATATGCCCCATCATGTCCTACAAGAGACCAGTCATACTTTCCATAAAAGCTTTTTAGGTACAGAAACAAAAGGATAACAAAAAAGAGGAGGGGGGATATTTTGGCAAGACCAGTGTAATTTCCTTTCGACTGAGGTCAGTGAATTGCATGTGGCTAGGAAAGAGACAAGCAATGAAACATATTTCTGAGCTCGGCTTTTGTGGTTAATGATAATTGGCGCAATAGTAAGGGTTAAAGGACTCAGTCGTGAGGTTAATGGACGCAATCGTGAGGTTAAAAATCGCTGTCGTAAGGTTAGAGGACGCAAAAGGGAGGTCAAAGGGCGCACTCATGAGATTAAATGACGTAGAAAGGAGGTCAAAGGGAGCAGTGGCCAGGTTAGAGGACGCATTCGCAAGACTAAGGGATCCAGTCGCAAGGTTAAAAGAGCAGGCGCAAGACTAAAGAACTCAGTCGTGAGGTTAAAGAACTCAGAAGTACGGTTATCTAAACTGACCAATTTCAGCCTAACGGAAACTGGGTATCTTCAAAGCTGTAAGAACATGGTCGTGGGTTTAGCAATGTCAGGCGTGCAAGTGTTCTCTTCTCAATTGGTTCCCCACAAACTTGTAAGTGTTCTAAATGTTGCATGTTCATTGCAGGATCAACTTCAGTTTGATGTTATAGGCAATTTTACATTCAGTAGTTTGTCATTGCTTTCCTAATAAGTCAACATTTAAGTTGTATGTTGAATAAATCCACTATATCGCTGTCAGCGCACAAGAAGTTTAAAGGCGAGTACATTATATCTCTCGGCCATGACGACATATATCTTTAAACGTAAGCGTCAACTGTTTAACAATTGTAACAAAATGAATAAAAATAATATTATTTTTAAAGTAAATTCCTTGTGGTGTAATGGATATGTGACCCTTGACCCATGATTGTATAGACCAATCGGCACTCGTGGGATGATGTGGTCAATGTCACACCGGCCGTCTTGTTTTCCCAATATGTTTCCTGGTACCAATTTTAGACTGCGTCCGCCTGAGAGCCCAGGCCATTTGTTAAATTCTGTGGATTTGCCCCTCCCCAACCCCATTAATAATATAACCAGAATAATAACAAAACAAAAAGATTTATGAAATCTACCAGCATGGAAAATGGGCATCCCGTCAACATTGCGTGGAATTTTTGGCCCATAATATTGCCAGTCCGTTCTTTCAGAGGCCTGTTTATTAAAATATGTATATTCTGTCACATATGTACATAGAGTCTGTGAAAGGGTTTAGCAGATGAAAGCTTGAGGACTTGCAACCTACACAGAACAATGCAACAAGACTGTAACGATGTTTTACTTGAAATCTGGCAAGATCAATCAATCAATCAATCATGTGCCATGCCGCAAAACGTGGGCGGTCATGACTCGCCATTTCACTCGATCACCAGCGTCGTGATACATATCTGGCAAGATATTTCGCTGAAAACAAATCACAACATGTGAAACTACAATGCAAATTATAAAGAAGGACAGGCAGCTGGAATTCTGGGCATTGAAAACACACTACATCGAGACCATAAGATGGGCAAACAAGGTAGTTATTGATAACAATGACTGTATGGATGGTAATTAATAGGTATTAGAATAAAGCACATTGCATTATGAGGCGGGGTAAAAGTTTCATTGCTTATGATCACCGAGCCGGCAGGCAAGTGTGATAGACTTTGCTACTACGGTGAAATAATCCATGGACTAGAGTGTTAACAAAAAAATAAAATAAAACACACACACACACACACACACACACACACACACACACAACACACACACACACACACACACACACACACACACACACACACGCATACCACATGCCCTTCTATTTTACGTCATATGTGCCATTGATAATATCTACGGCAGGGTTTGTACGTTGATGGATTGATGCCTCTTGCCCGATCACAAGGCACAGGCTAAGATTTACATTTCACCATCGACAGTGCATAAATAACATTTGATCTCTAGAGAAATAGAACACATGCCCTATGATGTATGAGGTGGACTTGCTAATTCCGCGGTCACATGCTCCACAGCTTCTACGAGTCCACAGAACGGTAAATGGAAGATGCAACAGCTAAAATGTAAAGTCCTGATCGTTCGGGTCCACATCAATTGACGGACGTCAGTCGCGGCGATTGGGCAATCTTGAGCATAGCCTACGATGGGTAGAGTTGTGGTATTATGTTATGATAATTTGGCGTGTCCAGCGTGTGCCGCGTGGTTACACACTCGCTTCACACGCCAGTGATCCGGGGCTTGTTTATGGATCCGGTCAGGGATATGCACTACTGACGAGCTCAAACGAGAGCGAAACTGGAGTATAGTGCTTCCATATTGACGTGGATAGGCCTTAGGTTCATACCGGAATACGATCAGCATTGCCAGTAGTGGGCTGTGCTCAATATTCAAATTTCAAATCCCGAAACAACCAAATAATCAAAATGTAAAGCAGCAATTTTCCACTCTGTAAAGTGTATACTGTTAGCCACCATATTTGTACAGACCAATCGGCATCTGACAGATGGAATAGTCAGTATCACGCTAGAGCCTTTACTTCCCACAAAATTACCATTTAAGCCAGTGGTACTCAACCAGTGGGGAATCCCTCCCCCACCCCCCACCCCAGCCGTGGGGAATTTTAGGGTTTCCCGTAGGGGAGGGGGGGGGGGGTTAGATTATTTCAAAATCGCATTAATACAAGAACCGGTTACTTGATATTGGTTTCCCCTGCATACTTTACGGTTCTGTACTTTTCGCCCTTCTGAAATTCATTTTATAACGTAAGTAGACCCGCAAATCACGTTTTATGTAGACGTCTTGACTTGTTCTAGTATGTGTTATTAAATTTAGCTTCCAGTTTTACGTATATAAACAAAAAAAAAGGGGGTGGGGGATTTATAGGGAGGAAATACGAAAGAGGGAATGCATTCTGAACATATGGCGAAGGAGTGCATGGGCCAAAAACGATTGAGAACCACTGCGTTATGCTATGTCCATCCTTGAAGCTCAGGCCGATTTTGTAAAAAAAAAAATACTTTCCTCCTTTAAGGGGATCGAACATTTAACCATCAGGCTGTCATGCTAGCGAGCTAGCCACATCGTTAACACTGCTCCCAAATGGAAGGTTAGGGTGATAAATAGAAGTGATGAGATGTGAAAAACGCAGATGTTTTAGGGGATTGACGACACCATTCTAGTCGCGTACAGGGGAAACAATGCCTCAGGGACTATGAATATTTAATTCCGAAAAACCAGGATAGTTAATGGTCATTTATGTGTCCCCGCAGTACATACTTAAACAGATTGGTGGGATCAAAGTAGTGAAAGAAAGAATGTTTGTTCGAAGATATAAATATTGCAGACTTCAATCAAACGGTTTGATGAAGTTCACCAGTTGACTTTGCTTCTAAATGATTCATTAAAGAGCAATGTAGGACTTGTTAGTGAGATTTGCTTGGCGTCATTGTATTTTAAAGTGACAGTATTTTCGGGATGATATTTACGGTACATGCAGGCTAAATAATCACCTCGCTCTAAGTCAGGCCCTTTATTGTTGTGTTTAGTACGAGGGTAAGTTAATAAGTAAGTCACAAATGGCTGTAGAAAAATAACTACAGACGATAACAACTTGAAACCAGTTTATTTTTATACATATATGGTCCGTTTATTTCTCAACATAATTTCCATCAACATTGATGCACTTATCCCATCGTTTCTTCAGTCCTCCCAAACCGGCTGCATAGAACTGCGTGCTCTGTTTTCTAAACCACGTTTCACTTCACATTTAACTTCGGCATATTCGCGAAATGTCTCCCGCCAAGGTGAATTTCCTGTTTATGTTGACAAATGTTTGTCCCGTAAAGCTGTGCATAACTGGGTAGAAAACGTTACGAGGGTGAGTCAATAAGAAAGTCACACAGTTCTGTGCGATGGTAGGTGAATGAAAACAAAGCACGCAGTTCTATCAGCCGGTTTGGCAGGACTGATAAAACGATGGGATAAGTGCATGAATGATGATGGAAATTATGTTGAGAAATAAAGGGACAATGTATGTATAAAAATAAACTGGTTTCAAGTTGTTATCATCTTTAGTTATTTTTCTACAGCCATTTGTGGCTTACTTATTAACTTACCCTCGTATGTGTATAACGAAATCAGTAGACCGATGGATCTCAAATATACGTTTTGAATTCAACAAGACAAACCTTTTTTTTTTTTTTTTTGTTAATCCTGGTTATAGTCGTTAGTCGGGGTTCCAACTTCACAGCAAGGGGTCACCCCCATAATGCTCCGTTCCTGTACCAGTGAATATTACACAATATGCTCCTCACATGTGAAAAGTGGAACAGACAACAGACTCAACAAACCAACAGCACGCAAAGGCATACATGCATAAGGTCGCTGTCAGAATGTCAACACAGTTCCTAATAAAATTACAGTTCATCGTCAATGAGAGCGACAGTCACTAGAACACCGACGGCTGCACACGCATTACTGCATAAAGCAAAACCAGCTAGTTCGGCATGCAGTTCACAATACAAACAACCGCGAACAGATGTAAAAGTATTCCACATGAAATCCACAGCTCACAGTGCCACTCTTATCTCAGTAGCTGGACTATCTAACCCAGTGTTTCCCAACCTTTTTTGTGCTATGCCCCACCTAAGCCTTTCTAAAATTCTTCGCTCGTTGTATACTGATTGTTATCTTATTATGTTTGTTTTTTTTAAACTATATCATTATTTATCTCCCCCCCCCCCCCCCCCCCCCAACATATACATAATTTTTAATATTAAAAAATTGAAATGTTCACTAAAGAAACTTGAATGATAGGTTTTAGGAAGAAATCACTAGGAAATTATTGAGCAAACACAGTAAGTAAATTTTCAAAACATATAATGGAGAACTGAAATTCAAGTACAAAACAATTTTAATGAAAGATTTTTCTATATTATTTTAATTATTAGTAATTATTTATTATTTAAATTTAGTGAGATCCTTGCACTTGATGCTTGCTGCAAAGAGATTTTATGTCAGGTTCCAATTTAGTTAACTTCAGTCTCAAGTCTCACCGTTTTTGTTATATCCAGACGATTTTTTTTTTAAAGCAGCAAATCATTTATGCAACTAAATCCGTATTCAGCTAAATATGATGATGGAAACGGTAACAATAGTTCTCTTGCACATTTGGTTGCATTTGGATATTTGATTTTGGTTTCCTCACAAAGCCATGCCATCACTCCTTTTATATTAAATAAAGTTTTAATTGACTCATCATGTTGCATTCTGCTTGATACTGCATATTTGAAATATCACATAAATTCAATAACATTGGCTGCATCATCCAAGTTGGGAAATCAATTTGTTTCAAATCAGAAAATCTTTCTTTTAAATCAGCCGATAAAATTTTCAGATGATCGACAATAACATATATAGCGGTATCAGTCACTTCACATTTTTGGAGCCTATGAAACTTATCAAAATTTTTGTTGTAAATATATATCTGACATAATTCAATACAGGTAATGAAACCAAATATCTTCGCTTTTGCATCGACAAGAGTTTTATTTGTTCCTGTAAGTTGTTTATTTAATATATTTAGTTTTTCAAAGATATCGGCTAAATAACTCACAAATGCCTTACCATCGACCGTTAACAGATTTTTCATTTCAGGTTTGTTGCTTAAAAAATCCCTAAGAGTATCAAATAGTTCCATAAATCTTTTCAAGCAGTTCCCTTTCGAGAGCCATCTTACTTCAGTGTGAAGTATAAGTCTCACATGGTCTTCATTTTGTTCTTCACAAAATAACTTGAAGAGACGTTCACATTTAGCACTAGCTTTAATAGCATTGATACACTTTATAACTAAATTTAGTACTTCATTTAGAACAGGCGAAATGTTTTTAGCTACCAGGTTTTCCCTGTGAATAACACAATGCACAAGAAGCATTTCTGGATTCTCATCTTTCATCAACTTTAAGCAAACATTTTTCTTTCCCATCATATTAGGAGCACCATTTGCAGCACCGGATGTTATATTTTTCATTGGTATATCACTGACATCTAAGTAATTGTTTAGCTTACCATATATATCTTTGGAGGTAGTGGTGCTTTCTAATGATTTACAGAAAAACATTTCTTCAGCAAAATCACCTTTATCAATATATCTTACGTAAGTTATAAGTGCCTGGGAAGAGAGGAAGAGGAAGGCCAAAGAGAAGATGGGTGCAGGATGTGGCGGATGATCTCCACATGGGTGTATCAGACGCGGGACATCTTGCTTATGATCGAGAGGTTTTCCGGAAGGTTGTTATGGCAGCGAAGTTCTGCAAAGGACATGCTACTGAATGAATGAATGAAGTTATAAGTACGGCCTTACTGTTTCTCAAAGTTGATTCATCCATTTGCACCGAGAATTTTCTTGTTTTCAGCTTTTCAACAAGTTGTATGTCAATATCCTCACTCATTTCGTTTATTCTTCTGCTAACAGTATCGTGGCATAGCTGTAATGTCTTTGACATCTTTTTCAAGAACCATTTTAAGAAATGCTGATATTGATGATTTGATTCAATTCTCCCCTATAGTATGACTTTTCCCAGATTTAGCGATGAGTAATGAAATTTGATAACTAGCCTTATGAGTACGATTGATAGTTGCATTATGAGCAGTAAATAGAGACTTTAATATTACTCTTTTTTCAAAATGTTTCTTCATAGTTTGAAATTAATTCAAATCTGAATTCATATGAGCATTATGTTTTGCCTTCAAATGTGCCCCAAGACGACCTCGTTTCATTGATTCGTTGGTCAAACATTGTGGGCATAAAACAAATGAAATGAACGTTCATCGTGGACAGCGGGTATGAAACCAAATTTTAAATATTTCTCCGAATACTGACACTTTTTTTTTCTTGCTTGCACCACTCATTTCACTATAGACTGAAAGAAATAAATATAAGATTAATTAAAACCTTTAAAAAAAAATAATATGAACTGGAGTAAACGTAGACTAAAATTGCATATTTAAATATGTGTGGCACATTTACCCCACCGCAAAAAACATACTTTTTTCATTTGACAAATTTTTCTGGAAAATGATGCTTCTAAATCTGAAATTAATAAAAATTACCAATTGAATTTACATACCATTTATACATCACTTATTTTTATACAATGTATATATTTTTAAAACAACAAGGCTTTTACAACAATTTATCGGACCCTTATTTCAAATTAACACCAGCGGTGAATGCTGAGCGTTACTGTGAAACACTGCAGAAACTGAGATCCCGTCACTAAGCATTTCGCGCCATTCAGAACAAATCGCGCTAAATGCTTAGTGCCGGCCCAGTATAACCAGCAAGCAGTTCAACTCTAACGTCTAACAATGAAATCACGGCTACTAACATGGCGGACAGAAGTTACTTATACTGGACGTTTACCCAGCTCGAGTAGCGACTGAGAGTCGCCATACGGTTAACTTAAACTCCGGACGAGTCCATTTTCGAATTGTCCCCCTTAACAATCAAATTGCCCCCCTGTGGGGCGTGGGCCCCACGTTGGGAAACACTGATCTAACCCAAGTCTACCTAGCACAAGGAACCGAGCTTGTCTACTGTTTCCTTAACCCTCCCACTCTACACCTCATTTAGCCAAGTTGTCCTATATGTTCCTATCTCCTGTAGCTCCCTCCAGTTCCCCAGTATTAATCGTATCTGTCTAACATGTTCTTCTCTGCGTGTTTGAGGTCTTCTGCTATTTCTTTTGCCGTTTGGGTTTCAGGGAAGAGTGTATCTAGTTTCAGTTATAATGTCCTCAGATGTCCTATCCAATGCTAGCGATTTTATTTCTCTCAATTCCTTTTACATTGGAATTTGTTTAATTCTCTCCATGAGCTCCAAAATGGTCAAGTTTATGCATTCTAAATGTAATCCGTGGTGGCATGACAGTCCGGATAAAGTGGTCTTGATTCAATACCCATCAGTGGCCGTCTTATTCATTAACTGTTGGGGCCTAGGTTCGAGAATGTTTACAAAACTCGTTCGGTTATAATGATGCATCCACAACCTCCCTTGATCACATGATTAATTAGATACATTTTTCGCATAAGGACGAAATACATAAGGCCTTATTATGTAAGTTGTTCATGGTAAATATTACGTCAGTTCGCAATCGCAAAGAGTAGACCTTTACGACCGCAGCCCTAGCGTAATGTTTAGAGTGGAACAATCCAGCCACGCAAAGATATAGATAGAGCCCATTATCTTAGATTGTAGCTATCTAGAGGAAGTCAACCTTCAACAAATGCAGTTGGAAGCTGAACACTCAAGACGTTTGAACTAGAGAGGTGCATAACTAGGCTAGGGTGCCGTGGTAGAGCAATGGTGATCACTCTTGCCTGCCAGCTCAGTGGACATGTGTTCGATTCTGGATGTTTTCCATGCATCTAGGTTGCAAGATCGACCCAGCCCCCGGAAAGGTTAACCCGGTCAACAAATGCCCGTAGAAGTCCGATGTGTCGGCCTAACGGCGCAAGAACGCAGCTCTGCTGTAAACAGGAACAACGCAATCACGTCCGAAAAAACTCTCCCGATGAACGCAGAAGAATAAGAAGAAGAAGAAGAAGAAGAAGAAGAAGAAGAAGAAGAAGAAGAAGAAGAAGAAGAAGAAGAAGAAGGAGGAGGAGGAGGAGGAGGAGGAGGAGGAGGAGGAGGAGGAGGAAGAGGAGGCGGAGAAGAAGGAGTAGAAGGAGGAGGAGGAGGCTGAGGAAGAAGAAGAAGAAGAAGAAGAAGAAGAAGAAGAAGAAGAAGAAGAAGAAGAAGAAGAAGAAGAAGAAGAAGAAGAAGAAGAAGAAGAAGAAGAAGAAGAACTAGCCTGCAGAAACTGAAAACAAGAATTTTTCTGTGAAGTCAAGGTAGGTAGTGTGATGGTTTCCACATTACCCATGGCGAGCGGACTGGTCTTAAAGTATGGGGTTAGCACCATGTACTCAATGTGCCACGTGACTTGAAAGGTGTCCTTTGCTTCTTTTATTAATAACTATGTGGTAGGTCAGCATGGCTGAATGGATAAGATCATTGGTTCTTAAACTTCCGGTTTATTGATGCTCAGGAAGTGGGTTCAACCCCTAAACCAGTCAGTTGTCTTCTTGTCATTCACGTAAATTACATGTACCTCAAAAGTCGGAGTGGGTTTTCCTGATGGCGAGGGACACTGGTGGCAGGGAAAAGTAATCCGTATGCAAGAATCAGTCCAGTGAACTAGAAGTAGTAGCACGTGTATGGATTAACTTTGAGTTCAATGCACGGGAACGTAACATAATAATAATAATAATAATAATAATAATAATCATAATAATAATAATAATAATAATAATAATAATAATAATAATATTAACTACGTGTCACTCACTGCCCTAAAAAAAAAAGGAACGAAAACGAGAAGTAATGTATGTCATTATAAAAATGTAATAATAACTTTCGAATTCCACGAGTAACGGCAGACCGGTTGTAAATCGTTCTAATGAAGGCGTTAAAGATATTGGAAGGGGAGTCCCGTCACTGAAGCCAATATTAGTCAAGAACTCTTGACTTCTAACCGATTTGTTCGATGACAATTGTAGTCCTGTCAGATGCTGTCTGCTGATGGCGCTGCGCTTCGATCGTCTCCCGGCCCTGGTGATTGTTATTGCCAATTACTTCAAACGTCGCCAGTTTTATCTTATGGCGTGGGCAGCTACTTTACAGCAATGTTTTATTCTGTGAGCCAAACACTTGTGGAATTGCCTAAATAGTACACAAGATTCCTCACTTAGAATCGAACCTCGGGTTTATCCAGCATAGTTGTTCTAGCTCTCAATACATAGAAGAACTCTTGGGCTTTTCACTTTAAATATTACAGAAAGGTTCTTAGAAAATCGTGGACCAAAAGGAAGGGAAAATCTTGACATTTTACCGGATCTGAGAACGGAAGAAAGCTGGATCATAAACATAGGTGTGGTAGAATTAAACAAAGCATTCATTTTGAATGAGTTATGCACCATGGGTTGGTCAGAAGAAGTCGCTGTAGGCATTCAGGCAAGCATCCCATTGCTTAAGTAGGCGGTGAATGCCGTCAGGAAAAAAGGATTGTGGTTGCTCACTGAACCAAGTGTTTACCGCGTTTATTACGTCTGCATCTGTGTGAAATCGTTGACCCTTGAAAGCCTTTTTAGAGGTCCGAACAAATGAAAATCACATGGTGACAAATCAGGACAATAGAATGTTGCAGAATTTCCCACATCTTCCTTGCTAATGCTTCCTGCACAATCTTTGCGACATGTGGACGAGCATTATCGTGCAACAAAATCATACCGCGAGAAAGCATGTTGTTTATCCTTGATGGCTTTTTGCAGCTTGTCTAGTGTTTGCAAGTCGTTGGTAGAGTTGATATTGACATCAGGTTCTTTAAGGCCGGCCAACAATAGTCCTTCATGGGAAAAAACAATGCGCCAGAATAACCTTACCAGCGGAAACCTGTAACTTTAAATTTTTGGATTTTGGTGATCCATCATGCTTCCATTGCATGCTCTCTTTTTTGCTGATCGACTCAAAGTGGTGACACCATGATTCTTCGCCTGCCACTATGCGGAAGAGAAATCCATAACCCTTCACTCTGTAACGCAGCAAGTGGTTCAAATACCATCCCATGCGTTCCTCTTTTTGGTGGTCGGTCAACATCCGTGGTACCCACTGTGAGCACACCTTCCGATATTGCAGTTTCTTACGAACGACCTTTTGAATTGTCCCAATTGACACATCAAATTTTTTCGCTAGCAAACTTATGCTTCGACTACGGTTCATCTGTACTGCTGCATTAGTTTTGGCGATGTTTTTGTTATTGTTTTTCTGTTGCAACAATATGCGCTTGACCCGTACGTGGAAGATCTGTCGTGAACTGACGTCCTTTCTGATACACTCCTGCCCAGTCTGTCACTGTTGTCTTCGACACACATTTGTTACCGTACGCTGCCTGCATTCTTCGATGAATGTCCACTGGCCGACATCCTTCAAATGAAAGAAACTGAATCACCGCTCTTTGAGCTTCTTTGGACGGATTTCGGATCAACCCGGCCATTTTATCAACGGTCAGAAACAGAACCTATGCATCATGGGACGATAAGCACGTGCTCTTTTAATCATTTTTTTTTTTTATAGGACATCGCTGTCAACACCAGAATTTTACCGCTGTTGTTATTTCTTGGCAAGATTACGCGCAGTAGTTTGCCATAGCTTTCTGATCGGCCGGCTCACTTATCCCGTAAGTCATCAACGCGGTGAGAACCGCTTCCAATTCTCGCGCGCTGCGTTGCCCCACGTGAATAAACGGGATTACGGAGAATGTCGTTTAACCACTAGGCCAGGGAGGCGGCCTTTTATTCATTGTTCAGTACTTATCACATGACTACAACAAGATCATGTTGAACGTACGCAATTACGCGCGGTGCGGCACGAACGGATTTCAAATGAACGCCCTTTATATGTTAAAGGTCACAGTGGCTTGGGGGGGGGGGGGGGGTTGAAAATAGCGATGCAATGCTAACCTGAAGTAGACCTGCACGAGGCTGAATACAGCACACTGCTGACACCTTAGGCATAAAGGTGTATGAAGCATGAGAGATGGCAGAGATCGTGATGATGCTCTTCATACATCTGCAGCCCAACAATATTGTTCGGTCTGTTCCAGTTGGACCCGTACATTAACCCGTATAGCAGGTTGTATCAACGTTATCACAAGGAGTTAGGGTAAAACAATATTACATATAGTATATATGCGATTATGAGCTAGCAACTTGTATTTTAATTTTAATCACGTTAATTACAGTTTAAAAAAAAAAAAAAAAACAAAAAAACAAAACAAAACAACAACAACAACTCGGTTTTTGTTGCTTTCGGTTTTCGTTGATTTAAGTTTTCGTCAATTATTTCAGCGAAAATGTGTCCTGGTTTTCGTCGGTTGCCTCGGATTTCGTCAGCGTGACTACGGGACCTCGCTGCTAATTTTGCGAAAACATAGGGAGGGACCCATGCGTTTTTCTGCTTAGTTTTACGTTGATTCTCGATGTGTGAATATCATTTGCTAATAAGTTAACCCTTTCCTGTTAGCTCCGTCATGAGACCAAAGACAGTTTCCAGAGCCAACAGCCCTTCGAAGACGAAGGCCTAAAAAAAAAAAAAAAGATCGAGTTGAAGAATGAGATCATTGAAAAATACGATAGCGGCATTAAGATTGCTGATATCGGCTGCTTGTACAAGAAGTCGCCATCCACGATTAGTTCCATTGTGGCGAAAAAGGAAGCAATAAAGTAGGCCAGTGTGGCGAAAGGCGTAACTGCGCTAACGAAACAGAGATCGCAAACAATTGAAGATGTCAAACAGTTACTATTAATTTCAATAAATGAAAAACAGTTAGATGGCGATAATGTTTCGGAGGCAATTATATCTGACAAGATCAGACTGTTGTATGCCGATCTCATTAAGAAAATGACTGAGACGACTGCTAGTGTACTTAGTGATTTAAAGGTCAGCAGAGAATGGTTAAATAATTCAAGAGGCGCACTGGTATACACTGTGTAACTAGCCATGGTAAAGTTGCGAGTTCGGACAAGTCTGGTGCAAAGAAATAGTATTAACTATATTTATTCTCTACAAAATGTGTTTTTGGTATGCATTTTGGATAGTCTAGAATGAACTAATTGGATTTACATTGATTCATTTGGAAATAATTGCCTAGGATTTCGTCTGTTTCTATTTCCCCGATTGATTTCGGACGGATTATCGACGTAAACCGAGGTTTTACTGTATATTATAATGTGTTCCGAATAACAACGAGTATCAACATTTTGATCAAAGCATTCGCAGGCAAACTATTTCTTTTTCTCGATTACCCCTGAAAACATACTTGTATGTAAAGCATTGTTTGAACAAGGATGACAAAATTCATTGCCAGACATATTTCGCCGTGTCTTGTCAGTTGCATAATGCAGAATTATATGTGGTATGAAGTTAATAGATTATTCTTTTCTTCTTTACCACATGTTAATACTGAAACTGCTCTAATGTATAAGCACGTGTTACCAAGGATTGCGCAGATTCACTATCAAGTCTTCCTGATTAAATAGTGACGATTTTCCACAACGAATGGAGGTAGCTTGAGCAGATTTAAGCGTGTGTTTATCTTCATGTAGCACAACACCCGAAATGCATAACCTTTGTTGACCACGTGACCAGAATTCAACAGCTGTTTTTCGATTATATGAAGGTAGTTTGTCAAACTGCATTCACATTTACACACAAATGCCACCAGCAATATGTTTCATGATTTATTACCTGGCATATTTCCCATATATTTAGACAATTTTGAGAACAAATGTCTTAGAAGAATTCTAAACCTCCTCTGGACAGATTTTAGAACCAATACGCAAAAAAGACAAGAGACTAAGCAAGATATTGTATTCAATTTTATAAGAAAACGCCGTTGGAACAACATCGGCCATGTACTCAGAATGGACAAGACAATACTCCCCTACCAAGCCCTCATATGGACACCGTTAGGGAAAAGAAAACGGGGAAGACCAAGAGAGACCCTGCGTAGAACTATCATCAGAGAGGGCTCATTCAACGGCCAAACAAACATCCAAGATCTACAACAGGTGCAGCGAACCGCCAGACATGGAGAGCCATGACTTCTGCCCTACGCGCCGCTTTGGGCTCAAGAGGAAAGACTAACTAACTGACTAATATTTCCCGATCTTTAAGAAATATAACCTATAAAGTGAAAAATAAATTTTTATTAAAGGCCGAAAATTTAAAAATTAAACGCCTGGAAACTGTGAATAAAAAAAATTTTAAAGCGGAAATTTTTTTTAAAAAATGATTAAAATTTTTCCCACAAAAAGGTTTTTTTTTTTGGGGAAAAAGGGGAAAGGGCAGAAGAATAAAAATAAGAAATTGAAGGGGGAAAAAAAATTCGGGTTTCGGGGCCATTTGCCGATTGTCCGGGGTTCACAAAAATGCCCTAAACGTATATGTAAAGCATTGTTTGAACAAGGATGACAAAATTCATTGCCAGACATATTTCGCTGTGTCTTGTCAGTTGCATAATGCAGAATTATATGTGGTATGAAGTTAATAGATTATTCTTTTCTTCTTTACCACATGTTAATACTGAAACTGCTCTAATGTATAAGCACGTGTTACCAAGGCAGTGGTAGATTCACTATCAAGTCTTCCTGCTTACATAGTGACGATTTTCCACAACGAATGGCTGTAGCTTGAGCAGATTTAAGCGTGTGTTTATCTTCATGTAGCACAACACCCGAAATGCATATCCTTTGTTGACCACGTGACCAGAATTCAACAGATGTTTTTCGATTATATGAAGGTAGTTTGTCAAACTGCATTCACATTTAAACACAAAAGCCACCAGCAATATGTTTCATGATTTATTACCTGGCATATTTCCCATATATTTAGAACATTTTAAGAGCAAATGTCTTAGAAGAATTCTAAACCTCCACTGGACAGATTTTAGAACCAATACGCAAAAAAGACAAGAGACTAAGCAAGATATTGTATCCAATGTTATAAGAAAACGCCGTTGGAACAACATCGGCCATGTACTCAGAATGGACAAGACAATACTCCCCTACCAAGCCCTCATATGGACACCGTTAGGGATAAGAAAACGGGATAGACCAAGAGAGACCCTGCGTAGAACTATAATCAGAGAGGGCTCATTCAACGGCCAAACAAACATCCAAGATCTACAACAGGTGCAGCGAACCGCCAGACATGGAGAGCCATGACTTCTGCCCTATGCGTCGCTTTGGGCTCAAGAGGAAAGACTAACTATAGTATGTCCACATTTGTTTGCCTTCATTCGCGATCAATTATTTTGAAAACTGTCTGTTGCATCGTTATGAAATTTTTCCAGCCGTCTTATATTTACCCCCACCCAAGGAATATGTCTTTGATAGGTTCAAAAACAACTTAAATCATTGAAAGCGGCAACATTCCTTTGATGTTTTGCTGAACAACTAGTGATTTCTTGCTAACAAAGTTATTTTTACGGTAATGGGAGACCTGCAAATTCTGATGACACACAAAGGCGTATCCGGATTCATATGGGAGTGGGTGCAATGAAAGAACTAGCTTAAAATCGACAGGGTCGGCTGCATTGCACCGGGTTTTTATCCCATATGGCTCAGTTTCTTTCCGCAGCGCGGAAAGCGTCGCACAAAGCACGAACTCCGTAGCTCCAGCGACGACCCTCGGGAGTCTCCGAAAAAATGCACTCGTGAAATGAAGGACGCGGCCCGGAATCGAACATACAACCTTCGGAGCCCGAGTCAGACGGCTTGACCACTTCACCACGGAGAATCCCGAGAGGGGTGCAATGTGTAATATTAGTAAAGACAGAGAATTTACAGAGGCACGGGGTAAATAATTTGTAAATTAACAGGAAAGTAGAAGGAATATATTTCTTACCTTATTTTTTCATTTCCTTCTTGTTTCTTCAGCTGATGCTGATGCTGTAATGTTTAGGGCCTGCAATTCGTCTGAATAGTTGGAGCAAAATATCCCAGTAAGTGTGTACGTAGATTAAGGTCTGCGATCTGCTCAGACCTTAATCTGTGTCGGACGATTCCAGTAGGTTGATGATTGCTCTCGGTTGCATAAAATTCAATCCATCCTTTCTCCAATAGTCCTCTTCCTCTTTCAACACATGGTCCTGACGTTTTTTCCAGTAACTTTTATCAATATTTAATAGCGCGGACAGACAGACAGACAGACAGACAGACAGACAGACAGACAGGCAGGCAGGCCGGCAGGTAGGTAGGTAGGTAGGTAGGCAGAAAGGTAGGTGGGTGGGTGGGTGGATGACTGGCTGGCTGGCTGGCTGGCTGACTGGGTGGGTGGGTCGGTGCGGTCGGTCGGTCGGTCGGTCGGTCGGTGGGTGGGTGGGTGGGTCGGCCGGCAGGCAGGCAGGCAGACAGACAGACAGACAGACAGACAGACAGACAGATAGATAGATAGACTAGATAGCTAGATAGATAGATAGATAGATAGATAGATAGATAGATAGATAGATAGATAGATAGATAGATAGATAGATAGATCCCGCCAGAAGCCGGGCCTTGTCAGCTAGTTTATTTATATAATCACGTTTCATGAAAGAACCCCCATTTGGAGACACCTCTGAATCTTCGCGCTGTTTGTTTCAAAACGGAAATCACGTGAACATTTTTAAAAATCCGTGGACGTGTCTTGGTGAAGCTGTAATACTGTTAAAATGATGGACGTAATCTCTAATTCGTAATTTATATACCCCATATAATCAAACTTTGAAATCTGCTGTAAAATCTCCAGAACAAAAATATTTTTTTTTGGGTGGACATAATGATAAGGTTATATACTAAATCTCATCATTTTCCCTCAGTTGGTTACTGAGATATTCAATTTTATATTGAGGAAACAAAAAAAAAACACACTATAACTAACTAATATTTCCCCGTATCTGCATAATGTAGAGTTATATATCCTATGAAGTGAGTAAATGAATTATACTATAATAATAGGTCGTATCATACTGAATCAAACACATTAAAATATACTACGATCTAGAGAGGCTGTGAATGAAAAGAGAACTAATTAGAAAGATTTTGGTTTTTTTAAAAAGAGACTGATATGAAATTCTTCAACCACATTAAAAGACAAAACATTCTTATAACAATCAACTGGAGTGAAAAGTGGAAGGCAGAAGAGTAAGAAGTAGACGGCAATAGAATTGGGAAGAAAACATCAAGATGTCGACGAACATCAGTCTGTCGCAGTGTAAAACCAGGGTTCTAAGAGACAGTGTCTGTGGTGCATAATAGCATCCTTCACTATGGATGCACACCATATTGATTGAATGAAATGAAGCAATGTAAACAAAAATTAAACTAATGTTTTAATACAACGATCATGAATTACCTAAACACATATTGACATAACCACCAGCGGTTTGTATACCTTTTCAATGCAAACATCACACAACCAGAACACTCCCATGTGCAATAGTCATTTGCATTGATTATAATTGATCGCTGGATTGTAATGCTCTCTCCAGATCATGCCGTGGCTCTGGTTTTCTATAGTTGCCTTGGCTTGCGCATTGTGTGTCGCTGCCTGTGATGTCACCGGGGACCGGTGTCAACATTTCTAGTGGTTTCTCTTATTAAGTCCGCTGTAGTCCCACATTTCATGAATTCTGTAACAACTAACACATCACTTGTCCAGTAATTTATTATGTACGAAAAACACATCACTTCGCGTACAACAATTTATTCTGTACCATGCAAACAATCATTCGTTATACGTTAATGTACCAAGTGAAACATCATTCGTTTTATAATAACGTATTCTCCAACAAGTAAAACATCACTAGTTGTAAGATAACGCAATCTCACCAAGGAAAACATCATTCATTGTACAATACTGTTCAGATATCCAATGTGAAGAGCGCAATTGCGAGGGTACAAGTATTGTCCTAATGCGAGAAAATGCAACATAAAAACGAAATGTCATGCCAGGACATACCAGGCCCTAAGTTTTGGTTTGCAATTGGTCTAGGATTGAAGCATCGACAGTCGGACAGTTTGAGCATTACTTTGGTGATACGGCAGATTCTGCAGCTTGCCTTGTTTCAGATGTATTGATGTTTCCTTCCTCTGGAGTAAACTGCTGGCCTAGGGGAGAGAGAGAGAGAGAGAGAGAGAGAGAGAGAGAGGGAGAGAGAGAGAGAGAGAGAGAGAGAGAGAGAGAGAGAGAGAGAGAGGGGGGGGGGAGATATACTGCATGTTCAACTCATGATCTCTACAATTCAGCCCTATAGTGTGTGTGTGTTTTTTGTTGTTGTTGCCTCAATATAAAATTGAATATCTCAGTAACCAACTGATGGAAAATAATGAGATTTAGTATATAACCTTATCATTATGTCCACCCAACAAAAAAATGTTTGTTCTGGAGATTGTACAGCAGATTTCAATTTTTGCTTATATGAGGTATATATTTTACCGCCCCGCCATGAATGCCTTAATTTTTAGAGTATTACAGCTCAGCAAGACCCATTCGCGCAATTTTTAAAATTGTCTGGCGGTCTTTCGTTTTTGGACAGACTGAGTGTTATAGTTCAGAGGCGTCGTCAAACTGTGGGTTCTTTCATGAAACGTGATTATATAAATAAATCTTACCATTAATGTAATCTTAATAGCTAATATTTGAATGTGTTAATACTGTTCAATGGGATTAAAAGTGAAATTGTGTACACTTCAAAACATCGCTATGAAGTTGTACACATATTTTTGTCAAGAAGCTGATCGCAGGAAACTGTTTCATACTGTTACAAATCCCGAAAAAAGAACAGTGCATGCATTAGGTTTGAGTAAACGATCGTTTCGTCGATGGGTGCAAGAATCTGGAATGAAACCAACACGCGATAAGCAAACGGTAGGTAGAAAGGCAATTGTAGACAGCTTTGACAAGGATGT
Source organism: Cepaea nemoralis (assembly GCA_014155875.1). Lineage (NCBI taxonomy): Eukaryota > Metazoa > Mollusca > Gastropoda > Stylommatophora > Helicidae > Cepaea > Cepaea nemoralis. The sequence goes on along the minus strand of JACEFZ010005982.1, from coordinate 96,668 downwards.
CATCAGACGAGTTATTATAAAAATGATGGATGCCAAAGAAACAGTGAGTGTAAGAAAACTGAGGGTTTTGTTGAGAAAGGACAATAACATAGAGCTATCCAAAACAACTTTGTGGAAAATTATAAGGACATTAGGCTTCACTTTTAGAAAGTACAAGGGAGGTAGAAATATCCTTTGCGAGCAACCGCATTTAGGAGCCATGAGAAGCAGATACCTACGTGAAATAAGGAAAATGCGCAAAGAAAATTATGACATAGTGTATTTGGATGAAACGTGGATCAATGCGCACCACACAAGTGAAAAGGAATGGCAATCAATGGATGGAAAGATAAAACGTTATGTGCCCAGTAGTAAAGGACAGCGTTTGGTCATAGCCCATGCTGGTAGTACTCATAATGGCTTACTACAGAATGCTGGGCTCGTGTTCGTATCAAAGCATACAGACAATAGGGATTATCATAATGAGATGAATGGTAATGTATTTAGAGATTGGCTCGAGAATACAGTACTTCCATCCCTTGATAGACCGTCTTATCTAATCATGGACAATGCATCATATCACAATGTTGTTGCAAAAGAAGACAAAATACCTACGGCATCGAGCTCAAAGGAAGCAATAAAGATATGGCTCCGAAGGGAAAATATACCATTTCCAGAAACATATTTCAAGCTACAGTTGTTGTCCCTTGTAAAACAGACGCAAAAAAGCAAGAAATTTCAAATTGACAAGTTGATAGAAGAGCATGGCCATAGGTGCTTGAGACTTCCGCCGTATCATTCTCATTTAAACCCTATAGAACTTGTGTGGGCTAAAATTAAAGGACAAGTGGCAGCTGCCAATACTACATTCAAATTGTCTGACGTCAAGATACTAACCCAGTCCGCGCTATTAAATATTGATAAAAGTTACTGGAAAAAATGTGAGGACCATGTGTTGAAATAGGAAGAGGACTATTGGAGAAAGGATGGATTGAATTTTATGCAACCGAGAGCAATCATCAACCTACTGGAATAGTCCGACACAGATTAAGGTCTGAGCAGAGTATGCCCTGGCCATCCTCACTGTCAGCCCTACACAGATTGGAAGACTTGAAAAGGTACAAAACGAAGCCATGCGCATCATTTTGGGCTGCACGAAAGACACCAGCTGTGTATCAATGAGATACCTCCTTGACTTCCCGACAATGGAACACAGGATCAAGATCTGGAGAGCTCGTGCATTCTTAAAAATAAGTGCAGATGAGCAGCACCTCTGCATGACGCTATATTCAGAGAAAAGGGTGACAGGCTAAAGAGAGGCAAATCATGGATGGGTCGGGCGGAAGATGTCGTCAGACAGGTCTGCAGTCTTACCAGTATCAACCCCGGCAAGGAATGGGTGCCGGTGCCTCCAGCTTTTAAGTGCACTTTCTCCTGCATTATCACACTCGACAGACGGTGCAGAGAGCAGAACCCTGTCGCTGTCAATGCAGAAGTCAACGCGCTCATCTATGAACACTCATATAGCCCCAAAGTGCTCATCTATACAGATGGATCTGTTGTAAAGCAGCACAGAAGTGCGTGGGCATTTACAGCCCATTCAGCGGGCCGAACCGTTCAAGAATCCAGTGGTGCCCACTCTATGACCTCGAGCAGCATGACGATGGAGGTGATGGCAGTTACACAGGCTTTTATATGGCTGGAATCACAGCATTATACCAACGTGTGTGTACTAAGTGACTCAATGCGCATGATTCAGAAGATCGAAGCTGGATCTGTACGTAGACTGTGGACTGAGTCGCTGCGGAAGTCTGTTGTTCGTAAAGTCACCTTCATCTTCGTCCCGGGACATGCGGGAGTCGAGGGAAATGAACGAGCTGATAAACTGGCTGGCTCTGCACCCCCTGTAGATGGCCAGCCCATGGATCGTGCCGATGTTATTAACGTCCTTAAAGATATGGCGAGAACAGAGGACTTTGACGTCAGTGAATCCACATCGCTGTCCAGGATGAAAGACTTGGGAGTAAGAATTCGGCACGGCCAGATGCGAGAGGTACATCGGGAAAACAAGGCGCCTCGTCAACCAACACAGAACTGGCACTATTAGCCACCGGACGCTGATGCATATGCTGGGGGGGAGGATCTGAGCACCTATGGACATGTCCGGAGTGCAATGAAGATACCCCAACTGATAACTGATAACTGAAGAAACAAGAAGGAAATGAAAAATAAGGTAAGAAATATATTCCTTCTACTTTCCTGTTAATTTACAAATTATTTACCCCGTGCCTCTGTAAATTCTCTGTCTTTACTAATATTACACATTGCACCCCTCTCGGGATTCTCCGTGGTGAAGTGGTCAAGCCGTCTGACTCGGGCTCCGAAGGTTGTATGTTCGATTCCGGGCCGCGTCCTTCATTTCACGAGTGCATTTTTTCGGAGACTCCCGAGGGTCGTCGCTGGAGCTACGGAGTTCGTGCTTTGTGCGACGCTTTCCGCGCTGCGGAAAGAAACTGAGCCATATGGGATAAACACCCGGTGCAATGCAGCCGACCCTGTCGATTTTAAGCTAATTCTTTCATTGCACCCACTCTCATACGAATCCGGATACGCCTTTGTGTGTCAACAGAATTGACATGTCTCACATTACCGTAAAAATAACTTCGTTAGCGAGAAATCACTAGTTGTTCAGCAAAAGATCAAAGGAATGTCGCCGCTTTCAATGATTTAAGTTGTTTTTGGACCTTTCAAAGACATATTCCTTGGGTGGGGGTAAATATAAGACGGCTGGAAAAATTTCATAACGATGCAACAGACAGTTTTCAAAATAATTGATCGTGAATTAAGGCAACCAATTGTGGACATACTTTAGCTTTATGCTATAGAGAGGTACACCCCCATCCCTGGTCCCCACCATAGGCTGTAGTTATTATTCCTTTTTGTTTTTTGCAGCACAGTGTAACAAACTATCGTCTGTCAAGAGTGAGGATGTCCAAGGTCCACTCTGTTCCACCTCTCCTCATCTGACTCATGTATGGCTCCATGGATGTTGACTGTACTCGGCATTGGCTATATCTCGGACAACATTTCTGGCAGGCCTGCCTCACTACATTAGAAATATGGTAATACTGAATCAATATTGCACTTTATGGAAACAAAAGCAGTCGTAAATACAGATATACTAGAGAACTAATGACAAGCGAGCAATGGAAGACATACACACACGAAAGACATACATATTTTGGTAACATTAATACATTTTAAAAGAGCCATACGAGGAGTCGGAGTGGAGGGGTAGGAGGGTGTCATCCAGGTTGATTTTGTGTACGCAATCTTCCATTCAGTAGTTTGCCATTGCTTCCTGAACCAAAAGTCAACGTTTAAATCCAACCAATGTGTGAAGTTGTCGTTCCCGCAACCCCGACATCAGCGTACCTGACGTGTTAAGAACTAGAGCGCTGCAATACTTCCACCACCTCGATCTCTGAAGCAAATGTACAAGTGGAAAGTACACAACAGGTAGCTTGTAAACGCATACCACCCGAGATCTAGAGACAGAGTGTAATCATGTGTTGCTGGCAACCTCCTTTGTGAAGTCTATTGATATAGTCATTTTGTATTATCAAGCCATAGCTTGCAGTGAATACGTGTACCAGGTTTCAAAGACACGAGCAATGTTTGTGAGTTGTCGAATCATAATGTACTCTTGTTTTGTGTGCATATCCTAGTTACAGGACATCTCTGTCAACACCAGCATTTTACTACTGTTGTTGATGTCTTGGCAAGTTTACGTTCAGTAGTTTGCCATTGATTTCTAAACGACCGGCCAACACGTTAAAACCCAGAGAATCGCGGTTTGCTGCCAAATCGGTCGCAGCTGTGTTTCGAACGCGGGTAAGCCGGCTTACAAATCGCGTCCGTAAGGCCTTAGCCACGAAGTCCGGCCATAATGTACTGGACATCTGTAAATATCAATTGGGGAACCCATTATTAATAAATTCACACGTATATACTCCTGAAAAACAACGTTATCTAACATTATTTTTCTTCTCAGCAGTGACCATAACATTCGATGATCTCACTCACTTGTGTCTCAATAAAGAATTCCTTTGCCTACCGTCGCGAACTAAGAACTGTCCATCGACTGCCCTCAAGCTCATGCCGCCGCTTGCTCACACGCTTTCACACGTAACCTGGGTAGCTAAACGGGTACTCCACCTTATGAAAGTGTGCCGTGGTTTAGCATAGGGAGAGAGGTCCCTTTGTGAAAAGAATATACATATTCGCATAGGAATAATCCCAACCTAATTAGACATGAAAATGACCACATTAAGTTGCATTATCATAAGTTTTGTATATGAGAGAAATGTCGCAAATACACAAGTGGATTTATGTAAATCGTTTATTTCATTGTAACGCCAGAATTCTCCGATTACACACGCAACGGAACAGACATCCAGCTGTGGCAATAACTCGTCGTTTAAAATATATTCTGTAGTGAATTAATATTCATCTTGCAAATAGAACACGTTTAGAAATTGAGCTAGCAGATAGAACAATTCTACAATCACACTAATTATGTTGTGGTAATACAAATTCATTTTTGAATCTTAAAACCGAATATTACATTCTTTTCACAGAAATACAGCGCCTGTGGGACCAGGCAGAGAAAGTAGGGGGTGGGTGGGGGAGGGGGGGGAGGAACAGACTGAGAACCCTACGTGGAGAGAATTATATGGCGGGGGATGGCAGGGGTTCTGAACGAATCTCAAAAATGAGAGGGAAGACCAGAAGAACTTTCAATCACTTGGAACGATTAGCAGTATGATTCTTCGTTGACTGTTGAACGACGGGACGGAGTACGTGTGGGAATACCGTGAGTGCAATATATATATATATATATATATATATATATATATATATATATATATATATATATATATATATATATATATATCATCATCATCATCAAGTGCCGTGCCGGCTAGCGTAGGCGTTCATGGCTCTCCATAGATCTCGGTCTTTGGTTTTCTGGATCAACTCTGCTGCTGATATTCCTCCATGCCACCGTCTCAATCCATCCAGCATCATTATATATATATATATATATATATATATATATATATATATATATATATATATATATATATATATGTGTGTGTGTGTGTGTGTGTGTGTGTGTGTGTGTGGTGTGTGTGTGTGTGTACTCTTGTATAATTAGAAGTGACGCCATTCAAGAAAGCATTCTCCATACCTAATGTCCCCTTGGCTTGCGTCTCTGCTGATTCTGTTTGTATTTTGTTGGTATTGTTTGCTGCAGTTGGTTTACCGCTGGCCTAAGAGTTAACCGTGAGACCACCCGGGGCGTTTGAAACGACAGGACAAATCGAATTACCAACATCCACAGGAAGTCGCCCACCAGTGTTTGGTAATACGAGTCGTATCGTGTCCATTGTGGCGGTATAGTTGACAGACGCAGAAATGCTGAACCGAATTAACGGTAACGTGGTATACGGGAGTGGAGTTAAAGGACAGACAAAACTGGGTAATAAAATACACAGCGGGGACTTCTCTGCACTAACAGTGCACTTGGGAGCCGCTGTGGCATAGTGGCTAGACTGCCGGCTTCGATGGTCGGGGAGGGCGTGGGGAGGGTTCGATCCACTCTGGGCCAGATTACAATTTTTAAATTTCACCTGGCCTGTCAAATCGCCCCATCCTAATGTGTTAAATAAAGTTAGTTGCTTATCCTTTACAGGACGCTGCCGTCACCCCCAGCATTTTTTTTAAATTGTGATGTCTTGGCAAATTTACATTCAGTAGTTTGCCATTGCCGGGCTCCCTGGCGAAAAAAGTTAAGGACGATGTTCGTAATCCCGTATACCTACGTACGAAACACAGCTGAGCAAGATTCCGTGTTAGTTTCTTACGGAAAGGTATGTGGGACGGTCGTTCAAAAAGCAAAGACAAACTACTGAACGTAAGACTTACCAAGACATCAATAGCAGCTGAACAATGCTGGTGGTGACTGCAATGTCCTGTAAATAGGATATGCAAACAAAAATTTGCCATTGCTTTCTGAACGACCGGCACCCATATCTTTGTAAGATAATCAACGCAAGGTGGTCTGCTTCCAAATCGCTTGCAGATGTGTTTCGAACGCAGTTTGCGGGAATACGAATTGCGTCTGCAACGCCTTCGCCACAGAGCCAGCCTAATATGGGTGCCAGAAAATTGTATTGGTGTATTGATATATGAGTCTAATATTGTATGATTGGTGTATTGATATATGGGTCTAACATCGCATGATTGGTGTATTGATATATGGGTCTAATATTGTATGATTGGTGTATAGATATATGGGTCTAACATCGTATGATTGGTGTATTGATATATGGGTCTAATATTGTATGATTGGTGTATTGATATATGGGTCTAATATTGTATGATTGGTGTATAGATATATGGGTCTAACATCGTATGATTGGTGTATTGATATATGAGTCTAATATTGTATGATTGGTGTATTGATATATGGGTCTAACATCGTATGATTGGTGTATTGATATATGGGTCTAACATCGTATGATTGGTGTATTGATATATGGGTCTAACATCGTATGATTGGTGTATTGATATATGGGTCTAATATTGTATGATTGGTGTATAGATATATGGGTCTAACATCGCATGATTGGTGTATTGATATATGGGTCTAATATTGTATGATTGGTGTATAGATATATGGGTCTAATATTGTATGATTGGTGTATAGATATATGGGTCTAACATCGCACGATTGGTGTATTGATATATGGGTCTAATATTGTATGATTGGTGTATAGATATATGGGTCTAATATTGTATGATTGGTGTATTGATATATGGGTCTAATATTGTATGATTGGTGTATAGATATATGGGTCTAATATTGTATGATTGGTGTATTGATATATGGGTCTAATATTGTATGATTGGTGTATAGATATATGGGTCTAATATTGTATGATTGGTGTATAGATATATGGGTCTAACATCGCATGATTGGTATATTGATATATGGGTCTAATATTGTATGATTGGTGTATTGATATATGGGTCTAAGATCGTATGATTGGTGTATTGATATATGGGTCTAATATTGTATGATTGGTGTATAGATATATGGGTCTAATATTGTATGATTGGTGTATAGATATATGGGTCTAACATTGTATGATTGGTGTATTGATATATGGGTCTAATATTGTATGATTGGTGTATAGATATATGGGTCTAATATTGTATGATTGGTGTATTGATATATGGGTCTAATACTGTATGATTGGTGTATTGATATATGGGTCTAACATCGTATGATTGGTATATAGATATATGGGGCTAATATTGTATGATTGGTGTATTGATATATGGGTCTAACATCGTATGATTGGTGGATTGATATATGGGTCTAACATCGTATGATTGGTGTATTGATATATGGGTCTAATATTGTATGATTGGTGTATTGATATATGGGTCTAACATCGTATGATTGGTATATAGATATATGGGGCTAATATTGTATGATTGGTGTATTGATATATGGGTCTAACATCGTATGATTGGTATATAGATATATGGGGCTAATATTGTATGATTGGTGTATTGATATATGGGTCTAACATCGTATGATTGGTGTATAGATATATGGGGCTAATATTGTATGATTGGTGTATTGATATATGGGTCTAACATCGTATGATTGGTGGATTGATATATGGGTCTAACATCGTATGATTGGTGTATTGATATATGGGTCTAATATTGTATGATTGGTGTATTGATATATGGGTCTAACATCGCATGATTGGTATATTGATATATGGGTCTAACGTCGTATGTCTTGCGGCGTTTAAAGGGATCTTTCACTGATTTATTTTACAACAGTGAACATATGAGGGTAACAACGTGGTGGCAACTGAACTTCCTGCATCTGGATGTTTTAAGAATGGAGGGCGATTTCTTTTAGTAATAGTTATTTACTGAAGGAAACTAAATACATATCACCGTATATTGTTGAGGCTCCGAGTTTGTTGTTATTGTTGTTGTTGTTGTCGTCGTCGTCGTCGTTATTGTTGTTGTTGTTGTTGCTGTTGTTGTTGTTGTTGTTGTTGTTGTTGTTGTTGTTGTTGGTGTTGGTGGTGGTGGTGGTGGTGGTGGTGGTGGTGGTGGTGGTGGTGGTGGTGGTGATGGTGGTGGTGGTAGTGGTGGTAGTGGTGGTCAAGTTAGGAAGAGATGAACGTATGCTGATTTTCAGACACATTCATAACACAAAAGGGTGTACTTCTACCTTCACTACAAGAGAAAGATTGGTCACATATCAAACGTTTCAAATCCAGAACATATTGTGTATACAGGGTGTTTGTAAAGTCTCACTACACGTTGTATGTATAACAGCTGTTTGTTGGAGAGTATGTTTTCCGCTTTGCAAACGTTGAACCATCCGGTCACAATGCTAATTCGAACCCAAGAACACCGGGATGACGGACAAGCATGCTAGGAACTTCGAAACAGCGCCTCTCTCTCCCTCCCTCTCCTTCTCTCAGTCTCAGTCTCTTTCTTTCTCTCTCTCTCTCTCACACAATCTTTCTTTCTCTCCGCCTCACAATATATCGTTCTCTTTCTATTTATATCACTCTGTCTCTCATTCTTTCCGTCTAACTTTGCATGTATATGTTTATACATGTGTGTATGCATGTGTGTGTGTGTCTCTCTTTCTCTCTCACAATATCTCTCTCTTTCTCTCCGTCTGACTATCTATCGTTCTCTCTCTATTGATCTCACTCTGTCTCTTATTCTCTCCGTCTCACTTTGCGTGTGTGCGTGATTAAGCAAGTACGTATGTACGTGTGTCTGGCTGCCTGCCTGTATTATAACATGGTAATATGCATTGTTTATGGTCACAACTATCATATGACAATGTATATTTTTCTTTCTTCTTTCTTCTCTCATTCTCTATCATTCTCTCTCTCTCTCTCTCTCTCTCTCTCTCTCTCTCTCTCTCTCTCTCTCTCTCTCTCTATCTATCTCTCTCTATCTCTTTCTCTCTCCCTTCCCCCATTTCCCCACATACACACATTCTCATTTAAAATACATATTAATGGTGAGAAAAAATGTTTACCTTAAACTTCATTTTAAAACGAAAGAAAGACACAAAATAGTGAAAACCAGATAAATAAGACCATGTGAAAAATGCAGGTAAAGTGAATTTATTTGTAAGCTACCCAGTGTCAATATGAATCACTGGATGTTTGGCGCACTGAACCGAACAGTGATTGATGAATCAGACCGCCACGAGACCAGTCAATCAGTGAGTCAGCAACAGTGAATAAGTGAATTAGACTTTAGGGTCAACTTAATTAACTGAGTCATCAATTAAGATCAATAAAAAAAAAAAAAGAACGCCGTTTACTCAGTTCTGGGATTACTGGTTCCCTGCCCGAGCTCTCAACGTGAGGGTAAACCTAAGCATTTCCGGCATGGCTTGAATGGATCGCGATCGTTTTTCTCCCACAAACTGGCGCCAACTCAAATACAATAATGATAAGGCAGGCAATATGAGTCGTGGAATCCATAATCCATAGATCACCTGTCACCAGCACGCACTATTCGACAAAGTGTCAGTCGATTTGAATAAAAGTACAACAAAACAGCGGATCGGTCAGAGGGAAAACGAATGGTTTTTCAAGTGTTGAGGATTAAAAAGGAATGGTTTTTCAAGTGTATGCTAATTTGTCTCGGACGTATTCATGCTTGAAACAGAATTGACGAGCGAAAAAAAAAAATGTCATTCATCATGGTTTTATTGGTAAATAGTCGCTGGCTTATGGGAATGAAAGTCACAGTACATAACGTTCAAGGCGTGTAAACAAATGTGTTCAAAGTGACGTAGCAGAAACCTGGTGTGGGACTATAAATTGTTAGGGCAATCACATTTGTTAAGACTTGAATACATGGCCAGTCTTTTACTCCCACAGCGATTAATGAGAGCTGACATTGAAACCTATACCCATCGCACCATGCATTCAATTGTAGGTACAGTAAGTAACGAACCCTTGCACATGCCACATCGCCAATGGGGTATATGGTGCTAGGCCATATGTTTAAATACCAGATTGGCACTAGATGGGTGATGTAGTCAGTACCATGCCGGCTGTCTTCTCTCCTCTCTCCCCTCCCTCATCCCAAATTCCTAGTAGGTACCCACGTTAAGCTGGGCCAACTTTTAAATCACCCAGATGCGGATCTAACTCATGACGAACGTGCCGGCAGGTGAGGACTACCCACTACGCCACCAAACGTTGTACCAAAACTTCTCGAGACATGGAAAAATATCCTTCATGTTTAAAAGAAAATGTAATTGCAAATACAGATTGAGTATTAATTTCATGAGAAGAAATACTATGACAATGATCAAAACCGTTAACATACGAATTAAACAAATAGACTTCATCGAAACCCTCTTAATTTTTACACATTATATAATGCCTCTTAATTTTCAGCGATACGTTGACAACATGTGCTAAAGACGAAAATCGGGGATTTTGAACTTAATTTGGTAACCAAGAAGAAGAGAAGTACTAACATTGTACCGGATCTGAATGTGGAAGAAAACTGGTGCACAAACAAGTAGTGGGCTATCAGCAACAGAATACTTTGATCACATGGAATGCCACAGTGGTTTGGAAAGAACATTAGAAGACATGGTCCCAATCTGTCAGCACGAAGGTAGACAGACACACGACGATGTAGACGGTACGTGGATGACCAGGGTAAGGCCAGGATAACTGGAACAGGATCGAGGATCTCATTCGACGTGATTTTATGTCAGCAACGTTCTGCAAAGGGCATGTCACAAGGTGATGATGACAATGATACACATCATTCAATACCTCTTAGGTTTCAGCGAGTCATGATTATGTGTTTGTTAGAATAGTTGGCATAAAGTGGAATACAACACTCCGATTCTTTAGTTAATTTATGTATCACTTATGCCATCACTTGTAATTTTGATGTAAAAATTAAGAGACGTTTTCATTAAATTAACTACTGTGCTTAACTTATTGTCATTTCTTGTCATTTTGATGTAAAATTAAGAGACGTTTAATTAAACCTATATGTTTAATTCATATTTTAACTTTTATACTTAGCTTATTGTCATTACTTGTCATTGTGATGTAAAATTAAGAGACATTTTGATTAAATCTATATGTTTAATTCATATTTGATCTACTGTACTTAGTTTATTGTCATGAAATTAATACTCAATCTGTATTTGCGATTTATTTTATTTATTATGTTTTATTTTTGTAAAAGATAATTGAAGAACCTGCATTTGAGAAATCCTATATGTAATCACACGACTTAAACACAATAAGGCAACTGGGGCTGATGGAATTGCTGCTGAATTTATAAAGACAGGTGGCCATGCATTACATCTAAAGCTATACGAACTAATAATAAAAATCTGGAAGACAGAAGAATTACCCCATGACTGGAAAGAGTCATTATTGATACCTATCTTTAAGAAAGGAGACAAGTTCCAATGTGAAAATTATAGAGGAATATCACTACTGTCCACAAGCTATAAGATACTATCCGCAGTATTACTAAATAGACTAAAACCATATTCAGAAGATATGTTAGGTGACTACCAGGCGGGTTTTAGACAAAACAGATCAACAATAGATCAGATATTTATCTTACGACAAATAGCCGAGAAAAATTGGGAATATAAAAGAATCTCCATAACATTTTTGCGAATTTTAAAAAGGCTTATGATAGTGTCCATAGGAATAATAGTCTGTGGAATGCTATGCAGGAATTTGGAATACCAAGGAAGTTAATCAACATGACCAGACTATGCATGGAAGATACTTATAATATAGTAACATATAAAGGCAGGAAATCAGACCCTTTCCAAATAACATCTGGCTTGAAACAGGGTGATGCACTATCGCCGCTACTCTTCAATCTGGCTCTAGAGAAAGTTGTAAGGAAGGTAAAGGAGGAATGTGATATTGGAGGAACATCCAAGCTGCTTGGTTATGCAGATGATATAGATATTATAGGGGAAAATGAACAAAAGACATTAGAAATATTGACTCACTTAAAGGAAAAAGCGCAACAGATGGGGCTGGTTATCAACCAAGATAAGACAGAATATGTGGTAATTTCAAGAGAAGGAATTGCTAAAAACTCTGGCCACATACAAATAGATAATATGACCATTAAAAGAACGGAAACATACAAATACCTGGGTACAATCTTCAACTGCTCCAACATCATAAGGGAAGAAATACAAACTAGAATCAATTCTGGAAATAAGATATACTATGCACTACAACATCTACTAAAATCAAATGCGCTATCTCGTAACACCAAAATAACAATATACAAAACACTGATCAGACCAGTTGTGCTGTATGGCTCTGAAACCTGGAGTACAACGAAAGGAGACGAAGTCTTTGTTACAAACCTTTGAGAACAAAGTTTTAAGACGCATCTTTGGACCCATTAGGGATACACAAAGTGGAGAGTGGAAAAGAAGAAGTAACAAAGACATTTATGATCTGTTTAAGTCCCCGCTAATCACTGGTATCATGAAGACTAATAGACTACAATGGCTGGGGCATATAGAAAGAATGGAAGATAATAGGGAAACAAAACTCGTTTACACTCAAGAAATAAATGACCGTAGACCCACGCACTTGGAATCAGCGACTGGCAAGAGAAGGTCAACCAGAGAGACGAATGTAGACAGATTGTATCTGCAGCCTAAATGGCTCGGAACGCTGAAGAAGAAGAAGAAGAAGAAGAAGAAGAAGAAGAAGAAGAAGAAGAAGAAGAAGAAGAAGAAGAAGAAGAAGAAGAAGAAGAAGAAGAAGAAGAAGAAGAAGAAGAAGAAAAAGAAGAAGAAGAAGAAGAAGAAGAAGAAGAAGAAGAAGAAGAAGAAGAAGAAGAAGAAGAAGAAGAAGAAGAAGAAAGGATACTTTTTCTTGTCTCGAGGCTTTTTGGCATATGGGGCTAGTTCCATATTTTTAAAGACCAATCGGCGCTCATTGTGTGATGACGTCACTGTCATTCTAAAGAAAGTTCCCAGAATATTTCCTAGTTTCCATTTTAGTCGGGGTCATTCTGAGAGACCGGAATTACCGGATGTTGTTTTTAAAGCGCCCACAATTTTTTGAATATCACTATTATCTATCGTTTAAACAGAAGCCACATACAATAGGTTGCACAATTTTATGGTCTGTGTCTTGTTAGATGTATACTGCATAATTATATATAATCTGAAGTGAATGTATAAATCATACTTCATCTGAAATACATAACAGACATAATCACTGATGCAGTTCGAATCTGAAGAAACGTTATTTCCACGGTAATCGCAGAGTAACTGGGAAATCTCTCTGCCGACACAACCCCGGTTTAAGATGCCTAAGTGCTACTTCTTCGATGTATTTGAGTAATCGTTTATTGTTCGTGGAATATAGTATATGAAACGTCTTGTATGTGTTAACTTTATGGCCGTAAGTCAGCACTTGTTGAGAGATGACCGAATTTGGACGTTTATAGCCTGTCGAACACAGGTAGCATTGTAATTACAAACTCCTTCTCATGAGTAATCGAAACAACAGGAAAGGAAATGTATACGACGATTTTAAATATAATGAGAAGAAACAAGTATCAGAAAAGCTTGCATAGGAAAATAAATGGAGTAAGTAACAGAATAAACAACAATAAATAAGATAGTTTGGTCATGTCACAAAGTTATCACGAGACCTATCATTTAGAAACAACGACAATAGAGTAGAAATCTCTCTTGACACTGACAGACTGATGTAATATCTGAGACTATGAATTCCATCATAAATTCAGAAAACACAAGAACTCTCTCCACGTGTCTATTTTTAATTTTACACTTTAAGGAATATCGGGGAGGAAGAAGAAGGAGAAGGAGAAGGAGGAACAAGAGGAGAAGGAAGGAGGAAGGAGGAAAGAGGGATAAGAAAGGAAGAAATGTAGAAGGAAGAGAAGGAAGAAGGAAGAGCAGGAAGAATGAAGAGGAGGAAGAAGAAAGAGGAGGAAGGAGAAGAGGAGGAAGGAGGGAGAGGAGGAAGAAGGACGAGGAAGGAAATGGAAGAGGAGGAAGAAGGAAGTGGAGGAAGAAGGAAGAAGAGGAAGAAGGAAGATGAGGAAGAAGGCAGAAGATCAATAAGAGGAAGAAGGAAGAGGAGGAAGATGGCAGAGGAGGAAGAAGGATGAGGAGGAAGAAGGAGGAGGAAGAAGAAGGAAGAGGAGGACAAGGGAAGAGGAGGAAGAAGGAAGAGGAGGAAGAAGGAAGAGGAGGACGAAGACAGAGGAGGAAGAAGGCAGAGGAGGAAGAAGGCAGAGGAGAAAGAAAGCAGAGGAGGGAGAAGGCAGAGGAAGAACAAGGCAGGGGAGGAAGAAGGCAGAGGAGGAAGAAGGAGAAAAAAATGTGTTCGTGATATTGCCTCGATGTAATTTAAATATTGCCTCTATGTAATTTAAATATTACTTCGATGCATATATCTGATATTTAGAACATACAAAACTATTCTACTTAGTAATCTATCATTCGCTTTGAAAAGACAACAGAGCACGTACCCATGAATTATCGGAGTCACGAAACAACAAGCTGAACGCCTACCGGTCTGGAAGTAATCCGTCGGAATGTTATTTGTAATGTTTATAATATGTTCCAAGATTGCACTACAAAATAATCGTCATGATTACTATGTTTCTATTGCTTCAACGTCATAAATAAAGTAAGCAAGAATATTTGAAAATGTAGAATTAATTATTGTCTAATAGTACAGAAATATTGACATAAATACGCTGCTTTACTGCTTCAGTCTACGAGACGTGTCTATAAACATACCCCTCCCAGATAAAATAAATAGCTCTCTGAAGAAATCGATGTAACTGTCTTCCTATTACACCGGACACCAGTATTGCGAAATTTGACACAAGAGATTCATATAAACGGTATAGTCTTCACGTTCGGTTCAATTTTAGTTCGAATTACGTAAGACCGATGATTGGCATTTCCACAGACTCCACACAATTTCTCATCTGTCTGTTAATTGTTCTTGATTCGCCTTTTAAAGGCCTGAGCGCAAGGATGAAAAGGTGGTCAATCTTTCTCTCCCATAGTGAACGACGAGCGCAAGTATCGAACATTCGTCTGCCCACGCTCATGTCATTGTCAGCACAACTTCATAACCATTACACCAACGCAGCCGTTTAATATCAGAATAGTTCTGTAACATATACTGGATACTGTCAGAGCTTAGCTGCGGGATATGGCTGAACGCCTCAAAGTCAAATCCCACGGACGTGAGTGTCTGTCCACCACTCTCCTCCTGTTCTTGGAAGGGAGATTCACCTCCTGCTCTTGGAGGTTTGATGCTGAGCCGCCAGTGTCTGCATCCTACATTATTCCAGACGTACTGGTTATCCTTTCCTCTGGAGTAAACAAGGCAAGGCCGAGAGAAGGAACATGCTGCGTGGGCAACATGTGTTATCTGAAGCTATGCCCAGGCATTGTGCGATGGAATTTTTGCCAAATTCCAATCCACATACGTTTGTCTGTCAAGACGGCAAGGTGCCACTCACATCAAGAAATCAAACTATTGGGAAAATCCCAATGTTTTGTTAGCGTTTCTGTAAATAATTCCTTGGTGTCTTCTGTGAGAATGTTGTGAATACCTTTAACTGACAAGACGTCCAGCGACGAGGTGCAAATATTTCAAGATCCTGCATTAAAATCGTCGAGAAAATACAAATACTGTGTATGGGGTATTTAACTGAAGACATGGGATGGAGACATTAGTCGATAGTGGGAAAATACTCGGCAAGAGCAGCAGATGAAAACATTAGGCAAGAGAAGGAGATGAAGATATGTGGAAAGCTGAAACAGTTGGACAACACATACCAATATAAGCGACACTATTCATTCATTCATGCAGTAGCATGTCCTCTGCAGAACCTCGCTCCCATAACAACCTTCAGGAAAACTTCTCGGTCATAAGCAAGATGACCCGATACACCAATTTGGAGATCATCTGCCACATCCTGCACCCATCTTCTGGCTTTCCTTTGGCCTTCCTTTTCTTCTCTTACCGGGCATATTCTTCTTCGTTCATCCGGAGTTTTTTTTTTCGGACGTAATTGCGTTGTGCCTGTCTACAGCAGAGCTGCGTTCTTGGGCCGTTAGGCCGACACATCCGACTTCTGCGGCATTTGTTGACCAGGTTAACCTTCCCGGTTCCCGGTTATATAACCCTCCTTTATTGTAAGTGACATCAGCTTCATGAAAATATCAGAGGGCAATAGATTGGAGGGTCATTATAATCGATGTCTGCTCCAGGTCCGAAGCCTTAAGAAAAAGAAGACACTTTTCAGGAACCGTCTTTTTGCAGTCAAATTTAATTATGTATATTCATTTCATTTATGGAAATCTGCGGTTAAACAATAGCTAATAATATTCATAAACACACCGTGCAAACTGCACGTGTTTACATATATTGTCATCTAATATTTATGAGTTGTTAAAACTGTGGCAAGCAATGTTTCTGAGAATGTTCACACGCAAGTGGTTGCACAAACACTCAAATGCCTGCTGCACAGAGAGCCCTGTAACGTGATCTTACCTCATGCTGACTGGCTGTTCGTACTTCCAGCAGATGATAAAACATTGTATCCATGCCGTTATCCATGATGTAATTCATTATCATCATTCGTTGACTTGCCTTATGAGGCAACTTCCTCCAAAAGATTTTCCAAATGTATTTCCATCATATACCACATGTTCCGTCTATTTTGCTGTCACGTGCAAATTATTATTATTATTATTATTATTATTATTATTATTATTATTATTATTATTATTACTATTTTGGTTGTTGTACATAATTTCTGGGCACGTTTACTTTCAGTAGTTTGGTGTTGCCGGGGCCCATAAGGGAAGCAAAGAATAGCAACACTGTAACCTACCACGCATGTTGTAAGAGGCGACTAAGGAGGCTATGGTTCCGTCGCCCTGCTACTGAGTGAGTGCGTGGTGCGACACTGTGAGCTGTGAGTTTCGTGTGAAATGCTTTTGAATCTGCCCGAGGTGTTTTGGAACGTGACTGCATGATCGGAGCGATGGCAGCTGGCTATGTCCCAGAGTTGACCGGTTTTTGCGTTATGCAGAAATGCGTGGCTGCTGGGCTTCTGGTTGACTGCCACTGCCATCAACGATGAACTGTATTTTCGTGGACTGTGTGGGTGAACATCTAGGAAACATCCAGATGGGAAAATGACTGCCTATTCCATCAGAGATAAACTGGATGTTTCGTGGGGGACTATTGTGTTGACATTCTAGCGGCGGCATTATGCACAGTGTATCTGTGCGGGCTGTTGTTTGTCGAGACTCCTGTCTTTTCCACATTGGGCAGTGGGGAGCGTTTTATGTGATATTTACTGGCACAGGAACGGAGCATAATGGGGACGACCCGTTGCTGTGAAGTTGGAACCGTGACTAACTAACTAAGTTTGCTATTGCTTTCTGAACGGCCCGCAGCCATACCATTTCATAAGTAACAAACGAAAGACGGCCTGCTGCCAAATCATGCACAGCTGTGTTTGGAAAGCGGGTATGTGGGATTACGAACATCGTCCGTAACTCCATCGCCACGGAGCTGGTAAATTATATATCAGATCCAGAATGTATCTACTATTATGGCTTTCTTTTGTTTTCATTTCGTCAGTATTGAAATTATCCTTTCCAGATCTGCATGTCTTTTTATATGTCCAAAACATGCTATTTCCCTCATTGTTATTTATCTTAATAACCAATCTTCCAAGTTTCACGCCGTATTTTGCTACATGGAAAATAAGTACTGCCTTGTGTTGTCCTAATCCATACAGATTTTAATTGCTTTAGTTTTTTATGCAATTACCTGACATTTTATAAATACTTGGTAAAAGTGTCACAATACTACAATTTTAGTGAAATAAAAACAATCGTGCTAATTACATAAAAATATTTAACATGAGGAACATTGAATAGCATTCACAACAAAGGGATGAAGATTCATGTCACACATTATACAAATTTTCATTTTTCTATGACAGCCAGAGTCGCACTCACAAAGAAAACCGTCACTTATGAAAGTCAACGTTACTGGAGAAGTTGGCCAGACTTTTCAAGCATCTGAAACAAGAATAGAAAATGACACAGTCAATTATTGATCCTCTTACTGTTTTTGCTTGCCATGTTGAAAATATGCAGAATACAGTTGAGATGTGTACAACGTTTCAAAAAGTATATCCACACATGTTTTAAACTATTCACACATGTTTTAAACTGTGAGTGTCTGGTAATTTTTCGCCATATAGAAGGTGGCATCATGACAATCACGGGTGGTATTTGCACATTTGGCAATTGCAACAGTTTCAACAAAGTCCTTTGAAACTTTGTAAACAAACACATCCATGATTGGGGGTTCACTTAAGGTTAATATATAATTTAAGACACATTAGGACATTAACGGGGGAGGGGTGGGTATCGTCTTCCCTTCCTGAGTATTTGCTCAGTGTTTAGGTTGTCTCACCTTGGCTCTGGCGAAACAGTCAGTTTTCTTCTGACTTAACAAGTGAGAAATGGCACTAGATCTTACAAAATGAATCACGTCCTTCCTTTCAGAAGGAATATGGGTTCCCCACAATTTATTTGTAGAAAGTAAATATGTACAGAACTTTCCTTAGCCAGCCAGATTGAGAAGATATATATAAAGAGATGTTCACAACATAGAGTTGTATAGATATACTTAACTCCCCCCCCCCCTCACCCCCATCATCCTCCAAGATTATACATTATTCATGAGTGTACGACACTTTAATTATGTAGGAGTGTGTTAGGACATATATGTATGTGTGAATCTGTGTGGTTGTTCCATCTTACACTGTGTGTATGGAGAGCTAGCACCATGTATGAATCCCTAGTGTGTGATATAACATAATTAATCGAATCTTTAAGAAACCATATAGATGTTGGTCTTTCATTCTCTTGGTTGAGTATGTTTCCTTTGAAATAGTTTCTACCTCTATATTCTTCCATCTTTATATATCACGAAATCCAGAGTGGAAGCTTGTTTTGAATTATGACAACTAAACTTTGCTCCTTCCATCTTTCTCCTGATTACGAAAGTATTTCAAGTTAAAACGTCAACTTACCCAACACAAAGAATCAAAACATTTTATAGTTTTCACTTCCAACAAGCTCAGGGAAATTACAAGATGATGACTTGCATTGTGAGAGCAACTGGAGGACACTCGGATCCTTTCATCATAAGATCTGGAGTACGGCGGGGTTGTGTCCTGTCCCCTGTCTTGTTTATAACATTTATAGACAACATATGTAAAGAAACCAGCCAAACAGAGACCGCAAGAATACCGCATGACGAGAACACAGAAGAGGAGCAATCTGCAAATCTAACCATTAAAGAACACCTGTTTGTGGACGACCAAGCACTAATAGCAACATCAGAAGCTGAATTACAAGACCACATGAATAGTCTAAACGAAATGTGTAGGGAACATAACATGAAAATTAGCACGAGCAATACAGAGGTGGTGACTTTAACTGAAGAGGAAAAGGCAGCGACAATTCACCTAGACCAGTGGTTCTCAACCTTTCTTGGCCCGTGCCCCCTTCATCATATTTTCAGAACGCCATTCTCTTCTATGTATTTCCTACCTAAAATTCCCGCCCACGCCCCTACACAGTATACATAATAATGGAAGCTAAATTTAATAGCGCATACTAAAACAAGTCTAGACGTCCACATAAAACATGATTTGTGGGTTTACTTACTTTATAAATTGAATTTTAGAAGGGTGAGACGTACAGAACTGTACAGTATGAAGGAAAAAACAATATCAAGTAATCGGTTCTGGTATTAACGCGATCTTTAAATAATCTTAATTCCACCCCCCCCCCCCCCGGAAACCCTAAAATTCCCCCTGGGGGGGGGGGGTGGAATTCCCCACCAGTTGAGAACCACTGACCTAGACGAACATCCCTTTGAACTAGTAAAGAGTTTCATGTACCTAGGAAGTATAATATCATCAAATGGCATATCAGAAGACAAGATCGAAAATAGATGCAATAAGGCAAACGAACTCATTGGACAAATGGCACCAATACTAAAGAACAAACGTGTATCAATAACTACTAAGAAGGCACTTTACAACACAATCTTCATACCAACTCTATGCTACCAATGCCAAACCTGGACAATGACAGGAAAAGAGAAAAGAAAAATCACAACAACATAAATGAGGTTCCTGAAAAGAATACTCAACGTATCAAGAAGAGATAAGATCAGAAATGAAGAAATCAGTACTAAAGTGGGGGGTTATAGCTGCACTAGATTCTATTAGAAGGCAGTAAGTCAAATGGTTTGGCCATGCAAGTAGGTTACCATTCAACTGCATACCACAACAAGCAATGATGTGCAGACCAGATGGAAACAGAGGAAGAGGCCGACCACGTAAACGTTGGACGGAGGGAATAGCAGATTCCATGGGAATATTTACATGAAGCCCATAAGCGGCACTCTCACGATGTTTATACTTCACCTCGACACCGCAAGGTACAAGAGAAACATGATGAGATGAGATGATGAGAGTCTTCTCTCTTTGCCATTAGACTGTTTGTTGAGGGCTATTTAATCTATCTCATTGTCCTTGCATGTGACACTTGACAACTTCAACAGGTCTTCTCTGTATGATAAAGTCAGTCCAGAAATGAATGCCTTCAATCACCATCAATTATTTTGAAAACTGCCTGTTGCATCGTTATGAAATTTTTTCCTACCGTCTTATATTTACCCCCACCCAAGGATTATGTCTTTGATAGGTCCAAAAGCAACTTAAATCATGGAAAGTAGCGACAT
Source organism: Cepaea nemoralis (assembly GCA_014155875.1). Taxonomy (NCBI): domain Eukaryota; kingdom Metazoa; phylum Mollusca; class Gastropoda; order Stylommatophora; family Helicidae; genus Cepaea; species Cepaea nemoralis. The sequence goes on along the minus strand of JACEFZ010005982.1, from coordinate 75,675 downwards.
TTCTTTGAGTTTTGTGAAAAACTAGTGATTTCTCACTAACAAACTTGTTTTACAGTAACGCCCATTTCCACTACACGAGCCTCTTGTCATAAGGTCAATCCCATGTCCCACGAGAAAATTAACTATTCAACGCTAATGTTTCCGTGTGAAGAAGTAATACATTTAATAATGTGCACTTCATCTCTAACCCGTACATTATATACTGCATATAAACAAACTTTGAAATCTGCTGTACAATCTCCAGAACAAAATTGTTTTTGATGGGTGGACATAATGATACGGTTACTTGCTAAATCTCATCATTTTCCTTCAGTTGGTTACTGAGATATGGAATTTTATATTGCGGCAGACAAAAGTAAACAGACTATAGCTTGGCTACTACTCCCTCCTGTGTAGATTTTCCTACGTAGTTCCGGGTCGTGCATTCTATGATTGGCGCACAGGGAGGTCTGTCGGTGTTGACTTCCATTACCTCCTCTAATATCAGTGGTTCTCAACCGGTGGGGAATTCCCCCCCCCTCCCCCAGGGGGAATTTTAGGGTTTCCAGGGGTGAATTAAGATTATTTCAAGATCACATTAATACAAGAACCAGTTACTTGATATTGTTTTTCCCTCTAAATTTTACAGTTTTGAACTTCTCGCCTTAATGAAATTCGTTTTATAACGTAATAGACCCGCAAATCACGTTTTATGAAGATGTCTAGACTTGTTCTAGTATGTGTTATTAAATTTAGCTTCCATTGTTATGTATACTCTGTAAGGGTGGGTGGGGATTTATATGGAGGAAATTCGAAAGGGGGGAATGACGTTCTGAACATATGGTAAAAAGGGGGGGGGGGGGAGAATGGGCCAAAAATGGTTGAAAAACACTGTCCTGTATCCTGGCCATGGTTCTTCCTCTTAAGGCTCTGTTTGATATCTGTATTCTACTTCTGCTTTCCTGCATCTTCAAATATCAGAAGTTCCAATATTTCCTCGTAATTGTATTAGTCCATCTTTATTGTAATTCTAACCTGCGGTACCTGACTTTTATGAATGGCGATGGATCTATTTGAGCTCCAGCGACTTGTGTGCTGCAAGTTGATTCCAAACAGTTATACGCACCAACACCAAGCGGTACATTCTGCGCGTAATTTTAATAAATGGACACTGGGGAACGTCTGATAACAGTGGGAATGTAGCTTCCGAGGAAATTGCAAAGAATTAGCATGGACGGACAAAAACCCAACGAGCACGTGCTATAAGAAACAAATACGAATGATACATTGATTCGAGAAATTAGGCAAAACAGTCAGAATTTTTTTGACACATTATAAGAGGATATACATACTGGACATCTTAGTGACAACTGGAAAGTCTGACAGGGAAAGAGTAAGGGGAACGCACTGAGATAAATATCTGGAGGGCTTGGCCACATGGTGTAAACTCGGGAGATCTTGTGATATGGCGAACCATGACCGTGTATATACGTGTGTAAGTGCGTGTGTGACTCTCTCTGTAGATCTGTCTACGAATGTATGTATGTGAATGTATGTATGTGTATGTAAGTAAACTGATATCTATGTATGTATATAGGTAGGGTGGTCAGGTAGACAGGCGTGACTGTGCGAGTGCACATGCGGGCATGCATGTGTGTGCATGCATGCAAGTTGTAGTAGGTGTACATGTATGTATGCATGCATGCAAGTCTTGTGCTAGATAGGTAGGTAGGTAGGGAGGTAGAGAGGTAGGGAGGTAGGCAGGGTGTACGCAGGTAGGTGTTTGGTTGGTAACTAGGTAGATATTGAGGCAATCACATAAATTCGTATACAGGTAAGTGCCTAGGGTAGGTAGAAAAAGGCCCTCACTTGTAGCAAAATAATATAAGCATGTTTATTCTACAATAAAGATAACCCAGTATGCATACTGGGTCGATAACATTGGCATCATACATCAACACCATACGCCAACACCACACTTCAACACCAGACATCAATCATCAAAGCCTCGGAAAAACATAAAATGACTCAAATTTACATTCACGATAATACAAAAATACTTTGGGCTCCATTGTATATTGTCATATTCTACTGCAGACCAATAGTGTTCTTCCCCTTTATGACCAATTGCAGAGCTCGTGTTTTAACTGCTTTAGAAAAGTATCTCGCATGATTTACCATCAGTCGAATTGCCGTTAAAATACAATCGACTTATGCCGAGAATCACTTGTACACATTTGGTCTGTGCTTTTTACTTCACACCTGGATGTGCGTGTTACAGTTCTGTTTTAAAATAAAATTACAAATAATATCCGCAAAACATAACCCGTCTGCTGAATCAATTTGTTCCCTGCTTAACGATCAGGTATGAATAATATGGCTGGCGGTTCACAGTGTATAGTTCACATTGTGCCACAAAATCTGAATGTGGAAGAAAACTGGTGCACAACAGTTATGGGCTATCAGCAACAGAATACTTTGATCACATGGAATGCCACAGTGGTTTGGAAAGAACATTAGAAGACATGGTCCCAATCTGTCAGCACGAAGGTAGAACACACGACGATGTAGACGGTACGTGGGATGACCAGGGTAAGGCCAGATAACTGGAACAGGATCGAGGATCTCATTCGACGTGATTTTATGTCAGCAACGTTCTGCAAGGGCATGTCACAAGGTGATGATGACAATGATACACATCATCAATACAATACCTCTTAGTGTTTCAGCGAGTCATGATTATGTGTTTGTTAGAATAGTTGGCATAAAGTGGAATACAACACTCCTCCGATTCTTTAGTTAATTTATGTATCACTTATGCCATCACTTTAATTTTGATGTAAAATTAAGAGACGTTTCATTAAATTAACTACTGTGCTTAACCTTATTGTCATTTCTTGTCATTTTGATGTAAATTAAGAGACGTTTAATTAAAAACCTAATGTTTTTTCATATTTTAACTTTTATACTTAGCTTATTGTCATTACTTGTCATTGTGGTGTAAAATTCAGAGACCATTTGATTAAATCTATATTTTAATTCTCATATTTGATCTACTGTACTTAGTTTATTGTCATGAAATTAATACTCAATCTGTATTTGCGATTTATTTTATTTATTAATGTTTTATTTTTGTAAAAGATAATTGAAGAACCTGCATTGAGAAATCCTATATGTAATCACACGACTTAAACACAATAAGGGCAACTGGGGCTGATGGAATTGCTGCTGAATTTATAAAGACAGGTGGCCATGCATTACATCTAAGCTATACAACTAATAATAAAAATCTGGAAGAACAGAAGAATTACCCCATGACTGGAAAGAGTCTTTATTGATACCTATCTTTAAGAAAGGAGACAAGTTCCAATGTGAAAATTATAGAGGAATATCACTACTGTCCACAAGCTATAAGACTATATCCGCAGTATTACTAAATAGACTAAAACCATATTCCGAAGATATGTTAGGTGACTACCGGCGGGTTTTAGACAAAACAGATCACAATAGATCAGATATTTATCTTACGACAATAGCCGAGAAAAATTGGGAATATAAAAGAATCTCCATAACATTTTTTGCGAATTTTAAAAAGGCTTATGATAGTGTCCATAGGAATAATAGTCTGTGGAATGCTATGCAGGAATTTGGAATACCAAGGAAGTTAATCAACATGACCAGACTATGCATGGAAGATACTTATAATATAATAACATATAAAAGCAGGAAATCAGACCCTTTCCAAATAACATCTGGCTTGAAACAGGGTGATGCGCTATCGCCGCTACTCTTCAATCTGGCTCTAGAGAAAGTTGTAAGGAAGGTAAAGGAGGAATATGATCTTGGAGGAACATCGAAGCTGCTTGGTTATGCAGATGATATAGATATTATAGGGAAAAATGAACAAAAGACATTAGAAATATTGACTCACTTAAAGGAAAAAGCGCAACAGATGGGGCTGGTTATCAACCAAGATAAGACAGAATATGTGGTAATTTCAAGAGAAGGAATTGCTAAAAACACTAACTCTGGCCACATACAATAGATAATATGACCATTAAAATAACAGAAACATATACCATATACCTGGGTACAATCTTCAACTTTTCCAACATCATAAGGAACAATTACAAAGAAAAATTAACCCCCAACAACAAATCTAACGCAAAAAAACACCACAAAAAAAATATTAAAAACAAAAAACATACAAAAAAAAACATAAAATAAAATAAACCCAAACACAAGTAACAAAAAATAAATATAAAAAAAACAAACCACAATAAAAAAAAAAAAAAATAACAAAAAAATAATATAAACAAAAACACCTATTAAACCTACCTACAACAAAAACAAAACAAAAAACTTAACAAAAAAGATAAGAACAAAAATACTACAAAAAAAAAAAAATAAAAAAAAGACAAAACACATACACTAAAAAAACCACACAAAAAAAAAAAAAAAACAAAATTAAAACATAAAACACACAACAAAGAAAAAATACACAAAAACATAAAACAAAACACAACAACCAATAAAAATAAATTAAACGTACATAATACAAAAAACCAAAAAAGAATAAACAAAATTAACCCAACTTACGAAAAAAACCCAAAAATAACACATTAGATTAAAAAAAAAAAACTACAAATAAAAAAAAAACCAAAAAAAACAAATAATAAAAAAAAAATAAAAAATTAAAACAAAAAAAACAAAGCTAATAAAAAACACCAAAAAAAAAAAAGAAAATTACCAAAAAATACCCATAAAACAAAAAAAACAACAGAAAAATAAAAGTTAAAAAAAAAACACACAAACACAAAAACTACACAACTTAAATAAAACACAACAACAATAAAACACTATATACAAAATTAACAAAAAAACAAAAAAAAAACAATACCACACAAAAACAAGACTATAAAAAAAAAAAAAGACAACAACACACTACCCAACAACGAAAAAAATAAACAACCAAAACACTTAAAACAAAAAAACAAAAAAAAAAAAGAAACTCCCATAAAACTACAAAAAAACAAACACAAACAAAAAAACCACAAAACAAAAAACTTAAACACATACCTAAAATACATACCAAAAATTAAAAACAAAAAACAAATAACCAAAATTAAAACAAATTGAACAAACACAATCAAAAAACCAACAAAAAACAAAAAAAAGAAAAAAAAAACAAAAAAAAAATACAACTTAATTAACACACAAAACAAAAACAACACAACTTACAACCTTACCAAAAAACACAAAAAAATAAATTATAACCAATAACAAACCAATACAAGAAAAAATAAACCACAAAACAAAACAACAAAACAAAATACACACTAAAAAGAATTAAAAACACCACAACAAAATAAAAAAAACCAAAACTACAAAAATTAACCAAAGCGAAAAAAGAAAACAAAACCCAACAAAAAACTACCAAAAAAACAAAAAAAAAAAACCAACACAAAAACATAACAACAACAAAACCCAAAAAACAAACACACAACCACAAGAAGATAATGATTTAACACAAAACAAAAAACACACAAAACCATATAAAACAAAATATAAAACAACAGCCACAACACACACACAAAAACAAACACCAACAACCACACAAACAACAACCAACCACACCCCAAAAACAGAAACAAACTAAACAACCCAAAACAAGAAACTAAAAACAACAAACAAACCAACTATAAAACCAACCACCAAAACAACTAACAAACAAAGCCCAAAAAACCCCAAAAAAAAAAACACCACAATAACAAAAACCAAACAAAATAATAACAATTAACACACCAAACAACAGATAAACAAAACAAAAAAACAACAAACAAGACCAACCACAAAAACAAAATAACCAAAAAAACCAAACAATAACCACCAAAACACAACCACAACAAACAACAAAAAGATAACAAAACAACAACCAAATAAACCAAACCAAAAAACCCACAAAAAAAAAAACACCAAAATTAATTAAAAAAAAAAAACAAACAATAAACAAACATTACAAACCAAATCAACCCCAAGAAACTCTAAAAAACATAAACCCCAGCACAAATACAACCCCAAACAAACCAAACACAATACAAAAAACACACAACTACATCCAAAAAACAACACATAACAACAAAAAACCACACCATAACAAACAAACAACACAAAAACAACCAAAAAAATAACAACCAAAACAAACCAAAAACCAAAAAACACGCAAACCCAACAAATACACACACCAAACACTTAAATAACAAACACCAAACCAACCCTACACAACAAAACACAACTACATACCAACACACAACACACAAAACCTACCAACAACCAAAAAACAAAAACCAACACACAAAACCAACACCAACCAAACAAACCAACCTCTTTAAAAGCCAAAAACAAAAACAAACCAACAACAAACAAACACAAATCAACTACCAAACAAAACCAAACCAACCACACCACACAGAAACAACACCCCAAACACACACAACCAAAACACAACAACAAAAAACACATCACAATCACAAACCAACACAACAACCACAAAAACAAACACCCAAAAACAGACAACCAAATAGCTTAAACAAAACACCAAACCCACCAACAAACACAACAACTACCATACACCACAATAACAACACACCAAACAAATACACACACAACCCCCCCAAAAACAACCCCACACCCAAAAACCAAACAACAACCTAAACCCAACAACCCAATTTACAACCAACAACACACAACAAACAAACAAACAAAACCCCACCAACCCAACCAACCACCAAAAAAACAAAAAACACCAGCCCTACACAAACACCACTACAAAAACACAACAACACCAAAAACACCAAACAAAACCAAACAAAGACCAACACAAACAAACAACAAAAACCCACAAACGCATACAAACAAACGCAATACACACCAAACCCACCAAAAACAACTCAAACAAAAACCAACACAAAAACAACCCAACTACCATAACATAACACCAAACCAACACACACAACACACCACAAACACAAAACTAAACACAACACAAAACAAAAGCCAAACAACACACACAGACACACCACAACACACAAAAAACACAAACCAAAACAAGTAAACAACATTGAACCCAACAAACAACCAAACAACGACACAAACCACCCCAATACATACGACACCAAACCAACCTACACCAACCAAACAACACACCAACCCAAAAAAAATACACTAACAACACAACACCACCAAACAACAAACAAAACCAACCCCCAAAAGCAACCCAAAAACAAAACCACCACACAAAACAACATAAACAACCACAACACAAACACCACAAAAAACAAACTCACATATCATCGACGACAAATAACCACCAACACCAACACCAACAAAACTCTAAACTCATAAACACCTAAAACAAAACACACACACCCAAAACCCACCAAAACCCAAAATAACAAAACACTAAACAAAACAAGAAAACACACTACCACACAACCCAACCAACAAAACACCCCACAAACAAAAAACATAGAACACAACAACCAAACAAAAAAACCAAACCAAATTTAAAAACAACCAAAATAAACAAAACCACCACCAAACCACAACACATACAACAACCAACCCACAAAAACAAACCCAACACAACAAAACCAACCACCACATACAACCAAGAACAACAACACCACGAATAACAACAATACTACCCAACAAGCCCAAAAAACCACACAACCATTACAACCAACCTAAAACAACACCCAAACAAAACCGCAAAATTACAACAAGCTATAAGGTACACAAAACTTAAAACAACAAAACAACATAAACAAACCGACCCCAACTAAACCAACCAAACCCCACAACCAAACACGCAAACAAACAAAACACCGCAAAACCAACCAAAAATACAACAAACAAACATAACCAAATAACCTTAAAACACAAACAACTGACCAACAACACACAAAAAAAACAACACACACCAACCCAACAACCCCCAAAGCACCACACACCACCAAAACATAACCACACAACACAAAACAAAAACGAAACAAAACAAAAAAACCAAACAACCAAAACATACAACACTACACAAACCAATATTAACACACACCCCCCACAATTAACAACCCAAACAAACAACAACCACACAACAACCCTCCACAAAACCAAAAACACACAAAAAATACAAAAAAACAAACCCAACACATAACAACACCCACAACCACAACCACCCCTTACGAACAAAAGACAACAACCACCCAACCAAAATAACACACACACACTACAAACAAAGACCTAACCCCCCACCAGCCACACACAACACCCAACCACCACACAAAAACAAAAAGCAAACCATAAAACCCCACCCCAAAACCCACCAAAAACCCACGACCATAAACAAACGTACAACCACCCCAAATAAAACAACCCAACAAACAAAACACACCACCAATACCCAACCAACCAAACAACCCAAAACCACAGACAAATACATAAAACAACAAAAACAAAACACCGCCCAAACAACGCCAACACACAAAAACAACCATACACCAGAACCCAACCATTAACAAACACAAAAAAAAAAACACAACAAAAACAAAGCACAAACACAAACAACCCAAACACCAAAACAACCCAACATAACGAAGCAACATAACAACCAGCAACAACCAACACAAACAATACCATACCACACCAAAACATACAAAAAACAACCCCAAAATCCCAAACAAAAAAAACAACAAACATAAAAACAAAACCACACAAACCACCCAAAACCAAACAACCCCCCACACAAACCAACCCCACAAAACACAAAAAACAAAACCAAAAAACAACAAACCCACCCCGAACACCAAACAAAAAAGAACTACACCACAAATACCTAAAAAAACAACAACAACAACAACATAAAACAAAAAAAACCAAACAAAAACACACATAAAACACAATAGAACCCCAACAAAAGACAATTAACAACATACAAGCACACCCAACCACACCACACAAATACCAAACAAAAACCACCATACACTACTCAAAAACACCCCCAAATATACACCCAACTACAAAACAAAACAAACAAAACAACAAAAACACCAAAAAAAAAACCCCAAACACATAAAACAACAACACCACCAACAAACCCAACATAAGACCAACAAACAAACAAAACAAACAACAAAACACACAAACAAAAACAATAACACCCCAAATAAAAAAACAACCCACCCAACCCAACATACCATAAACAACCACACACAAAAACATACCCACGAAACCACAACAACAAACAAAAAACAAAACAACCAACAAACAACAAAACAAACCAGCACCACAACATACCCCCCAAAAACCAGCAACAAACACACCAACACTACACAACAAAGCAACACACCAAACCAAACACACCAAACACAAACAAACAAATTAACACAACTAAAAACGCCCCACGACAACAACACAACTAAAACAATAAAACCAAACAAAAACAAACAAGACCAAACCAAAACCTACACAAACCCAACACACCATAACGCAAACAAAAACCCAAACAAAACCAACACCAAAATCAAAAACACCCAACACACAAACACCAAAAACCAACAAACACAAAAACAAAACCCACTAACACACAAAACAACAAAAACAACCGAAACTACCAACAAACAAAACACCAAACCAACAACAACAACAAACACACACTAAAACAACCATTTAACAAGCCCACACCACAAACAACAACCCACCCAACCACAACACAACAAAACAAATAAAACCAACAAAACACACCACAACACATAACCAACACAACAACCAAACCAACAACAAACCCACGCAAACACAACACCAACACAAACCAACAAACACAAAACAACAAACAAACCTAACACTAACAACACAACAAAACCCAACCTTAGCCAAGAAACAAAAAACCAAAAAACCACAAAAACTACAAACCACAACAACAGAACAACCAACAAACAACCACACACAACCACAACCATCACAAACACAAACAAAACCAACACAAATAACAAAAAAACACAAAACAAACAACCCAACAACAACGCCACAAACAACACAAAAAACAACCCACACCCAAACCACAAACACCATAAACACAACAACCCCAACCCAAACAAACCAACACAAACCACACCCCACCACCCACAACAACCCAACGCCAATACGCATAACGCACACATTTAAAACCACAGGCTAAACAAATAACAATAAAACAAAAACACAACAACCAACAACACCCAAACAACACAAAACACACAACCCCAACACCCCAAAAACCACAAACACACAACATACAAATCAACCCACAAAAAGCCACACACCTAAAACCCAAACAAACCCCACAACAAAACAACCAAAGCCAACCACCAAACACAAAACCAACAACAACATCACCATAACCAAACAACATAAGCCAACACAACCAACAACCAAAACACACACAAAACCAAAAACACAACACCCAACAACTACTAAACCCTACACAACTTACCGAAACAATACACAACCCCCACAAACACACACCAAACACCCCAAACAGCGCGAGCCCAACCCAAACAACCCCATAAAACACAATACACAAACAAAAACCAAAAACAACAACGAACACACAAAACACAACCCAAACAAACAAATCAAACAACACACCCATACACACAACAAACCATTACAAAACAACATACCAAAACAACAACACCACACACAACCAAACCACAAAAACACCAACAAAACATAACTACAAAAAAAAACACCCAATTACCAACACACAAACATCAATTAACACAACCAAACATAATAACCAACAAAAAACAAACAAAAAAACAACACAACCACCCAATAGACACAACCCAACCAGCAAACATAAACAACCAACCTAACACAAAACACCAACTTACAACAAACAAAACAACAACAAAAACAAAAACAAAAAACCCAACCCCACACCTAACACAAAACCCAACACACAAACCACAAAACAACACCAAAAAAAAAAACACCAAAAAAAAAACCAACCAAAAAAAAACAAAAACAAAAGAAAAAACATACCATACCAAAACCAAAAACACCAAAACCCCCAACACCAAACAAACTACAAAAAAAAAACAAACAAACCCACAACACAACCCAAACCACACAAAACACAAAACAAACCAAACCCAAACAAACCCAACAAACACACCCACCCAACAACAAAACAAACCACACAAACCACACAAGTTACCATAAACAACCAAAATACACACAAAAAACACACAAACAACACAAACAACAACTACAACCAAACCCAAACCAACAACAAACCACAAACCCAAACCTAAACATTAACTACCCCACACAAAAAGAAACAAACACCCCAACAACACACCCAAACAACCCCAACAAAACCAAAAACAACACACAAACACAACAACCCAAAAACAAGCCAAGCCACAAGCACAGGACAAACCAAACACAAACTACAAAAACCCAACAAAACAAACATTCCCCAACAAACACCACTAACACCTAACAATACAAGCAACAAACAACAACCGCACAAACAGTACCATACCCAACAAACAACCAAAATAACCCACAACACAACAACTTACATAACCCAACAAACAAACAGACAAAACCCAAACCAACACAAAGCAACAGAAAACCAAACAACACACCATAACCAACAATAACCGAAAAAACCAACAAAAAATCCCACCCACAACCCAAAACCAATTACAACACAAAAAACAAAAACCAAAAACAACAACACACCAACACAACAACCAACGCCAAACGAACAAACACCCACACAAACAGACCCAAAACACAACAGCAAACACACAAAAAAAACCTAAACGCAAAAAACAACCCCCAAAACAAAACAAAACACAACCCCTACCAAACTACCACAACAACCCACACACCCAACATACAGACCAAACCATAGCCAACAAAACACCCCACAAAACAACCCCCACACAACGAACAGGAACACAAATTACTACAACCCCACCACAACATTAACCCAAACACAAACAACAAAAGACAACCCCAACAAACTAGAATCAATTCTGGAACATAAGATATACTATGCACCACAACCAGTACTAAAATCAATGCGCTATCTCGTACACCAAAATAACAATATACAAAACAACTGTCAAACCAGTTTTGCTGTAATGGCTCTGAAACCCTGAGTGACAACGAAAGGAGACGAAGTCTTGTTACAACCCTTTGAGAACAAAGTTTTAAGACGCATCTTTGGCCCTTAGGGATACACAAAGTGGAGAGTGGAAAAGAAGAACGTAACAAAGACATTTATGATCTGTTAAGTCCCCGCTAATCACTGGTATCATGAAGATAATAGACTACAATGGATGGGGCACATATAGAAGAATGGAAGATATAGGGAAAACAAACTCGTTTACCACTCAAGAATAAATGACCGTAGACCCCACGCACTTGGAATCAGCGCCTGGCATAGAAGGTCAAACCAAGAGACGATGTAGAACAGATTGTTATCTGCAGCCTAAATGGCTCGGAACGCTGAAGAAGAAGTAAGAGAAGAAGAAGAGAAAGAAGAAGAAGAAGAAGAAGAGAGATAAGAAGAAGAAGAAGAAGATAAGAAAGAATAGAAGAAAGAAGAAGAGAAGAAAAGAAGAAGAAGCAAGAAGAAGACGAAGAAGAAGAAGAAGAAGAGAAGAAAGAAGAAGAAGAAGTAAGAAGAAGCAGAAGGATAAATTTTTATTCTCCAGGGCTTTTTGGCATATGGTGGCTAGTTCCATATTTTTAAAGACCAATTCGGCGCTTCATTGTGTGTGACGTCCACTGTCATTCTAAACGAAAGTTTTCCCAGAATATTTCCTGGTTTCCATTTTTTAGAGATATTCGGGGTCATTCTGAGAGACCGAATCACACCGATGTTGTTTTTAAAAAGCGCCCACAAGTTTTTGAATACACTATTATCTATCGTTTAAAAAAACAGAAGCCACATACATGGTGTTGCACAATTTTATATGGTCTTTGGTCTTGTTAGATATATACTGCATAATTAATATATTAATCTGAGTGAATGTATCAATCATCTTCATCTGAAATACCATAACAGACATAGATCACTGAATGCAGTTCGAATCTGAAGACACCGGTTATTTCCACGGTAATCGCAGAGTAACTGGGAAATTCTCTGCGACACAACCCCGTTTTAAAAGAATGCCTAAGTGCTACTGTCTACTTCTTCGAATGTTTTGAGTAATCCGTTTATTGTTTCGGGAATATAGTATATGAAAACGTCTTGTATGTGTTACTTTATGGCCGTGAAGTCAGCACGTTGTTGAGAGATAACCGAATTTGGACAGTTTATAGCAGCCTTGTCGAACACAGTCGCATTGTAATGACACACTTCTCCTTCTCATGAGTATCTAACCAACAGGAAAGAATGTATACGAATACGAAACCTTTTAAATATAATGAGAAAAACAGTTATCAGAAAAGCTTGCATAAGTAAATAATGGAGTAAGTAACAGATAAAAACAACATAAATAAGAGTAGTTTGGTCATGTCAAAGAAAAATTATCACGAGCCTATCATTTAGAAACAACGACAATAGAGTAGAAATCCGCTCTTGACACTGACAGACGATGTAATATCTGAGACTATGAATTCCAGCATAAATTCAGAAACCAATACAACTCTCTCCCACGTGTCTATTTTTATAATTTTACACTTTAGAGATATATATCGGGGAGGAATAATAAGAAAGGAGAAGGAGGAACAAGAGGGAAGGCAAGGAGGAAGAGGAAAGAGGGGATAGAAAGGAAGAAATGTAGAAGAAGAGAAGGAAGGAAGGAAAGGGAAGAAATGGCAGGAAGAATGAAGAGGAGGGAAGAAGAAAGAGGACGGGAAGGGAAGCGAGGAAGGAGGGAGAGAGGGAAGAAAGGACCGAGGAGGGAAAAGGAAGAGGAGGAAGAAGTAAGTGGAGGAAGAATGCAGAAGAGGAATAAGGAAATGAGGAAGAAGGCAGAAGATTTCAATAAGAGTGGAAAAGGAAGAGGAAGGACAGATGCAGAAGAGGAGGAAGAAAGGATGGAGAGAAGAAGGAGGAGGGAAGACGAAAGGAGAGGAGGACACAGGGAAGAGGAAGGAAGAAGGAAGACCGAGGAAGGAAGGAAGGAAAGAGGGAGGGACGAAGACGAGGAGGGAAGAAGAAGGCCAAAAAAAGGGAGGAAGAAAGGGGCGCAGGTGAGGGGGGGCGCAGAGGAGAAAAAGAAAAGCAAGGGAGGGAAAAAAGGGCAAGGAGGAAGAAACCCAGGCAGGGGAGAGGGAGGGGAAAGAAGAGCAGAAGAAGGAGGAAGAAGGCGAAAAAAAAATGTTGTTTCGTGATGATCCTCGATGTAATTTAAACTATGGCCTCTATGTAAATGTAAAATATATTACTGCGATGCTATACTGATATTTTCGGACATAACAAAACTATTCTACTTCTCTTAGTAATCTATCATATTCGCTTTGAAAAGACACAGAGCCGTCCCATGAATTTAATTAATCGGAGTCACGAAACAAACAGCTGACACGCCTGACCGGTCCTGGAAGTAATCCGTCGGAATATGGTTATTAAATGGAAGAAGAGAGACGGGTGTAATGTTTTTATAAAATATGTTCCCACGATTGCACTACAAAATAATCGGCCCCCCCCCATGATTACTATGTTTCTATTGCTTCAACGTGCATAAATAAGTACAAGAATATTTGAAAATGTAGAATTACTTATTGTCTAAATAGTACAGAAATATTGGACTAAATAACGAAATACGCTGCTTTACTGCTTCATTCTAACGCAAACGTGTCTATAAAACATACCCCTCCCAGATAAAATAAATAGCCTCTCTGAGACATCGATGTTAACTGTCTTCCCTATTACACCGGACACCAGTATGGCGAAATTTGACACAAGAGATTCATATAAACGGTAATAGTCTTCCCACGTTCGGGGTTCAATTTTTTAAGTTCGAATTTACGTAAGACCGATGAATTGGCATTTCCACCAGACTCCCACATTACTCATCTGTCTGTTTATGTTCCTTGATTCGGCCTTTAACAAGGCCTTAGCGCAAGGATGAAAAGGTGGTCAATCTTTCTCTCCCATAGTGAACGACGAGCGCGTATCGAAACATCATTCCGTCTCCACGCTCATGGTCATTTGTCAAGCACAACTTCATAACCATTACACCACCGCAGGCAGCCCGTTTAATATATCAGATAATTTCTGTAACATATACTGGATACTGTCAGAGCTCAGCTGCCGGGCTTGGCTGAACGCCTCAAATGTCAACTCCCACTGACGTGAGTGTCTGTCGCACGCACTCTCCTCCTGTTTCTTGGAAGGTCGATTCACCACCTCCTGCCTATTTGGAGGTTTGATGCTGAGCCGCCAGTGTCTGCATCTACCTTGTTTCCAGACGTACTGGTTATCCTTTCCTCCTGGAGTAAACAAGGCAAGGCCGAGAGAAGGGAACATGTCTGTGTGGGCACTTGTGTTATTGAAGCTATGCCCAGGCATTGTGCGATGGAATTTTGCCAAATTCCAATCCACATACGTTTGTCTGTCAAGACGGCAGGTGCCACTCAACATCCGAAATCAAAAATATTGGGAAAAATCCCATGTTTTGTTAGCGTTTCTGTAAATAATTTCCGTGGTGTTCTCTTTCTGTGAGATGTTGTGAATACCTTTAACTGACAATACGTCCAGCGACGAGGTGGCAAATATAATATTTACAAGATCCTGCATTAAAATCGTCGAGAAAATACAAATACGTGTATGTGGGGTATTTACTGAAGACATGGGATGGAGACCATTAGTCGATAGTGGGAAAATACTCGGCAAAAAGACGGCAAGCAGATGAAAACATTAGGCAATAGAGAGGATGAAGATATGTGGAAGGGAGCGCTGAAACAGAGTTGGCAACACATCCAATATATATAAGCGAACACTATTATTCATTCATGCGTCATGTCCTCTGCAGAACCTCGCTCCATACAACCTTCAGGAAAACTTCTCGGTCATAAGCAAGATGACCCGATACCACCAATTTGGAGATCCTCTGCCACATCCTGCAACCCATCTTCTGGCTTTCCTTTGGCCTTCCTTTTTCTTCTCTTCCCGGGCATATTCTTCTTCGTTCATCCGGAGTTTTTTTTTCGGACGTAATTGCGTTTGTGCCCTGTCTACAGCAGAGCTGCGTTCTTGGGCCGTTAGGCCGACACATCCGACTTCTGCGGCATTTTTTGACCAGATTAACCTTCCCGGTTCCCGGTTATATAACACCTCCTTTATTGTAAGTGACATCAGCTTCATGAAAATATCCAGAGGGCAATAGATTGGAAGGGTCATTATAATCGATGTCTGCTCCAGGTCCGAAGCCTTAAGAAAAAGAAGACACTTTTCAGGAACCGTCTTTTTGCAGTCAAATTTAATTATGTATATTCATTTCATTTATGGAAATCTGCGGTTAAACAATAGCTAATAATATTCATAAACACACCGTGCAAACTGCACGTGTTTACATATATTGTCATCTAATATTTATGAGTTGTTAAAACTGTGGCAAGCAATGTTTCTGAGAATGTTCACACGCAAGGGTTGCACAAACACTCAAATGCCTGCTGCACAGAGAGCCCTGGTAACGTGATCTTACCTCATGCTGACTGGCTGTTCGTACTTCCAGCAGATGAGAAAACATTGTATCCATGCCGTTATCAATGATGTTAATTCATTATCATCATTCGTTGACTTGCTTATGAGGCAACTTCCTCCAAAAGATTTTCCAAATGTATTTCCATCATATACCACATGTTCCGTCTATTTTGCTGTCACGTGCAAATTATTATTATTAGTATTATTATTATTATTATTATTATTATTATTATTATTATTATTATTATTACTATTTTGGTTGTTGTTCATAATTTCTGGGCACATTTACTTTCAGTAGTTTGGTGTTGCCGGGGCCCATAAGGGAAGCAAAGAATAGCAACACTGTAGCCTACCACGCATGTCGTAAGAGGCGACTAAGGAGGCTATGGTTCCGTCGCCCTGCTACTGAGTGAGTGCGTGGCGCGACACTGTGAGCTGTGAGTTTCGTGTGAAATGCTTTTGAATCTGCCCGAGGTGTTTTGGAACGTGACTGCATGATCGGAGCGATGGCAGCTGGCTATGTCCCAGAGTTGAACGGTTTTTGCCTTATGCAGAAATGCGTGGCTGCTGGGCTTCTGGTTGACTGCCACTGCCATCAACGATGAACTGTATTTTCGTGGACTGTGTGGGTGAACATCTAGGAAACATCCAGATGGGAAAATGACTGCCTATTCCATCAGAGATAAACTGGATGTTTCGTGGGGGACTATTGTGTTGACATTCTGGCGGCGGCATTATGCACAGTGTATCTGTGCGGGCTTTTCCACATTGGACAGTGGGGAGCGTTTTATGTGATATTTACTGGCACAGGAACGGAGCTTAATGGGGACGACCCGTTGCTGTGAAGTTGGAACCGTGACTAACTAACTAACTAAGTTTGCTATTGCTTTCTGAACGGCCGGCAGCCATACCATTTCATAAGTAACAAACGAAAGACGGCCTGCTGCCAAATCATGCACAGCTGTGTTTGGAAAGCGGGTATGTGGGATTACGAACATCGTCCGTAACTCCATCGCCACGGAGCTGGCAAATTATATATCAGATCCAGAATGTATCTACTATTATGGCTTTCTTTTGTTTTCATTTCGTCAGTATTGAAATTATCCTTTCCAGATCTGCATGTCTTTTTATATGTCCAAAACATGCTATTTCCCTCATTGTTATTTATCTTAATAACCAATCTTCCAAGTTTCACGCCGTATTTTGCTACATGGAAAATAAGTACTGCCTTGTGTCCATACAGATTTTAATTGCTTTAGTTTTTTATGCAATTACCTGACATTTTATAAATACTTGGTAAAGTGTCACAATACTACAATTTTAGTGAAATAAAAACAATCGTGCTAATTACATAAAAATATTTAACATGAGGAACATTGAATAGCATTCACAACAAAGGGATGAAGATTCATGTCACACATTATACAAATTTTCATTTTTCTATGACAGCCAGAGTCGCACTCACAAAGAAAACCGTCACTTATGAAAGTCAAACGTTACTGGAGAAGTTGGCCAGACTTTTCAAGCATCTGAAACAAGAATATAAAATGACACAGTCAATTATTGATCCTCTTACTGTTTTTGCTTGCCATGTTGAAAATATGCAGAATACAGTTGAGATGTGTACAACGTTTCAAAAAGTATATCCACACATGTTTTAAACTATTCACACATGTTTTAAACTGTGAGTGTCTGGTAATTTTTCGCCATATAGAAGGTGGCATCATGACAATCACGGGTGGTATTTGCACTTTTGGCAATTGCAACAGTTTCAACAAAGTCCTTTGAAACTTTGTAAACAAACACATCCATGATTGGGGGTTCACTTAAGGTTAATATATAATTTAAGACACATTAGGACATTAACGGGGGAGGGGTGGGTATCGTCTCCCCTTCCTGAGTATTTGCTCAGTGTTTAGGTTGTCTCACCTTGGCTCTGGCGAAACAGTCAGTTTTCTTCTGACTTAACAAGTGATGGCACTTGTCTTGTCTTTCCTCTCGTGCCTAAGATGGCGCATAGGGCAGAAATCGTGGTTCTCTTTTGTTTGCTTAGCGTCAAACATTTGGAGCCAGAAATCTGTTTCTGTAACAGTTGGGAGTTTTATGATGACGGATTGTTAGTCCGCCGATCAACCGTCTTTAGTCGAATTTGGGGAAAACGTATTCCGCCAACTCGACCCAAGTCGGAGACTCTGAAAAGTATCATGACTCTTTATAAAACAGATGGTAGCCTGAGTCTCGTGTATTGACTCTTTACAAACAGATGGTAGCCTGAGTCTCGCCCGGGACTCAAATACTGAGATCCACAACTTTTAAGGGCATCACAGACCTGTTATTGCTCAATCTCGTGTGGCTAAACGCCACTCGTCCCTCTAAGAAGTTGCGCCGGCGCATCGAGGGACCGGCCAACTATTTAATAGGCTAGAGTCTCGTTCGTTATCGGAATTAACCAGACAAATCGCTCCACCAACTAAGAACGGCCATGCACCACCACTCACCGAATCAAGAAAGAGCTATAAATCTGTCAATCCTTACAGTGTCCGGACCGGGTGAGTTTTCCCGTGTTGAGTCAAATTATGGCACTAGATCTTACAAAATGAATCATGTCCTTCCTTTCAGAAAGAATATGGGTTCCCCACAATTTATTTGTAGAAAGTAAATATGTACAGAACTTTCCTTAGCCAGCCAGATTGAGAAGATATATATAAAGAGATGTTCACAACATAGAGTTGTATAGATATACTTAACTCCCCCCCCCCCCCTCTCACCCCATCATCCTCCAAGATTATACATTATTCATGAGTGTACGACACTTTAATTATGTAGGAGTGTGTTAGGACATATATGTATGTGTGAATCTGTGTGGTTGTTCCATCTTACACTGTGTGTATGGAGAGCTAGCACCATGTATGAATCCCTAGTGTGTGATATAACATAATTAATCGAATCTTTAAGAAACCATATAGATGTTGGTCTTTCATTCTCTCGGTTGAGTATGTTTCCTTTGAAATAGTTTCTACCTCTATATTCTTCCATCTTTATATATCACGAAATCCAGAGTGGAAGCTTGTTTTGAATTATGACAACTAAACTTTGCTCCTTCCATCTTTCTCCTGATTACGAAAGTATTTCAAGTTAAAACGTCAACTTACTGTCACGAGATCGCCATGAGTTAACCAGATAATAATACCGACGTTTGCTTGGCGTATATTTTCTAGGCCACAACAGTCGTACTAACAGAGTAAACACAGCTGCACGGGTTACATCGGGGCAGCCCATATACACATTTGGTGGTGAGTGAGAAGGAATGGATACACCGCGTTGGCAGTTCATAAACAGTTGAAATCACATAGCCTTGCCCGCTCAGGATATGGAATAGTTCCGGCTGTCATCTATAGTTCCGGACATCAGACGGAATGGAGGTTTTGACTGTCACCACATGACAGAAAGTTGAGGGCTTGTTATTGAAAACAGTGGAACACCTGCCGGACATGAACAACGTCACGTGCACAATGTAAGCTTGTTTGGAAAACCATGATTGGCAGCTTGGTATCGAAACTCTTTGTTGGAACTCTACAGTAACTCTCTAGATTGTTTTGGATGTCTAAACCAGTGATGACAAATCTAACATTGAGGGAGCCAGAGGGGGGATGGATCCCTGACAGGGGATGATATGCCCAATGTGCCACCTGTGTGGGGGCATAAAGGATAACGTCACGTGGCCAACTTTGGTAGTTTGCCATATAAACCCGAGTTGGGGCCAACTAGGGGGACTTGGAAATGTGGCTCTAGTCGGAGTGCAATGGCACTGCAGTGCTTAGTGGAAATAATATCTACCGTGTGTTAATTAGTGACTTAATTTTACACGTGCCTATAATGGCAGATGTAGATATGATTGATAGGACTGCAGTAGTGCCATTTAAGGTATAACCTATTCTTATATTAGTTCTAATTAATATAGACTGTAGCCTTGTTAAAACTATAGTGTGATGATTAGCACTGTTAGTGGAAAACTAGTTAGAGTAGAATAGTGATATTAGCTCTGCTAGTTAAGAATAGAGTAGGGTAGTGGTGATAAGCTATGCTAGTTAAGAATCGAGTAATGAGGGATAATTGGGAGACGGGGGAATTGCCCGCTGGGGTTTTGCACTCTGTATGGGTCTTTCTTTGTCATAGCCTGATTCGGCCCTTGGTGGGTAGCTAATCTGCTCTATGACATAGTTTAGTTAGCTAAAGATCATTAAGCAAGGCAAGAGGCTTACACTCAGCCGATAGGATCAGTGACTAGTACTATCACCAGATGTGTTGTTTCTATCCTAGGTTCCCTACCAGATCCAAGGAAACTCAACAAAGTTTTAGGAAAGGGTCAAATCCCATTCGGAAGAACACCAGTGGAACAGTCAATAAAGTTGCGTACAGAACGTAACTAAAGCTAGAAGGAAGATGATTCACCAAAGAGGGTGATGATTACTGATGCACCACACAGCATCAGACAGTAGTAACTAACTGAGAACATTAAGTCTAATAGTTGCCTGACAGGGAAAGAGTAAGGGGAACGCATTGAGATAAATATCTGGAGGGCTTGGCCACATGGTGTAAACTCGGGAGATCTTGTGATATGGCGAACCATGACCGTGTATATACGTGTGTGAGTGCGTGTGTGACTCTCTCTGTAGATCTGTCTACGAATGTATGTATGTGAATGTATGTATGTGTATGTAAGTAAACTGATATCTATGTATGTATATAGGTAGGTGGTTAGGTAGACAGGCGTGACTGTGCGAGTGCACATGCGTGCATGCATGTGTGTGCATGCATGCAAGTATGTGAGTATGTGTACATGTATGTATGCATGCATGTAAGTCTTGTGCTAGATAGGTAGGTAGGTAGGTAAGTAGGGAGGTAGGCAGTGTGTACGCAGGTAGGTGTTTGGTTGGTAACTAGGTAGATATTTAGGCAATCAGATAAATTCGTATACAGGTAAGTGAATAGGTAGGTAGAAAAAGGCCATCACTTGTAGCAAAATAATATAAGCATGTTTATTCTACAATAAAGATAACCCAGTATGCATACTGGGTCGATAACATTGGCATCATACATCAACACCATACGCCAACACCACACGTCAACACCAGACATCAATCATCAAAGCCTCTGAAAAACATAAAATGACTCAAATTTACATTCACGATAATACAAAAATACATTTGTGCTCCATTGTATATTGTCATATTCTACTGCAGACAATAGTGTTCTTCCCCTTTATGACAATTGCAGAGCTCGTGTTTTAACTGCTTTAGAAAAGTATCTCGCATGATTTACCATCAGTCGAATGCCGTTAAAATACAATCGACTTATGCCGGAGAATCCCTGTACACATTTTGGTCTGTGCTTTTTACTTCACACCTGGATGTGCTTGTTACAGTTCTGTTTTAAAATAAAAATTACAAATAATATCCGCAAAACATAACCCGTCTGCTGAATCAATTTGTTCCCTGCTTAACGATCAGGTATGAATAACTATGGCTGGCGGTTCACAGTGTATTAGTTTCACATTGTGCCAGCAAAATCTGGAGTCATTAACTTGCCATATGTTGAGGAGAAGGTGATTTTGTGAATCTGTAAAGGTATGCCCCTCTAAAGGTGCCAATTACTGACACATTCGTGGTTTCGATATTACGAACTGGAATGACCAGTTGCCTATCTCACGACATTTTCTTTCCCAATTTTGCAGCAATAATAAAGACACGATGAACGGAAAGGAATCATGAATAATTAATCAGCAGACAAGTAAGGATTTATGTAGAAGATGTGGAGTTGTGGGTTTATAAGAGAATGATGAGAACACCGTTGAAGGGTCGAACGAGTAATGAATATATCCTGAAAGAAGATAACTCACAGAGAGAACTAGTTACTCCCATTAGAAGGTCAGTCCATATTTGTCAGCATATCGGGAGAAGGGGAAAGCTGGGGTACGTCGTTACAACGAGACAGTTGGAAGAGAGGAGATACAGGGGGAGATCAGGAGAGACAATTTGAACAGTTTTACATTCTGGCTTGGGAGAGCATCAGCATTAGAAATGATTGGCAGTGCACGAGAGAGAAGGCTAAGGCCTAACATTATCACCAACGCACAAGCCAAGAATTATAAGAAATAGAATTGAGACCTATAGTACATATAGAAGAAAATTGATTGACGACATCAAAGACTTGTACAATCACACGCCCATCGGGCGCTGGAGCGCAAATTATTCCTCCCCGCGACGCTTGACAGCAGAAGTGGAAAATGATGATGATGATGATGATGATGAGTACAAATAGTTGCATTTCCAGTATGTCACCACCTCCGTGTCGAAGGAGTTACGGAGGCAGTTCGTAATCCCGCATACCGCGTTCGTAACACAGCTGTGGGCGATTTGGCAATAGATCGCCTCGCGGTTTATTTTTTTTAATAAAATGGTATGGCTGTCGGTCGTTCAGAAAGCAATGGAAAAGTACTGAACGTAAACTGGCCAAGAGATCACAAACAGCCGAAAACTGCTGAGGTTGACTTTAACGTCATGTAAAGGATATGCAATTAACATATTTAACACCGCCTCCCACTACTGTTTTTCTAGGAGGTGAATTTCGCAAATTTGGAGTCGAACCATATGTTCAGACTCAACAGCTCAGGGACTCAGCCTCCTACGTATCTATCGTCAACTAGGCTTACCAAAAGTATACCTTCGTCACACCATCTTTTCCTGAAGCTCTTGCTGAATTCAGTTGCAAATTATTTTTCCTGCCACTCCCGCAACCCTTGCATCATTTTCCCCTACCTCAAACTCGTTAGATAATTCCCCATTGCCACGAGATTCTTCTTTCATTTCCTCTCCTTGCATCGTCTTCTTCGGGTGCCGAGACTCGACCTGGCACTTGGATCATGTTTGCCATCTGATATTTTAATATTTTATTTTAATGGTTTATGTTCTGTACAGTATTATTTGCTTGATACGCTATTGTTTATTTCAACATGACCATTTGTTGCCAAGCTGTTAAAGCTCTTCGCTTACATCTTTTCTTTATCTTACTTTGCTGTTCACACCTATTGCTTCATCTAATTTGTATAGCTTAATCAAATAATGACTTTTTTCTATGTATCATATGTGAGGGGAGCGAGGAGGGGGGGGGGGGGGGGGGGGGGAATCTGATGGTTTTCACTTGCACCTTAACTATAACATGATCATCGTTCTGCTGGGCCGTGCATGTGAATCTAAGCGTCCCTACGAAGAAATACGATACACATTGTCCCCCTGTTTGGGGCATAGGTTCTGAAACAATTAACTGCAAACCATCTTATCCTTAGCTATTTCATCCAGCTTCTCTCATGTCTTTCTCATATTTTTTTCATTTATCCACCCCCTCTCTCTCCCTCTCTCTCTCTCTCTCTCTCTCTCTCTCTCTCTCTCTCTCTCTCTCTCTCTCTCTCTCTCTCTCTCTCTCTCTCCCTCTCTCTCTCTCTCTCTCTCTCTCTCTCTCTCTTTCTCTCGTTACTTTTCTTCTTCATATGTTTTAGTTCTTTCTCTATTTCTTTTGTCCAAATGATTCCAATAGGACTTTCTAGTTATACTATTGTCAGGTTTTCTCATTGCATGTCCTACACAGTGCAGCGTCGTTTCTTCAACCAATGAATCATTGGCGTTTGACAAGTTCTCTCCATCAGTTAGCACCTCATTTGTGATGATGTCATACCAGTTAAACCTTCTATTTTGTGCAAGCACCAAATGATGAACATCTGTGTGAGAATCTAAGTGTCCAAATGATGAACACAATATATCAGTGTGACCTGAAACTAGCCAGCAGTGTGGTTTTATTCTGTTTAATATGCAACAATTTTTCTAGTAGAAATAAATAAACGTATATAGGAATTAATTGACTACCTTCATATTTCTCGCTGGCGTCCGCTGGGAGTAGCACAATTCGTGTGTTTAAGAATCCAGGAGGAAACCAGAGTTTACTCATTCCTGGCATCTTCTCGGGTAATCTCTAGTTTCTTGGCATAATCTCTCATTTTCAAAATGTCAACAAAAATGTCACATTGTAAGATGTTTAATGTGGCTATAATAATTTTATGATAACCTTTTCTCAGAGTGAAAATAGGAGAACGTCACATGACTCCTGAAATGTTCTCAGTTTCCCTTGATAATTGCGGTTCAATTTCCCGAATATAATGTTTTGACAACATCTTAAATACAATTACCAGCACTCAACATGAAATCAACTGCAAATTAAATAGAAGACAGGTTATTTTCAAGAAAGATTCTGTAGTAAAAGCTGGAATTGCAGCGGCATTTGCATACACCAGCTTCATGGTTACCGTGGAGGTTGACATTTACTCCCCCCCCCCCCCCCCCCCCCCCCCCCCCCCCCCCCACTCTCATCCCAAATCATGAAGTGGGTTGAACAGCGGGAATGCTGTAAAAATACAATGAATAAGTCAACAAAACACGTTTAGTGAAAAGGGTTGTTTTGACAACAGTACAATAAGAAGTGGCAGAATGGATGTTGCGGTACACCATTCGTTAGACAACCGCGAGCACCTCACCGCCATGTTACCTCCTATGCATCCCGTCAAAGCTAGAGGAGCCAAACTTCTGCATGTGCCGAGAGGAAGCCAGCCTTTTTCATGGCCGTTGCCTTTGTACTTGTGGACTGGAACCTTCCTTAACTCCTTTCTCTCCACTGCGGAAAACTGTCTAGGTCTGCCGTATTGTTGTCGCGCTTATCTACAGCGGTCACACTTCGAGTGGTAATTCTCTGCTCTTATGTATCATCCTATTGTTAGAGGTATCTTCCACTCAGGTGATCTCCCGCTACAGTGCATAGTCTTGTCTTGATATATTGGCTGGTTGGCCAGGCACGAGACAGCAATGGCATATTTTCGTTGTTATCGACAAATTGAGAAAGTATTATAACGCTGAATTTAAAGTGAAGCAATCACTACATCGTTGTGTCTAAAGCAGAAGAAGCTACGTATTTAGAGTTAGAAAAATACACAGAATCAGATAGAGAAATCGTTCAGGTATAAACTACACACCACCGCACACGTCTAGGTGACACATCTGGCTCGAGATCGAAAATGCCAGCGTCCACCAAAGCTTAAAGGCGTGAATCATAAGTCATCGTCCATAAGAGTATACACAGTAAGCAATCTCCACTAAGGTAATATCCTTATCTCTACTGAAAGAGACAGATGCATCGGATAAAACCAGGTGCGATGAAATAACTATTTTCTCGAATTCAAACACTTTTTATACTTTGTTTACCGTAGCATAATAAATCTGATGAGACGTGAGGCATTGGAGAACGTTTTGACGACTGGAAAGATCAGTGAGAAAAGATCAGAGGCAAACCGACAGACATGATGATGGATGGACTCAGACGGTGGCATGGAGAAATGTTATAAGTAGAGTTGATCCAGAATAACAAGGAAATAGATATATGGAGAGACATACACGCCTTAGCCAGTTGGCAGGGCGCATGATGATGATGCTGAGCTTTTTGTTTGTTAGAATAACTCATTTCTGAATGAATACACAAGCAGCGGCTAAAAGATTTAATGAATATATATATATATATATATATATATATATATATATATATATATATATATATATATATATATATATATATATATATATATAATATATACACTATATTACATCACTCAGAGTTGTTTTCAAATTCATAATCATATGACATTGGAGAGTAATCTATTTTCGAGTAAATGGACACACATTAAGTTTTTATAGTTATCCATATTAATTGCAAAAACTCCGTGCGAGCCATTTTCATTGATTTTAGAAATAATAAATAGTAGCAAAGAATTTGTTGGAATTATTTTAAGAAACACAATTATATGTCTGCAATAGTTTATTTACACTCCACAATCGCAAAATAAACTATATATTTGTCAGCAGCCTCCAAGAATATTAGCACATACAGGTACGTGGATCTTTTATGCGCAGGTACGGTAGTGTTTTTGAGTTCAACACACCCGGATGCCCAAGAGAAAATAAACCACCTCCAAAATGTTTCAGGGCAAATTGGTCTCCAAATTAACACCACAAAAACAAAGACTATTGATCTTACCAACAGTTCAGATGACACCAAATTGAACAGCTACGTTCTTGAAAAAGTCAACAGCTTTACATACCTAGGAAGCAAAATGACATCTACAGGGGACTCAACACCAGAAATATCATCAAGAATCGCATTGGCATCTAGTGCCTTCAATAAACTGTCAAACATCTGGAAGTCAAAGACACTCAGCAAACACACAAAACTTAAATCTTCAACTCTTGTGTGATTCCAGTGTTAACGTATGGATGTGAAAGTTGGAAATAAACGGTAGCTTTAGATAACAAATTAGGACAATTTTGAGAACAAATGTCTTAGAAGACTTCTAAAACATCCACTGGACAGACTTCAGAACCAATTCGCAAATAAGACAAGAGACTAAGCAGGGGATCTTTTATGCGCAGGTACGGGGATCTAGTATACGCAGATACGGGGATCTTTTATACGCTTCCAGGCGTACTGGCTATGTGGTGCCAGACCCATATGTTTGTAGTCCAGTCGGCTTTCGGAATGAACAGGTGGACAGATTGGCTGGCTCTGAAAACTTGGTGGAGTATTGAAGCATGACAAGGCAGACGTGGTTGCGGCCTTGTGGAAACACGTGTACACCTCGGAGGAGCAAATGGATCATCATGGTCTGGCAAGAATGAGGCAGCGAGGAGTGACAAGGATATCTGGCCGACGCTCGACGCTCAGAGGAAAGGCGAGACGGACATTTAATCATATTACTACTGGTATTGTTGGTGTTGGAACTCTTTGCTGGCTGCTGACCATGGGGACGGAGCGCCTATGGGAATGCCCCGAATACTGTGATGTCTGTTCCTAGATCAATCAATCAATCAATCGGCTTTCGGTTAGTGTTGTGGTAAATACCACATCAGCTGCCTTTACTTCCCAAGACGTTTCATGGTGCCAATTTGAGGCTGGTCAACTTGGGATCCCAGGTCAATATTAAAATTTCGCTCCAAAACGGATTCGAACCCGTGAACATAGGGCCGCAGGTTAGCAAATAATAGCAGATGATACTCATTATCTGTTAAAGCGTTTATCCGAGATGTTTGTTATATTTTTTCACGATTTTCGTTTATTATTAAAACAACTTATAGGGAAATTATGTTTCTTTTTGTGAGGGATATATGGAATCCATTTAATTAAAGATGCATACAGATCCGACACAAATCGAGTTAATAATGATCTGTATTTTCACAAAACTATATTTATATTGTTCTTAATCCACTGATCTCTTGGGTAGGGAGATCAGACACTTAACCCTCTCAGATAAGGGCGAGAAACAGGAGGCTCCATGTGCAAATTAAAAATCCCATGGCAGTTAAAAACCGCAAAGAGCATATGGTTAGGACAGAAAGTCTCCCCGCGGGTAGACAGAGCTCGAGACCTTACGATGTAAGCTGTCTAGAGGAGACAAACCTTACGTCATGCATGAAGAAGTCGGTGGCACGATCGAACGAACGAACGAACGAACGAACGAACGAACGAACGAACGAACTTTATTTTCAAAGGGTAACAAATTGGGTCCTTCCAATCACTCATCTTTCGTTCATCAGTACATAGTGCATTCACATAGGGAAAAGAAACATTGTCAAATGAATGTTGTAAACATAAACAATGCATGTTACAATGTTATGAGACAAATCCATCACCCACCCACCCACCCATCTCATATCCATCCGCGTGTCCCCCACACACACATCCACCACCCAACCACACACATACCCACAGGCACATACATACCCCCATCCATCCACCCATCCCCCAAACCACACATCCCACACACACCCCCACATACACCATCTCCCCACCCACACACACACATCTCCCACCCACCACACACCCCCACCCACACACAAACCCAGGAACACATGCATGCATCCACCCATCCATCACCCACCAATACATCCCCAAATCACACATCCCACACACACCCCCACGTACACCATCTCCCCACCCACACACACACATCTCCACCCACCACACATCCCCACCCACACACACACACCCAGGCACACATGCATGCATCCACCCATCCATCACCCACCCATACATCCCCCAACTTCACACATTTCCCCACCCACACGGACACATCCTCCACCCATCCCATAACCTACCAACACTCACCCACCCACATATCCTCCACCACCCACCCACACACCCCCAACCACTTAGCCAAACACACATCCCCTATCCACATACCCGACACCCACACACACATATTCCCGCGAGCTCACATACCCCGCACCTACCCACACACAAAATCCGCACCCACCCAAACATCCCCCACTTACACGTATCTCCCACCCACACAATCTCCCCCACCCATACATCCCGCACCCACACACACATCTCCCACCCACCCCCAACCTACACACACTCAACCTACCACGCATCCTCCACCCACCCACTCGCCAACCACCCCCCCCCCCTCCCCCGATCTCCAATCCCCAATCACACATCCATTAACTACACATTTCACCACCCATACACTCACACACACACACATCTCCACACCCATACACACCCCCACCCACCAACACATTCCTCATCCAAAAACACACACCTCCCACCAACACACACCCCACCACCCACATATACCCCATCCACACAATCCGCCGCTCACACACTCTTCCCACCCACACACACATCCCCCAGATATTGACTCATCTATAACACACATCCACCCACTCACGTACTCATCCATCAACCACTCACACCCACACATCACCCACTCACCCATCAACACATGCATCTCTCATCTACCTTCCCGCCCACACACACCCCAACCACCAAGCCAAAAACACACATCCAAACCCTCACATACATCCTTCATCCACCTGCACATCCCACAACTCCCCCACCCCTCACACATCTCCCCTCCCACACAACACCCCACCCATAAATGCATTCCCCCACACACACATCCCCCACATGCATTCCGCATACACATCGCCGCCCACACATCTCTCATCCAAACACACATATCTTCCCACCCACCGACACATCCCCCACCTACAAACATCCTCACCACCCACACAGACATATCCCATTCACAGACACACCCCCACACCCAATCCCCATACCCATCACACACCCATCCCCCATCTCACACACATCTCCCACACACCCATTCACCCTCCCAACCCACACCCCCAACCCACCAACACCCACATACTTCCAACTATCTTCCCAAATATCCCCACTCACACACATATCACACAAACACACACACACACACACACATCCCCCATCGACCACACATCCCTTCACCTATCCACACATCACCAATCAATCCACACACATCCCCCACACACAACCCTCTCCACACATGGTTCGACTCTTAACTCTCTTATGGGTCTCTTCTTAAATAATTTTGGCTAGTTTCTTATGGTGGATTCTTCTTCTTTGTAGAACTACCGGTAATGTCCTACACATCATTGATATGATCTATATATGGCTATTTACTGAATCTATACAACTCGTTGTGGGGGTATTTTAATCGGCTTAGTACTGGTATCTTTATCTTGGATCCTATTTGCAGCCTGCTCTAACATCGTTCTGCGGCTCTTATGAAATCTGACTCTGTGTCTCTGGCCACAATATTATGTTAAGAGTGGCATAACGTAAAGTACCATTAATCTCTGACTACTTTTACACACAAATAACTCTGTGAAATACACAAACACACATCGAAAACTTTGAAATATTACAACAAAACAGCAGTTCACGGTACACTGTGTTGTATCATTTTTATCTTCTCTGTACTAGCACAATATGTGTACATTATAATAAAACAACTGAAATACACAACTATGTTAAAAACAACAAAATAATCTAACGGGCGAAGTAATTCCACATGACTAACTTCGGACGCTAGATCTGTGGAGTTTGCCACGCAGAATTTCGACATTGAATGAACGTCTGTCTGAGCTTTTTCGACTCTTCGGCGTTCAGCTTGTCACGAGTCCCACGCTTCCTTCACGAACATATTTTAATCATTTTGAGGCCTCTTCGTTCACTGTCGACACGAGTCCAATATGGCTCTGTCATTCTCTAATACCCTCTATCTTTCAGGTTGTCACAGCTTTTTCTTGAATAGCGTAATAAAGACAGGATAGACGCATATATTGTTGAAGCAACAGTACAGTTAACTAAAAATAGTATCTTGGTGCACACTACACCACTAAAAAGTGCCATGAACATTTGTTTCGACGAACTAGTGAATCTACTTATATTAAGTATTACTTAACTAAGCGCACAACTGAAGAAGCCAGAGGCAGCAGAATGTGAGTTTGAGAGGAATGTTGAGAATAGCGTGGACGGAGTAGAATGTTGAAATTATCGTGGGCAGATAATGTTGAGAATAGCGTGGACGGAGTAGAATGTTGAAAATATCGTGGGCAGATAATGTTGAGAATATCATGGCCATAAAAGAATACTGAGAACATCGTGGACACAAAAGAATGTTGAGAATATAGTACACAGAGCAGAATGCTGAGAATATCATGGACAAGGAAATAAACATACTCTAGTCTATTGAGTGCTCTAGGTGTGACAAGATCACTTTTTACAGCCATGACATGTATAGGTAGATGCAAAGTAGATATTGGATGTTTAGTGTTAGGCCTGTATATATTCTAGGTCAAGACATCTAAACTGGTGGTCATTTTACGTTTCTCAACACCTTTCCTTCTCGAACAATTCACAGAACACTTTGAAAATTGTTTAGTAAGCATGTTTATGGGGCTGGCCGTCTCTGCTAACAATTGAACCACACTACTGCATTGTGGCGCGCCAGTGCAAGAAATATTATGTTACCTAGATTCAAAATAATCATAATGAAAATACAAATTAAATATATGAGACGAATCAACAATACAGATGAAATAAATGCACTTACAACAGAGGTGAAAAAGAGACATTAGCATTATATGAAGAAATGTATGTGGAAAGCTTAAGCAGCTGGAGAAAACTTAATAACGTAAGCAATATTAACATCTTAAAAATATCACATGACAAATATAAGAGTCATATTTGGAGAGTCATATTCGCGTATGTCTGCTTTAGACTAGACAAAAGAAGAAGAAGAAGAAGAAGAAGAAGAAGAAGAAGAAGAAGAAGAAGAAGAAGAAGAAGAAGAAGAAGAAGAAGAAGAAGAAGAAGAAGAAGAAGAAGAAGAAGAAATAGATGATGATGAAGGGGGACGAGGATGAGGAGGAAGGAGAAGGGGAGGAGGAGGAGGAGGAGAAGGAGGACAAGGACGAGAAGAAGGATAAAGATAAGAATGAGAAGGAGGAGAAGGAGGCGGAGGAGACGGAGAAGGAGCAGAAGGAGGAAAAAGAGAAAAAGGAGAAGGAGGAGAAGAAGGAGGAGAAGGAGTCTCCGTACAAATGGCTGATTTGCTACCTGGCTTTCTATTGAGGAGAGCATTGTAACAGTTAAACATCGCACCGTGAGCAAGCCCTATGTTGAGGCCTTCTGAATCTAGCAGATTCTGAAACATTGTTGTCTATAAAGCAACAAGAATGTCATATGGACTGTGCCATTTGCATAAATCTGAAGTTGTCTGCATTTTTAAACGCTGCTTTCCATCCACTGGTAACAGTGACTAAACGCTACTAGTGTCAATAAATAGACTATATATTCCTCCCACAAATGGCGTCTGCTTTCTAATCTCCGCTCCAACAAGATGATAGCTGTACACTCACTGTTAATGTACCCTCATTTTCTACATAACTATCCCTTAGTGTTTTTGTACGCCGGTTCTCAGCAAACGTGTATAATTACTGAACTGCATTTTGTGAAGCGATTGTTTTCTTAAACCGCCAAAACCAGTGAGTGATTCTCAAGCCTTATTGCCTCAGAACCCTTTTAGGTGTTTAATACACATATAGCACCCTTGTTGGCTTTCTTGCATATATATTGTACTGACGATATTAACATGTTAAAGGGTTAATTATAATTGTATGTTCTTTGTAAGTCGATATAAACAGGTTAAATATGATTGTATGTTCATTGTAAGTCGATATAAACATGTTGAATACGATTTATTTTCATTATAAGTCGATATAAACATGTTAAATATGATTGTATGTTCATTGTAAGTCGATATAAACAGGTTAAATATGATTGTATGTTCATTGTACAGTCGATATAAACAGGTTAAATAGAATGTATGTTCATTGTAAGTCGATATAAACATGTTAAATAGTAGGGGATTCATATTAAATCCATGATGCGTCTTGTATGTACGGTGCTAGCCCATTACTTTTAGGCCGATCAGCACTCGATAGATAATGTGGTCCATATCACGCCATCCAGATTGGCATTCAGGATAATCATTTCACCCATTTGAGGCTGAGTCTACCTGTAGTGCAAAACATCCCCACCTCCGTGGAATTTCGAACATTTGACCGTTGAGCCATCATGCAAGCGTTTTAGCCACTGCGCGACGGAGGCTAGCCCACAAACGATATCAAGCTGTTTGGATATTTGAAACTAAAATGTCTTAAACATGTTGTGTAATATTTATATCTGTCGTCTACATAAATGAGAGATAGTAAGTTCACGACACTAATGAACTTAATACTCATGAAGACAGCGTGAGAACTGTCCAGACAACCAGTTATCACATGCAGGTGAAGCCCAAGATTTGCAAAGACTGTAGTGGACCAAAACCTAACTAGACAGACTTTGAGTGTCCGATGTATGAGGTTGGAAAAGACACCTAGCGCCACCTGACGAACGGGAATATAAATTTCGATGTTACTGTCACCTAATGACACCTGTAGAAAAAACATCAACTACATTTACCAGCCATCCCACAATTTCAATTCCAATTCCAATTTTCAAAAACAAAAATTTCAAATTTGGCCTCGTCTAACCTGCTTCATCAGCTGTGGTTATTGTTGAGGTCCGTGGTTTTTTGTGGGTTTATTTACCCTAATTCTTGTCTTGTGAGTCCTTTCTCGGACTGGTTATGTATCGTTTGTGTCTGTGACGTCAGCAGGGGGATCGGTCGGCGGCTATCCTTTGTGCTCGTCTGTGCTTGTGGGTTTCTTTGTTGGTGTAGGCTCCTGGCTCGTCTGGCTTGCTGACTGCTGTCCTTATAAGGACTTTTCGTAATCCCACTCCAGCTGGGGGATCGGTCGGCGGCTGTCCTTTGTGTATGATTCCTCTTGTGGTTTTCTTTGTTGGTGCAGGCTCCTGGTTCGTCTGGCTTGGTGGGGTGCAGTCCTTATAAGGACTTTTTATTGGTCGTTTTGTCTCCTTTTTTGTATAGTTTCTGTAGGACCTTTTCGACGTTTTCATTTTCCTCCTTGAGCCTGTTTTCACTGTTGCGTTTGCGTATCTGCTGCCTAGCGTTTTCTTCGTCCGTGGTCAGCCATGGGACGATTTCACCGTCCTCGATATAGTACTCGAAGTCGGCCTCACAGTTGTAGTGTACTACTGGGTTTACCATCGGTTTCCCCCGGAGATTTTTAGGCTTCTTCTTTTCTTTTTCTTCCCAGCGCCTTCTGAATTCCTCGCGCTTGAGTTCCTCCTTGTCGACTGAGTATTCTGTGCCTCCTTCAGAGATCCGACGGTATAGTAGTTCCCTCTTGGGCGTTGTGGTTGGGCTGCTGGCTTTAGCTTGCGGTTCAGGCTCGGTATCTTGGTTTTCATCTTGCGGTTTCTCTGTGAGTTCTTGTATGGATTCTGCTGGTTTGCTTTGGAAGAGTTCCATTTCAGCTTTATGCAATTCTCTTTCGGTTTTGATCATTTGTAGGATGTCTTCGTTCTCCTTCTTCATCTCGGCCATGCGCTCCATCTCTTGTTTGATGTCGTGCTGGATTACTTTCATGTCAGCCAGCAGCTTCTCATTATCGCTGGTCGGAGTCGTCGTCAGCAGTGCCTTGACTTGTTTCTTCAACTCGTCTATCTGCTTTTGAAGTTGGTCTCTTTCAGCTTGTGCTATACCCGTGGCTGTCTCGCCCCTCTGCATTGCTTCCTTGAATGGTGTCTTTGTGATGATGGCGATCTTTAAGACGTCTCTGTGTCGTTGCAGGTACGGACAGCCCAGGTATCTTGCTCCATGTTTGCCCAGGCAGTTGGCACACTTTCTTTTGTTGTTGGGTGCTCGGAAGTCCGTGTCCATCTTGGCCAGCGGACACTCCTTGAAGGCGTGGTGAGCGGCGCAGTATCGGCAGATTTCCGTCTTACTGCGACACGTAGCTCTACTGTGGCCGGCCTTCTGACATCTGGAACATTGAGTGATTCTTGGGATGAATCTCTCTGGTTGCTGCATTCTCTTGTTGTATGATACTGTGGTCGGCACCCCACAGAACTGTGTGACTTATTTATTGACTCGCCCCACTCTGTGTGTGTGTGTGTATGTGTGTATGTGTATATGTATATATATATTGCCGGCTGTCTGGCCGAGGGGTTAGCAGCTTTTCTCCGTTAATCCCGAATACTCTCGTAGTCAACGTAAGCGGACGAGAATTAGAAGTGGTTCGAGTGACTTATGAGAGTATGCAGCCGGTCGCTCAGAAAGTCGTGGCGTGCTGATGAGCGTAATCTAGCCTAGGAATCAACCTACAGCTGAAAGATGCTGGTGTTGACAGCAATATCCTGAAACAGGATGGAAACGCGTGAAATAAAAAAAAAAAAAAAAAAAAAAAAAAAAAAAAAATATATATATATATATATATATATATATATATATATATATATATATATATATATATATATATATATATATATATATATATATATAACCATATATATATATGGTTACCGTGTATTGTGTAAGCACATTGTAATAGTCGGAGAAAAGCCAAGTGTTTGAGAATCCCTGCCTAAACTTTGCGTGCACTAACAACGTCATAGAATGATTTTATTCACATTTGAAGTATGCACACTGGCATTCTCCCAGCAAAGTATCGCATTATGGTTGCAATTATTCAATGTTATGCCATTTGATTTAGTAAAGGAGACTTTCAGTCTCGGAATTTCTTCTTCTTCTTTTCGTTCATCCGGAGTGTTTTTTCAGATGTCATTGCGGTGTGTCTGTTATTCGCCCTTGGGCCTAAACCCGTAGGCCAACACATCGACTTTAGCGTGCTTTTTTGACCTGGTAGCATTCCTGGGAGACTCTCACTTTTGTGGTGCCATCTACAACCATGCTGGCCAAGTTGGAACGGTCGAAGACAACGGTCATCCCTCAAAGGAAGGCAGGGACAGTCCATAGCATTTTCCGCCATCCAAGGTTGCTTCCATAGTTGCAGGGCCGACACATAACGCCCTGGAATCTGGGCTCACCGAGGGAAATCGTCACGTCCTGCTCATGGCTGCTTTAAATCCTCACTTCAATATATTGGTCATTTCATTTTCCCCGGGCCATTCCCGCACAAACCAGACAGGTTTGCAGACGGCATCCACTCAGCGAGTTTTCGGACATGTGCTTGTCGTTGCGCCCATCAGAGCTGTTCCAGGCACGACAGACATTCGGAAACTACCTAGTCAGAGCTGTTCCGAACAAGAGCGGCATTCGGAAACTAGGTAGTCAGAGCTGTTCCTAGCACAAGAGACATTCGGGCGAGACATTTCACTCGGACGTAATTGCGTAGTGTCAATTTTTAGTTTGCCACCCGTAGGACGACACTTCCGACTTCTGGCGGGCATTTTTTAGTGAGGTTAGCCTTCCTCTGGTTTCGAGACACGTTAGACTGTTGTAATGTCACCCACATCTCAGCTGGTCAAGATAGAACGATCAACGATATCGCGGTCGGCCCTCAAGGGAAGGCAGGGGCAGACCATGGGCATTATCTCACTATCCGAGGAGGCTTCCATAATTGCAGAGCCGGCACATATTGCTCTGAGACTGGGCTCACCCAAGGAGTTTCCACGTCCTGCTCATGGCTGCTTTAGTTCCTCACTTCCATGTGTTGGGCATCCCACTTGCCACTGATCGCTCAAGCACACACCAGGAGCGGTCAGATTGCGAGCGACATCCACTCGGTAAGCTTTTTCTTGTGACTTCAACCCACGCAATAGGTTCGCTCGCCGTGCGTTCCATTTTGCGTTGTTGAGACGTTCTTTCACTTTTGTCTACACTCTCTACAGAGTTTCCATGCCCTTTGACTGGGGCACTTTTCTGACTTTTTTGTACTCGCTCACGAGGTAGGCTACATGTGCTGCCGGCTCAGCACCTTACCTTCGTGCAGCAGTGAACGAGAAACGGTCAGGCCCTCTCATCCGGGAATCCCTCATATCCCCCAGCTGAGAGCCTTCGAACATATATCAGACCTGAGCATGTAGCTTGCTCAGTATCATGTTTCTATTTTCCAGTAGACGGGTATCGGCCTAGCTCTCAGATCCGAGGGTTTGTGGCTTAGAGGCGTTCAGCCACAGCCCTCGACAGGGAGCCTTAAGAGTTTTGTCCAGACCAAGAAATTCTGCCTTTGTGCACCTGATTTAAATTTTGACTGCTATCCTCAGTCTATGCCTGCAGAGCAGCAGGTTGTGTCTCTCTTAGTCTGGTCCCTATCCCATAAGCTGTCCGATATGTAATTTTTCACCCATCGGCAAGCACATGGGGTCTATGGGACACGCAAGCTCCCCCACCACGTCAAGGTGGAGACACATCGGGGGAGTCTCGGAATTTAATCTGTTCTTTTTTTTTAAATTAGATACTTTTAGAAAATGTTTACATGTATCACCGAGAAACTGATTCTAGAGGTAAATCTTACAGTGATTAGTTTTGTGGTAGATGTTTCAGACGTTCACTGAACTGATATTAATAATAATATAATATATATTATTATTATATATTAGGTTATAATTTAACCTAAGTATCGCGACAATGTATAAAACTTGTTACTTCAAACGCAATTAAATACGTACTGAGCAGTGTTTTGCCAGTCATAGTCTATATGCCAAGCTGTCAGGTAATTCATATCCTCCACATCTTTAAATGTTTTAACATATATTTATACTGAGAGAGACTTTAAAACATATATCTGTGAATTCATCATCATCATTAAGTGCCATGCTACAGATCGCTACCTTGGTGTTCTGGATCAACTCTGTTGATGATATTCCTCAAAGCCATCTTTTCAATCTATCAAGCATCATTTCTATTACTCTGCCTCTCTTCGCCCTAATCTTTCCAGTTGTCACGATTTTCTCCAATGCCTCTCTCCTTATCACATGACCAAAGAAAGCTGTTTGTTTCTTTTTTGTTGTTGTATATGGTGTTCTATTTTCATTAACCTCTGTCAGACAATCGTTATTAGTTACTCAGGCAGTCCAAGAATTCGCAATATTCGTCTCAGGAACCACATCTCCGTTGCTTCCAAATTGTGTCAATTAGATATTGCTTTAAAGTAAGTGACCCAAATAGGGTTCGGTTGTAGGAAAAGTAGCTCATTTTTATGTAATAAAGATATATTGCTGATATAGTGTTAGGGTCCTACTTTTATTTTCTCGATTGAAGGCTGTATGAAATGGGCAGTATGACTCTGACTGTGCAAAATACCTCAGAGAAAAGTCTAATATCAATTGTCTGAAGCTTATACACTCCATCGGTGTACTGCTCAAACACATGTAATATTATGTATTGAAGCTCTGGCCAAGCAATTGGTATGACCAGTCCATTATAACGTGTCCATCATATGATGATAAGGGTGAATCTCCGATGAACGGATGTCTCTAGTGGCTCAGGTTGTCATGCTGACCATATCCCCCTCGAGTACCGATTAATCTATACAACATGGATCTAGCACCTTATCCCCAATGTGTGCCTGAATTTGTATACAAAGGGTCCTTTATTTACTTTAGTACCGGCAATAAAGGTCATGCTATGTGCTGTATGCTAAACCTTAAGGGTCAGCGAGCTTCAGTTTCTCAGCATCCGCAACTGTTTGTTTCCCGTATTTTTGATAATTTTCCTTGCTGACTTTGTGTCACACATTGCCCACTTATCCACTTTCATCTCCCTATGTCGCTCTCTGTCTCTGACACCATCTCAATCTTTCCAATCGATACTCTTTATCCCATAACTTGATTCAAAATGGTAATTGTCTATTCCTAGTGTGGGGAATAGATGCATTTAGGAACATGCCTCCTGGAGCACATGATCTCTATTCCTTATAACTCTCGCCCATTGAACTCTTTCAGTGGTCTTTAAAGGAACTATGTTTCGGTGTATCAAGGCGTTGCATTAAATATGATTTATTTTTAGTTTACCGTATGTATTATCATGAAAACCCGGAGTACAACTAAAGGAGACGAAGCCTTGTTACAAACCTTTGAGAACAAAGTCTTAAGACGCATCTTTGGGCCCATTAGGGATACACAAAGTGGAGAGTGGAATAGAAGAAGCAACAAAGACATTTATGATCTGTTTAACTCCCCGCTAATTACTGGTATCATGAAGGCTAATAGACTGCAATGTCTGGGGCATACAGAAAGAAAGGAAGATAATAGGGTAACAAAACTCGCTTACACTCAAGAAATAAATGACCGTAGACCCGGATGTAGACCAAGAAGACGGTGGAGAGATAATATACATACAGACCTACAAGCGCTTGGAATCAGCGACTGGCAAGAGAGGGTCAACCGGAGAGACGAATGGAGACGGCTTGTATCTGCAGCAAAGAACCTCAATGGCTCGGAATGCTGAAGAAGAAGAAGAAGAAGAAGAAGAAGAAGAAGAAGAAGAAGAAGAAGAAGAAGAAGAAGAAGAAGAAGAAGAAGAAGAAGAAGAAGAAGAAGAATCATGAAGAAATATTTACAGCAGAAAGAGCGCACAATGTGAAAGAAGGAGCGTGGGTTCACAGAACTGGCCTCACAGTGTGGTGCTATAGTAATGCCTAACAAGAGACAAACACCGAAGTAATATAACAGATATTTTTACACATTATGTGAATCACATCATACCTTCTTACTGTACATATATATTTTGTTTATATTGGAGGGACATTTTACACTTTATTAACATTTAACAAATAGAAACTGAATGGGAACAACGCTGTGTGAGAAAATATAGATCATTTGTATTTCACATCACATGGATTAGCACTCCGTGCGTTATCGGCGATTAGAAGCAGGACCCATCGATATGTGAAACATATATTCTAGCCTGTAGTCCTCCTGCTCTTGTATAAACGTATACATATCTCACCTAACGTTGTTAAAAACTTACATATTAAATAGTTATTTCTTCTTTATCTTCTTATTTTCCTCCTCTTCCTTCACCCACTTCTTGTTTGCACTTGTGACTCCTAGTAGAGTGAAGGCCCACAACCACACAAGCCAAGCTGTGTGTAAGCCATTTCATGATGGGTTGGATGGTGCTGGCGTGTTTCTACAGCGTGAGATAACCAGTCCCAGACCAACCTTTTTAGTCGCCTTTTACGACATGCTCAGTTTACATTCCCCTTTGGTGCCCCGGTAACGCAAGGGCGTGAATAATTGTAATTGCTGAAAAAGGTTTCATAATGACAACCAAATGAAGATATCTGCTTTAACAGCCACGATGAAAAAGCATGAATAGAAGACAGATATATATATATATAAACAATAATACAGACTTTCCCCACGAAAGGCTACCTAAATCCTCAATAATTAAGAAGAATTGAGAAGCTCGGAAAAGTGGTACGAGATTAAAGAGTTTCAGAACCGCTGATATGCCTGGAAGTGAAGTATTTCTTTACTTAACAAACGGAGAATATGACGTCTTTAAAAACTGGCTCATGTAGTTGAAGAGCACTTCAATAGTTAACATCAACAGTGAACAAATTACGTCTCAGTTGACACGAATGTGTCAGAACCGACAATGTGGCTAGTGTATTTATGTATAATTAGCTCTACGTACTGGCTAGAGATTCGTGTTCCACTTTTCCAGATGTTTTAGGTGTCAATTGTTAACTTCGACACGAACAATAATTTCTAGTAAAAACTGAAAGCAATGTGGAATACCCTCAAGTGGTAATGCGACATCAGATTAAGATGATCACAGTTTTCAACTAAGAATACCTTTCCCATTTTGTGGTAATTTGTTCTGGGATGAGAAAGTGAATGTAATGCCTCGAAGGCCTTATCTCATTATATACCCCGCAGACGCCTCACTAATGTATTGCCTCAGACGTTAGTCGCATTAACTCATTTCTCTATGAGGCTTCCATCATTAGTCACCCGCCTCTGAGGCCTGGTCCCATTTATGCTCATTCTTGAAGCCTAATCCCATTCCTCTAAGGCATAACCTTATTAACGCACGTTGCTCCTGGTCTTTGTTTCACGAACTCACTTTTCTCAGACAATTTCAGACGATACCTGATGATCCTTAAGAGACGTCTCACTAACAGTGGCTCTAAGATATAACAATTGGCAAGTTAGGTGCACACTTTAAGGTGCATTAGGCATACGGTGCTAGACCCATATTGTTATAGACCAATAGGCACACGGTGGATGATGTTGTCAGTATCACTCCAGTTGTCTTTACTTTCCAAAGGCAAAGCTGATCTGGGAGAAAAATGTAGAACATATAATGAAGTACCGTCATTAATCATTTCAACAAAAAAAAAAAAAACACATTGTCATGTTTCAAAACTACCTCTCTGGTTTTAAAGAGATTTTCATGTCTTTTTGTTTACATAATTTTGGTCTACCCTAGTGAATAGCAGGCTCCTCGGCATAACTTAATGCCTGTTGATTATTTATTGTGAAATGCATTCATTCTATATGTCTGCAACATGTCCAGAATTAATGAAATGTCCCGTTATTGGAGACGATGACTTTATCCGGTGATTGTTGGGCTTAGCTGACTTACCAGAGTGTTCAATGTTTGCTTTTTTATTCATTTAGGGATATGCTCTGCTATTCTAGTTACTAATTGTCATCCGTTCAGCTTATATAAAAGCACTAGCATTTACTTAGAAGTGGACATATGCTAATAGATTTGGCGACCCATTTCTTGTATTGATAGGATTGAGATAGGATTGAGATAGGATTGAGATAGGATTGAGATAGGATTGATTTAGTATCTCAGAACTGGAACTGCAGAATAGTACTCTCAGCCAACTATTGTTTTTTAATCGGGATGTACACATTACATCACGCTGTCAGCACGAAATGTTTTTTTTTTTATTTTCTATTGCAGGACATCGCTGTCAACACCAGCATTTTACCACTGTTGTTGATTTCTTGGCAAGATTACGCTCAGTAGTTTGTCATTGTTTTCTGAGCGGCCGGCTCACATTCCCCGTAAGTAACGGGCTCGGCGAGAACCGCTATCGATTCTCGCGCAGCTGCGTTTCCTCACGTGGATAAACAGGATTACGGAGAAAGTCGCTAACGCCTAGGCCAGGGAGATCGGCCACGAAATGTTAGCTGACTAAATACTTGAAATTTGGGGACCGATGTTTCGTCAGATGGTGGTTTGAGTGAGTGACAGCGGCGCTGTATGAATCACTTCTGATAGTCATTTAGATTAAAGATTTTCGTTAAGGTTTCAATTTCTTTTGCAGTGTATCTTGAGTACATATCCTCCAAGCACGATCCAACAGAGTCCGTACTAGGCCAAGCTTATACTGGGTAGATGCAAAGGCATGGACTTGTTCCTCTCCGGTACACTGATCTCTCTTAATGGTGCTATCTTTTAACGAATAATTAGCATGTCTGATTCAGGAGACTCAGACTCCCTGGCCTAGGGATTAACGGCTTTCTCAGTAATCCCGTATATTCACGTGGGTAACGCAGCTGCACGAGATTCGGTAGCGGATCACGTTGCGTTGGTTCTTACGGGGTGTGTGAGCAGGTCACTCAGAAAGCAATGGAAAACTACTGAATGTAATCTTGCCAAGACCATCAACAACAGCTATAAAAATGCTGGTGTTGACTGCAATGTAAAAAAAAAAAAAAAAACCAGATGTTCTTATGTGCCCAGATTATATCAGCGTGGAGCGAAGTAGCTTGTTATTTGTTAGTTATGGCCATTATTATGTCATCCACGTATCGGCGATAGAAAGATATTACTTTAATATCTGACGATCTGGTTTCTTCGATCTGCGCCATCAAGATGTCCGCTAGAACAGGACCTAGAGGACTCCCCGTTACCACCCCTTCTATTTGGTGGTAGGACTGTGTGAGGAAGTTAAATTTAATGTTAGCTGTGCACAGCGTAGTAAATACCGACATCTGCATTGGAGAGATTACCGTTGCCATACACTACTGATGTTAAATCGCAATCAGATTGTAACTGGTAACATTTGTATTG
Source organism: Cepaea nemoralis (assembly GCA_014155875.1). Taxonomy (NCBI): domain Eukaryota; kingdom Metazoa; phylum Mollusca; class Gastropoda; order Stylommatophora; family Helicidae; genus Cepaea; species Cepaea nemoralis. The sequence goes on along the minus strand of JACEFZ010005982.1, from coordinate 32,596 downwards.
GGACTCTACGCTGGTTGTTGAAGATGGGGACGGAGCGCGTATTGGAATGTCCAGAGTTCTGGATGTTGCTTCTCGACTCCACTCACTTCAACATCAAATTTGTTACAGGAATTGCACAGAACATCATCATCAAATCACCGTGCATGAATCTTACTTCACGATAGAAAATATCTCAGATTATATTAGTGACTTCTATAGAAGACAGTGCTGCATACAGGACCTTTTATTGTCCTTCTATTTAGATAAATAGAACTGAGCTGATCCACGACTCTGGTGATCGAGTGAAATGGCGAATCATGACCGCCCACGCTTTCCGGCATGGCACATGATTGATTGATTGATTGATTTAGATAAACCAGAACAGTGTGACGTACTGAATATGCTGTTCAATTTGTAAGTTTCTCACTTTTAAATGTTTTTTATGTTACTGCGTAGATTTCTCAATGTCTGGTTTCTGAATTTTTTTTTTTTTGTTGTTGTTGTAAATTCGCATATCCTTTACAGAACATCGCTGTCAACAGCAGCATCTTTCAGCTGCTGTTTATTTCTTGGCAAGATTACGCTCAGTAGTTTGCCATTGCTTTCTGAGCGGCCGGCTCAGGTATCCCGCAAGTCACCAGCGGGGGACGAACCGCTCCCAGCTCTCGCCTGCTTACGAGACTCTACGTGATAAACGGGATTACGGAGAAAGTGTTGTAACCTCTCGGCCAGAGATACCGGACTGCATGGTAAAAAAGTAGCATATCATCAAGACTACTTTATAGTCAACCCCTCTAGAGGCGTTTCAGTATAGTCAATAGTAAAACAAATGTATAGAGAACCCTTACTCCTCTTCCTATACTACAAATAACTGCGATGAATGACTAAATGAACGAAAGAACGAACGAACAAAATACAGAATTTACGATGGAAGGAACGAATGCAGAATTACACGAATTACATAATAACCATCCTTTCATTTTGTTCTATCACATTTTTCAAAATGTTCCCCGTTATTTTCCCCCAAATGAAAATTCTCATTTCCCTCGAAAATCGGATATTAACTTTTGCCGCGACATTCATGTGATCCATAACAGCTTTGTCACCTCAAGGCGTGACTCACATCCAGGTCTGCATTCACGATTGCAGACTTCTGGTCCATTCAGACAGCGTACACCGAGCGAGTGAGTAAGCACTCGCACGTGCCCGGCACGCCTTGCCACACCATTGCAACCTGTCCTGCGGAAAGCAAGCGTGAAAGAGGTAAATTGAGGCTAACAATGACTAGGAAGAACATCCGCAGTTTTCTCATCTGTTCATGTGCCAGACGAATTAGGGCACTTGAAAATATTCGAGTGCTGATAGCTGTGCGCCGGTAATTGGCAGGGGAATATCTTTTACAGATCAGTGTGCACGGAGTGTTAATAAACAGCGCGCATATTTTCGAAGGCATGGATACTTATCAAGAAGTACTATATAAGTTATTACGAGGATCAACAGTGAAAATTATAGTGACGCATTTAGTGTGAATATGTGTATGGTAATGTGTTAACCCAGCGAAATATAGTGAAAGCTTCTCGTGCAAGGTACTGTAAAGGGTTATCATGCGAGATAATGTCAAATGGCTATAAAATGACACTATGGGAAATCGGTGTACATTGGTTGTTTTTTGAAAGTTGTTAGCATTAGGTACTGTTGTATATGTGATTGCGATGTACTATAAAAGGCGAGCCATCCCGATTGTAATGATGCTACTGTAAGTGTTGTTTTGAGGGATAATATGAAAGTCACTAGTAATTTGGTTCTTTAAGGTTGCTAGGTAAAAGTGCTGTAAAACATATTAAGAACAACATAGATACATTTCTTAAAGCAAGTAAATTAGAAGCTGGCACTTTCAGCATGGACAGGCTTGTATCGCTCGAAGAGACGAAGTTCTAAAGTATATCACGGTTTTTCTACCCAGAGCATGAGAGAGTGCAATTAAATGAACAGGCTGATAGACTAGCTGCTGCCGCTCCTTTGGAAGGCGAGCTATATTTGGACAAAGCTTTGTGATGAAGGTTCTCTGATATCCAGGGTTATATGCAACAAACCACTATCTGGAGTCCGATTCAGCCTGGGGTAAGCAGAGGGTCGGCTCGATGCTCAACGCGTTGAAAATAAATGCAGACGGGCGTCCATTCGGACTGCTGCAGGTACCACCAGCATGGGAACTTTTCGTTAGCTACTAAAGATGGAGACGGATCACGTGTGGAAATGCCCTTAATGCAATGATGTTGTTATTTCATATTTATGTAATGAAACAATCACCGGTCTCTTGTCATAATTATAACCTGTCAACATTTTTCCTGTGAAATGTGTCTCAAGAATCTGCACTTGGTTTAAACTATTAACACTTTTCCCGCACGGGACGTAGCGATATCAGCGCATGTTTCTCTTGACAAAATGTATACATGAGTATATGTGCAAAGGAATGAATATGCAATCATCGCCACGTGGCCTTATGGTGAGGACAGAAAAATCATTGCACCAACCATCTTTGTGACCTATACATAGGAAATGTTTTGTCATGAAAAGACAGTTGATTACGATTTTGAAAGACTATCAACACTATATTCCGTGTTCAGTGAGTAAATTCTCCAGCACTGTTAACTAAAACGCATTTTGCAAGAAAATAATAGTTTTTTTTTTAAAAATAATGCTGTATTGTTGTCGATCCACTATTGCATATTTAAATCCAGTGCCATCATTTTAAAATAACAACTATCATGTGACGTAAGGCGTTAAAGCTATAGCTGTCGTCTGGAACAAAAGAAGATAAAATAATTACTTTCCGTTAAGAAGGAGTTAAAGTAACAACTATCTGAAACAGAAAGAGGCAAAGTATTAACAGTTTGGAACAGAAGGAGTTACATAAATATCTGTCTAGAAACATAGCTAAAGAAATAATTAGCTGAGATAGAAAGAGTTAAATTAACGGCTCTTTGGAACAAAAAAGAATAAAGAATAACAGTTTGAAACAGAAGAGTGAAAGTATTAAGTCTGGAACAGAATGAGTTAAAGTATTAGCAGCTTTTAATAGAAAGAGTGAAAGTTATACGTGACTGGAACAGAATGAGTTACAGGTGACCAAGAAGGCAGTAGATCACAGTAGAACAGCCTGGGCAGACAGAGTGGCAGTATAACCTATAGCTGCATTTATCAATGTATCAACTACCTGATAGCTGGATACAGACAGACAGAGAGAGAGAGAGAGAGAGAGAGAGAGAGAGAGAGAGAGAGAGAAAGGGAGGGAGAGAGAGAGAGAAATGGAGAGAGAGAGAGAGAGAGAGAGAGAGAGAGAGAGAGAGAAGAGAGAGAGAGAATTAAAGAAAGAGAGAGAGAGAGATAAAGAAAGTAAAGAAAGAGAGAGAGAGAGAGAGAGAGAGAGAGAGAGAGAGAGATAGAGAAGAGAGAGAGAGAGAGAGAGAGAGAGAGAGAAAATAAAAGTAGGGATAGAGACGAAAGAATAGTAGAGAACGAACGAACAAAGCGCACAAACAACTTTGTTTTTAACAGGTCACAAATTGGGCACGCGGGCCCATACTACATTTGGCCCTTTCAATCATTCATCTTTCGTACATCAATTATCTTTTGTGCATGTTACATTCACTTAGGGAAAATTCATTGTCAAACGAAAGTTCTTAAGATAAACACTACATATTATCATGTTATGGGGCATGCAGGCAGCAGACACGCATACAAGCGCACATGCATAAACACATACACACATACCTGCATACATACTCGTACTTACATAGAGAGAGCGAGAGAGAGAGAGAGAGAGAGAGAGAGAGAGAGAGAGAGAGAGAGAGAGAGAGAGAGAGAGAGAGAGAGAGAGAGAGAACGAACTGGTCTTAATAGTTCAGGCTGATCTGGTCAGCCACGCCAGGAACGCCAACGGAATGACAGGTTAACGTTGAAAGAAAGAGGCTCGACTTCATTGCATCGGGTTTTGTCCCATCTGGTTCACCATGGGAGTGACAGATGACAATACGACAGTCTTCGAAAATTACGGAGAAACAACAATTGGTATCTAGTGTGTAATCATACCTCTTGATTCATATACTTGTTAATCAATATCTTTTGAATGCTAATTGTGCACTTATGGTCTGATAGTTTCCCATCGTTTACTTTAGGCAATATGTTTATCCTCTTCTACAACTGATTGGTTGGAAGGTTGGTTGGATTGATGGTTGGTTTTTTGGATGGATTGTTGGTTGGTAGGTAGGCTGGATGGTTGGTTGGTCGGTCAGTCGATCTGTCTGATGATGGTTGGATGGTTGGTTGGTTGGTTGGTTTGTTGAGTGGTTGGTTGGTTGCTTTGTTTAGTGGGTGGTTTGTTGGTTGGATGGATGGTTGGTTGGTCGGTCAGTCGATCTGTCTGATTGTGGTTGGATGGATTGTTGGCTGGTAGGTAGGCTGGTTGGTTGGTCGGTCAGTCGATCTGTCTGATGGTGGTTGGTTGGTCAGTCGATCTGTCTGATGGTGGTTGGTTGGATGGATGGTTGGTTGGTTGGTTTGTTTAGTGGGTGGTTGGTTAGTTGGTTGGATGGTTGGTTGTTCGGTCAGTCGATCTGTCTGATGGTGGTTGGATGGATTGTTGGTTGGTAGGTAGGCTGGTTGGTTGGTCGGTCAGTCGATCTGTCTGATGGTGGTTGGATGGATTGTTGGTTGGTAGGTAGGCTGGTTGGTTGGTCGGTCAGTCGATCTGTCTGATGGTGGATGGTTGGTTGGTCAGTCGATCTGTCTGATGGTGGTTGGATGGTTGGTTGGTTGATTTGTTTAGTGGTTGGTTGGTTGGTTGGTTGGTTGGATGGTTGGTTGGTCGGTCAGTCGATCTGTCTGATGGTGGTTGGTTGGTTGGTCAGTCGATCTGTCTGATGGTGGTTGGTTGGATGGTTGGTTGCTTGGTTTGTTTAGTGGGTGGTTGGTTGGTTGGTTGGATGGTTGGTTGGTCGGTCAGTCGATCTGTCTGACGGTGGTTGGATGGATTATTGGTTGTTAGGTAGGCTGGTTGGTTGGTCGGTCAGTCGATCTGTCTGATGGTGGTTGGTTGGTTGGTTGAATGGTTGGTTGGTCGGTCAGTCGATCTGTCTGATGGTGGTTGGATGGATTGTTGGTTGGTATGTAGGCTGGTTGGTTGGTCGGTCAGTCGATCTGTCTGATGGTGGTTGGTTGGATGATTGGTTGGTTGGTTTGTTGAGTGGGTGGTTGGTTGGTTGGTTTGATGGTTGGATCGTTGGTTGGTTGATTGGTTTGTCAGTTGGTTGGTTAGTTTGTTGAATGTTTGGTTAGTTAGTTAGTTAGTTAGTTAGTCGACAGATCATTCTCGTTGCACATCGGACCATTCAGTCCATAAGTGCTCGGATCCCCTCCTCAGCAAATCCCGCAGCGTGTAGCGGCTAACGACGCCAGTTCTGTGTTGGTTTATCAATCTTCTTTGGCTTCCTGCGTAGTGTTCTTGTTTGGCCACCCCTCTTTTAATTTGCTGCTCTCGCAGTCTGGCCATTGTTGTAGATTCACAGTCATCACTTGGTTCTTGCAAAAGTCTCACTTCTCGTAGAGCATTCAGAATGTCAGCCTGGTCCATGGCGCGTCCGCCCTCCACAGTAGCCTCACCTGCGAGCTTGTCAGCCCGCTCATTTCCTTGTACTCCCGCATGCCCTGGCACGAAGATGAAACTAATCTTTGCCAGCCGAGACCGCTTCAGAGGCAGCAACCATTCTCTTCGGATCGACCCCTCCTCTATCCTCTTGATCATGTTCATTGAGTCGCTAAGGAAACAAGCCCTAGTGAATGTCTGTGTCTCGAGCCATGTTATTGCTTTACTTACTGCCATGACTTCCATGGTCAGGCTACTTGTGGTTTCAGTGAAAGCACCAGAGTCCTCCTTCACAATTCTCCCTCCGGCCCGAGCTGTAAAGGCCCATGAGCTTCTCACATGTCGGACGACCGACCCATCTGTGTAGATGACCGCGTCACCTGTCTAGCGAATTCTCGAAAATCAACGCTTGTACTTCAGCCTCAACAGCAGCCGGATTTTCTTGTCTGCATTTTCTATCTAGTTGGATGCAAACTGAAAAGGATGTGCAGAAGTCTGTTGGCACTTGCACCCACTCCTCGCCAGGTTCTAAGTCCTCAAGTGAACACACCTGTTGAAGAATGTCTTCGGCTTGACCCATCCACGACCGTCCTCTTTTTAACCTGCTGCCCTTCACCTTCCTAATTTCACTATGCAGTGGATGCTGTGTGTTTGCGTTAATTCTGAGGTAGGCGCGTGCCCTGCAACTTGTATTCTCTCTTCAATGGTTGGAAAATCAAGAAGGTAGCGCATCGCCCTGCATGCTGTATCTCTTGTACATCCAAGAATAATGCGCATAGCTTCATTCTGTATCCTTTCCATCCTTTCTATCTGCTTATGGCTGAGAGTCAGGATTGCCATTGCATACTCCAAAACAGACATGACCAGCCCCTCGTACAGAAGACATAGATGGCGCTGCTCACAGTTTGCTGCCGCCATCACCCGCATCGCTGCCAAACCCCGCTTGGCCTTTGTTATCACCTGGTCTATGTGCACATTATAAGCAAGGCTTCGATCAAAACCGTATCCCCAGGTATTCATTGCCTGCGTTCTTTCCACCGTCTCTGAACACAGCATTACAGTTGGTGTTGGGTTGTTGACAATATGATTATTCAACGAGAACCAAGTCACTGTTGCCTTTGTTGGGTTGACCATTGCCCCAGCTTCATCACACCAAGTACTTATGCGATTGAGTTCGGTTTGTAGTTCCACAGCAACCTCCTCTCTATCCTTACCCTGACGATACACTAAAACATCATCGGCATACGACAATGTCCTGCCAGGTCCAGTGATCTGCTCACTGGTGATTCTCACTGTGTAGGCGTTGAACAGTACCGGAGATAATGGTGATCCCTGTGGTAGGCCAGGATATATTGTTGTTGGTTCCGAAGTCCAACTGCACATCTAAAAACTACTTTCCGTTGGTAGAGGGCTGCAGCGATCCAACTAAGGAGGAATGGACTTACGTTTAGTTCAAGAAGCTGAAACATTAAAAAATCCAGTGGTACTCTGTTGTATGCGTCCTCAAGATCAATCGCTGCAGCAACGGTTTCAGTGCCTGAGTGGAAACCTTCATAGACATCATGGGCAAAGACTGCTGCATTGGTCCAGGTTTCTCTTTTTGGACGGTACCCACACAGGGTAGGTGGGAAAACACCTTGCCTCTCTAGTTGGCTTGATATTTGCAGAATACAGTAGGCAAGCTGCTGGAGAAGGTAATTGCCAGGAATGTTTGGTTGATTGGTTTAATGGTTGGTTGGTTGCTTGGTTGGTTTGTATGCTTATTGGGTGGTTGGTTGGTTGGTTGGATGGTTGGCTGGTCGGTCAGTCGATCTGTCTGATGGTGGTTGGTTGGTTGGTTGGTTGGTTTGTTTGTTTAGTGGGTGGTTGGTTGGTTGGTTGGATGGTTGGTTGGTGGTCAGTCGATCTGTCTGATGGTAGTTGATTGTATGGTTGGTTGGTTGGTTGGTTTAGTGGGTGGTTGATTGGTTGGATGGTTGGTTGGTGGTCAGTCGATCTGTCTGATGGTGGTTGGTTGGATGGTTAGTTGGTTGGTTTGTTGAGTGGGTGGTTGGTTGGTTGGTTGGATAGTTGGATCGTTGGTTGGTTGATTGGTTTGTCAGTTGGTTGGTTAGTTTGTTGAATGTTTGGTTGGTTGGTTTAATGGTTGGTTGGTTGCTTGGTTGGTTGGATGCATGGCTGGTTGGTTGAGTGGCTGGTTGAATGTATGGTTGGTTGGTTGAAAGACTTATTTTGACTCTTAAACTGGTGCATTGGTGTCCATGCTATTTGAGCTCTTAATAATTATGGTTGGTGGAAAAACCTTTCTCACGACCCAGTAAAGAATAAATCAGCAAACAGAAGTAGCTAGTGTAACAATCACTCTAATTTTTTTTTTGTACATGCAATAGATTTCCAATGGAAGATACGTCCTCAGCGTTTTCATATCGAGAACTCGATTATTACCGTTGGAATCATACGTCTAAGGACTTCTACAAGATTAGACAGCAAGTGCCTTAGAAATCAGCATTTATCAACACGCTTGATTTTTCTACTCTTTGCTTTTTTTTCTTCTTTTGGACAATGTAAGACATTTTAGGTAAAGTTTTGAACCAAAAAATAAAAAACTGAAAGCTAGGGATCCTCTTATATGCCTCAAGGCTCCTTTGGCATATGGTGCTTAACCCACATTTGTATAGACCAATCGGGACCAGGCACGTAGTGAGATCCTTACTTCTGAAAGCTTTTCTGGGTACATATTTTAGGCTGGGTCCGTTTATTTTAAACACTCTAATCCACCCAGATGGGGATCGAACTCTGATCACCGGACCGACAGGCTAGCTTCCGGCCAAAACGCTATCGCTTCTCGCAAACTGTTTTGTTTATTTGAATTCTAAAGTGAATTTTCTTTTCTAGTGAGCTCCGTGACGGTGTTTATGTGTGATTTTTGGATGTTTGCATGTGTGTGCGAGCTATTGTTAACAGTAATAATAATTACAGTTCTTTCTTTAAAAGAATTTTTAAAAGTTAGTTGCGTGTCCTTTAAAGAGCATTGCAGTCAACCCTTGTATTTATTGTCTGCTAGTGCTTTACTAGGCAAATTTGCGTTAAGTATTTTGTCAGTACTTTCTGAACAGCCGATGCGCACGCCATTGAAATCAATCCAATGCGATCAGCTCCCAAATGACTCCTGATGACTTCGATCCCTCAACGACGTGTGTCGGGGAATTATGAAGTTACATTCATTAATCCCTAAGTCACAGAGGCCGTTATGTATGTAATCACGAGAGGAAACTGCTTGTGCGAAAGTGTTTCTTGTGTCTTTATATTCACGTGGAAATAATTATAACCCATTCAAATATAGGTTTCTCCTGTGTGCCCTTGGCTCCCAAGTCGGCCCAGCATGATACTGACACCAGGAAATATCCGGGGAAATAAAGGCATTGACCACATCACCGATACAGTCCAGCTGGTCTAAAAATATACAGCTATCACCGTGTACTGGGTCCGCCTCATGGCCTGACATTTTATTTCACCGAATAGTGACATTTAGCCTGCTCGGCGGCCACGGGGTTAATAACGCAATTCGTAATTCCCCCATACCATGTTCGAAACACAGCAGCGGAAGATTTGGCAGCCGACCGCCGTGCGTTTGCTTTCATACAATGATATGAGTGTGGGTCGTTCAGAAAGCAATGTCAAACTACTGAAAGTAAACTTGACAAGGAATCACAAACAATCAAACAAATTATGGGGTTGACTGCGACGTCCTGTAAAGGAAATTCAAATAACTTTAACTTTTACTTTTCGGTATAATATGTACTTGAATCATCTGCATTTAAAAACTGCACTGTCCGCTTTAGAACACATATGTGGTAACACCACCGTGTAATCTAATATATTTCGAACATGATAGAAATGTTGCAAACTCGTATCTGAATTTTCTCCAGAAAATGCATTTAAGACAATTCAATTTGCACTTGAAGCGATTGCCCCAGGGTCTGTTCGCACATCGACCACAACCTTTCACAGCAGCTGGTTATGTCAGTGGGAAACCAAACTTCCGTTGCCTAACAAACGTAATTGTGGTATTTGTCCCACTGTACTCTCGGTGTACTGGCACTGGACTTTCTTCTTTATAGTTAAGATCTTTTTCAATGGAATGCAGATCCTTGAGATTTGACGATGACGGTCATACTCAGTTACATCGTTATGTGTTTAAAGGTTTACAGCCGCTAATTGTGCACGTTTTTTAGTTGTTCCAGAAAAAGCAATGAAGATATCTTCAAAGAAGTTAACATATGAAGAGAAGTGGTAACACGCATCAGAAGTAGATAGTCTACATTCTTTGGGATTGTCATGAGAAGGGAAAACTGGAGAATGTCGTCATAAGGGGAAAACTGAAGAGGACAAGATGCAGGAGGAGGATAAGCGGGAAGATTCTGGACAGTCTGACAGCATGAGATGGTGGAATATCAGTATCAGAAATTATTGGCTGCACACGAGGCAGGACAGTGGACAGACATGATCACCAGCGTCACAAGAAGAAGTAGTCAGGTAACTATACTATTTCTATGCGTGCTATGTTCTTCTATAGAATGCGAATGCTGGTCAATGAGTAGTACAACGGTGAACAAACGGAAGGAACCGGGGATATGGTTTTTGAGGAGAATGGCGAGAATGCTCGAAGAAAACACAATAAGCATAATAGGGGGATTTACAGAGACCATGGGAAGCTCTATATATGAAGCCCGTACACGGGCACTCTCCCGCTGTTTATGCTTCACCTCGACACCCTAAGGTACAAGACGAACCTGATGAGATGAGATGAGAAAACCACCCCGATTCTTACTCCATCCGTGAAATAACTATTGTCTCCGTACACCAAATCAAACTGTATTTATCAATACCAGTGTTATTGATAACAACTGCATAGGTATAGCGGGAAAGCAATTAACAAATCGAGTAACCAAACTTATACCAGCGTGGGTGGAAAGGCGAGTTAGTTGAGTTGTTGTTCTAAAAACCGACATCACTGCACTCAGGACATTTCCCGTATGCGCTCCGTCCCCTCGTTAATTAGCCAGCGAAGAGTCACACTACTAATCGTTCCCACCGCTATCTGATTGAAAGTGCTCCTGGTCTTCACTCTCAGTTTGAGATTCTACCAAAACCCTTGCCAATCCCCCGCAATCTCATCCTTTCTCAATCTGTTCCCCCAACTTCTCCACCTGGTCCCACAGGCGCACCACCACCTCTCCCATGTCCATAGGTAATCGACCACCATGAGGTGCGTTCCTTGCCAGCATATCAGTTTGTTCATCCCCCGCACTCCCGCATGGTCAGGGCAAAAAATCCATACAATTCTTACAATCTGTGACCTCTGAAGCGAGGTGAACCATTCAACACGAAACATTCTTTTCTCCACTTTACTAAGCATACTCCTTGAGTCCGTAATGAAGACAACGTATGTTGCAGTAGTCTCCACTAATCAACGGAATGCCACTGTGACTGCTTTCACCTCTATTCTCATACTGGAGATCGTAGCTTCATATGCCATACTCTCGTTCTTCAAGAATCGTCCATTAGCCTTCACAATAAAACCCCAACCACTGCGTTTGTTTCTCACCACTGCCCCATTAGTATAGATCACTATGTCACCTTGATGTGTATTACTTTGGATCAGTTGTTGCATCGCAAACTCAGTGAGGCCCGCTGCCCATTCTCTGCACTCATGACCCAGTGTTAATATTACATTGTGCCAGTCCGTCCTGTCTACCGGTACTTCAACCCACTCTTTTCCACGATTGATGTAAAGATATTTTCGGCTGCTAAGACCTGCCTCGTCTTAGTATATGACTTTTGACCATATATATGGCTTCATGCAGGGGGTGATTCCTATCTGCAGCAACTCTCATGTACCATTTGGCCTGAAGGACCCTATGCCCATCCGCCATTGTTGGTAGCGCAGGATATGCCTCATGCATATAATTGGTGTGTCCTTTGTGCAACCCAGGATAACCCGCATGGTGGAATTTTGTCTGCACTCCAACCTTTCAAGCTGGCTCTTTGATACTGTCAGGAGCCCCAAACTATAGTCAATGACATAAATTATTAACTGCTAAAGAGCGAGTTAATAAATCGTCGGGAATCCCCGTGCAATCGACGGGCTATCAAAAGCCCTCCCAGCGATTTATCAACGTCTCATAAACTATGGTGATAAAGTTAACTAAGAAAAAGCGTTTCATATATAGCAGTCGCCGAACAATGTGCCAATCCTTAAATATAGTGAGGCCTTTGCAACTAAGCATTTCTAGCCAGTTTTGTGCAAAACAGAAAGACTTCGTTTTAAATCTGAGACTACCGCAGGAATAACGAATACTCCAAATTTGAACAATAAACGGGATCATGTGTTTTAAGTATTTCAGCTAATGTAGCACTCATTTATTCTCTTCATATGGTATATAACTCTGCAGTGTGCACCTCATTAGATTAAACGAAATATGCCAGGTAGATAATAAAATATAGGTAAAAATGCTGAATTATCCCCCGCCCTCACACACACACACACACACACACACACACACACACACACACACACACATACACGGACGCCGGGAGTTCACACTCCTCTGATTCATTGGTAGTAGACCAAATCTCTAGATTTCTAAGATAATGTCACAAGGTGAACACTTCCTGGCTGGACGTAGCGAAATGTAGGGCAAGAAAAGCCGCGTCCCTGCTACGTTTTATAATAATAATGTTTTCTCTACTGTGGAGATTAATGTAGATTGACTGCCGAGAATACAAACATTCCAAATGTGGTAAATAATGTTTCCTCTACTGTGGAGATTAACGTAGATTGACTGCCGAGAATACAAACATCCCAAATATGGTACTACTAGAATTACTAATTTACTCGTCTTTGACATAGAAGATATATTTCGTTAACACAAACATTTCTAAATAACTTCACATTTACTTACAGTTCAATTTTCAAAGCGCTGTGATAATTATAACAGTACTAACAAGCCTCTAAGCCAAGTCCCACGGTTGTGAGGGTAGGGCCACCACTCACCTCCTGCTATTGGAGGTGAGACTCACCTTTGGCTCTTGCAGTTTTGACGCTGAACCGCCAGTGTCTGCAGCCTACCTTGTTCCAGACGTACTGGTTATCCTTTCGTCTGGAGTAAACAAGGCAAGGCCGAGAGAGGGATCATGTTGCATGGGCAACACATGTTCTCCGAATCCATGCCCAGGCATTGTACGATGGGATTTTGGCCAAATTTCAATCCACATACTTTCATCTGTTAAGACGGCAAGGTGCCACTCACTCTCTCACTAACACATATTGGAGTCGTTGTAGCGTAGATGACATGTGTGCGAATCGCCTTTGAAGTGGACATTATTTTCATTGTCCAGGTCGACAAAGTCTAAATGGGTATCTGAAAATGTCCCTGGAAGTAAAGGCGGTCACGTGGTATTGACTACATCATCAATCGAATGTCAATTGTTGTAAACTATGGGACTAGACCCATATGTCAAATATGCCTCATGGCGTGAAAAGGGATTATAAACTTACATTATGTTACTTGTCAACATATCTGAATTAACAGTAACAGTACAAAGTACACATGTTCGCCATATTTACCATTACAATAGCTCCCCTATCATTATCACACCATGAATTAATTATCACTGCTCAGTGAACGTAATTGTGAGTCTTTTTACTCTAATTATAGAATCGACTGAGTCATGTCTACCCCCGCTATTTTATCTAATTATACTACTTCCAGCTGATTTTCCTGTTCCATTCTTTCTGCCATTACCGAATAGTTTCCCTAATTGACTCCATCACAGCTATGAGATGCCTACCATGTTGTGGAGTCGTGAAATTATGACCTCATTGCTGAAATTGCGTCGACAGTTGCACTTTCACACTGAAGCTGTTTTGACATATCGCCAGTCCTTTGACACAGTGTTCTGCTTTGGCTGCTGTTGTTGGAAGCATTAATTTACAGTTTTATTTTGTATTCTAATAATGTGGCCGAAAAATGGAGACTGCCTCTTTCTGTTTTTGCTTACGTTACCATGATTATTATCATCAACAAGGAGAGCTGCTGTGAATTTAGTTAGTCGCCAAATACATAGTTCATTCCCCTCATGTTATTGTGTGGGGTCCTACTGTTCTCAATGGAGCACGCTTGCCCATTCGACCCGGAAGCCATGTGTTCCTATTCCCTTCAAGGTGGAATTGATATTAACATGGACTTCCATCTAGACCAAGTATAAATTGGGAACCAGAAAATTTTCTGGATTGTACAGGAGGCCTGAATGATATGACCACATTGGCATATGTCGTTTAGTTTATACATATATATGGCAATTGCAGTACACACGGCGTTGAGTGTGAAAATGTCCTTTGCTTGTCTTACAGCTCTCACGGGTAATGTACCTGCGCGTGCAGTTTGGAAGAGGTGTGACGCTATGCCCTCTCTGATCTGACTACTTTTCTCTTCCAGCAAATACCAACGAATTTTAGGAACATTATGGAGCCGATGCGGACCAAAATAAACCACAATAAGATGAATGAAACCAGCATGGTCGAATCAACATCCTGTGCGCTGATGCCGATGTTGAGGGTTCAGTTATTGACTTCTAGTCCTTGACTTGGGGACGTAAATTACAAAGTTAGCGACAGCAAAAAAAAAAAACACACACACACAAAGACAATAAATATGATTTATAAACTTATACTTACTGATCGGCAAGACAAGTAATTATGATGATTAGGGTGACTATCATGATGGTGGTGATTATAATTATTATAAAAATGAATATGACGACAGTAACATGATGAAGATATTGTGACTGATTGGTAGATTGATGAACTGATTGACAATCAACTAATCCAGAGGCAGTAATGTAGGCATGACAGGTCACAAAAGATAACATTACACTTGGAGAAATATAGAACTCGTCACTGGTTAACAACATTGTGGCGTCCTTGAAGGAAACAGAGCACTTCCACTTACCGTTCAAGGAGATTCACCTTGAAATCATATACAATTCTTTATTGAAACATCGCCATCATTTATATATATATATATATATATATATATATATATATATATATATATATATATATATATATATATATATATATATATATATATACATATATATATATATATATATATATATATATATATATATATATATATATATATATATATATATATATATATATATATATATATATATATATATACAGAATAGCGAGAAGACATGTGAGTAGAATAGTAAAGAGGGAAAAACAAAAAGACTGGGAAGAGTATGGAGAAACCCTAAATAAAAACTACAAGGAGGCAACCAGAAACTTCTACAAAAAGATAAGTGCAATGCGAACCAGAGGAGAACCCTTTGACCCAACTGAAATAATTAACAGCGAAAATGGAGAACCAATAAGTGAACAAAAACAGATCCTAATAAGATGGAAGCAGTATTTCGAACAACTTCTCAACATCCCATCAGATGTCACAGGAATTCAAGAGGCCTACACAGATGTCACCGAGGAACTAGAACCAGACATACTAAAAGAAGAAATTATAGAAGCCATCAGATTAGCCCCATTAAACAAATCACCAGGACAGGATGAAATACCAAACGAACTAATTAAAGCAGCAAGGGAAGTAGGAACAGCTTGGCTACATAGACTATTCAACCATGTTTGGGTAGAACAACAGACACCACGAGACTGGGGAAACGCCATAATTATCCCAATTTGGAAAAACAAAGGCAGCAAAAGAGATTGCACACAATACAGAGGCATTTCACTGTTGAGTCATACTGGGAAAATATTTTGCAAAATTCTTGAAAAAAGATTACGAACTACTTTAGAACCCCAGCTAAGCGAAACGCAGCTTGGATGTAGGAAAAACAAAGGATGCACAGACGCCATTTTTGCTCTTAGACAACTTATAGAAAAATCAATTGAATTCAATGAAACACTCTCTTAGCCTTTGTCGACCAAGAAAAGGCATTTGATAGGGTAAATAGAAACAAGCTGTGGGAAATCCTTAAACAATGTGGAGTGAGTACACATCTAACAAACCTATGTAGAAGTTTAAACAACAACAGTGAATGCATAGTGAGAGCAACTAGAGGACACTCAGAACCCTTCACCATAAGATCTGGAGTACGACAAGGTTGTGTCCTGTCCCCTCTCTTGTTCATAACATATATAGACAACATATGTAAAGAAACCAGCCAAGCAGAGACAGCAAGAATAGCCGCATGACGAGAACACAGAAGAAGAACCATCTGCAAATCTAACCATTAGAGAACTCCTGTTTGCGGACGACCAAGCACTAATAGCAAAATCAGAAGCTGAATTACAAGACCACATGAATAGTCTAAACGAAACTGTGTAGGGAACATAACATGAAAATTAGCACACGCAAAACAGAGGTAATGACTATAACTAAAGAAGAACAAACAGCAACAATTCACCTAAACGAACATCCCTTGAAACAAGTAAAGAGCTTCAAGTACCTAGGAAGTATAATATCATCAAATGGCAGATCAGAAGACAAGATCGAAAATAGGTGCAATAAGGCAAATCAACTCATTGGACAAATGGCACCAATACTAAAGAACAAACATGTATCAATAACTACTAAGAAAGCACTTTACAACACAATCTTCCTACCAACTCTGTGCTACCAATGCCAAACCTGGACAATGACAGAAAAAGAGAAAAGAAAAATCACAACAACAGAAATGAGGTTCCTGAGAAGAATACTCAACGTATCAAGAAGAGATAAGATCAGAAATGAAGAAATCAGGACTAAAGTGGGGGTTAAAGCTGCTCTAGATTTTATTAGAAGCAGCAAGATCAAATGGTTTGGCCATGCAAGTAGGCTACCAGCTAACAGCATGCCACAACAAGCAATGATGTACAGACCAGATGGAAACAGAGGAAGAGGCCGACCACGTAAACGTTGGACGGAGGGAATAACAGAATCCATGGGAATGTCGATATACGAAGCCCATAACCGGGCACTCTCACGAAGTTTATACTTCACCTCGACACCGCAAAGTACAAGAGGAACATGATGAGAGAGATGATATATATATATATATATATATATATATATATATATATATATATATATATATATATATATATATATATATATATATATAACAATTCCCGAATCAGGAACCTTTTTACGGATGCGGGAATTATCAGGACGTCACATTTTCTAGGCCTGAGTGCACAAAGGTTTAGTAATCAGTCTTTCCCTCTCGTAGCGAACGACGAGAACTGGTATACAACCCTTGTCAACCGCGTTCATGTCATTGTCAGCGTAATGGCCTAACGGTTGCACCAGTATACCCACTCATTTAGGTGTAACAGATTCTGTTGTATCTACTGTATGCTTAGCCTTCAATTTATATCTGTTTCCCGACTGTTCGCTAATATGTACTCACGCTGTCTATAGCACTTTTGTAGCAAGTCCCATTATATCGAAGTAAAATAACAATTAGCAGGCCTGTTTACAAGAGCTGTTTATTCTTTGTAGGATGTTGCAATCTACCACAACCCCAGGTTTATTTTCTAAATAAGTTTAGGTTCAGTAGTTTGTCACTGCTATCTGAACGAGAAGTCAATACTGAAGTTCGATTGACGGCGTAGTGATTTATCCCACTACTCCGCAGTCGGCGAACAAGAGGTTCAGCGAACTACAAGTAGAAAACTAGAGCTGTCTGATCCTATCGGCCTCGCCGAACGACACATGTCAGTTAGCATGATTAATATAATCCGGTCTGGATTGAGTATTTTATTTTTCAGATCATTAGTACCCAATTTATGAGGTTGGTTTGACCCCAGAGGGAAATCAGATTCAACCTTGACGGCCTTCGGGATGGAATCCAGAATGACTGTATTAGTAAACGAATGTTTAAATAGTTTAAGGGCCAGAGGCTAGACTTCATTGCACCAGGTTTTATCCCACATGGTTCGGTCTCTTTCCGCATGGCAGCCTGCCGAAACGTCGCACAGCGCACGAACTCGTTAGCAATGTCCCCAGAAGTCTTCGAGAAAGTTGCACTCGTGAAGCGAAGTCCAGAATCGAACCTACAACCTTCGGATCGCGAGGCAGGTGACTTAACTACTTCGCCACGGAGAGTCCCGAGCGAGTGTACTAACCACCACCGAAATACATTTCTAGATACATATAGAACATGTACAAAAATAGCAGTCTACTAGCATACACTACAAATTAGTTCCATATCCTTTAACAGGACGTCGCAGTCAACCCCAGCATTTGTATGGTGTTTGTGACCACTTGGCAAGTTTAGGTTCAGTTGTTTGCCATTGCTTTCTGATCAACAGGCGCCCATACGATTTCGTAAAAAGCCAACGAAAGGCCGTTTGCTGTCAAATCATACACAGCTGTGTTTCGAACGCGGTATGCCGGATTACGAACTGCGTCCGTAAATCCTTCACCGCGGAGCTCTAGCAGATACTGCCGTTTGATATGTAAATGTTAGACCTGTATGAAAGGCCATGAAATATAAGGTGAGATGGTATTTGCCCCACCTCGTATAGAAAATGGAGGCCTCTTAATATTTAGTGAACGGGCTTAAATTATGTCTATTTGAAGTTTATATTTGTGAGTAATTTTCGGATCATGATTGGTGTTGTAATTTGAAGCTCTTGAAACTGCAGATTCCACCATATGTCAGCATAAAGATGACAAGAAACACATAGGAAAACTGGGATGGAATACGAGCCGTATATTTTAAGATGAGAACAGTATGTTGCGAGTTTTACTTTGACATATTGCTCAATCCATATTGAAAGAGGTGCAATCAATCAGGTGCCGTCTCCACAGTAAAGGTTGGCTGCAATGGATCTCCAACTGTCTGTCTCTCGCCTTGACTGTACATTCTGTCAGGCTTATGTTCGTCCATGTTATCTTCCCATATGTATCGTTGTCTACCTCTTGCTTGCTTGCCCTCAACCTTGCCTTCCAGTATGGTTTTTATGAGAGTATCATGCCTTTTAACGTGGTCAAAATATTTCACGTGCCTCCTCTTTATTTCTTTCATCAACTCTCTCTTCATTCCAAGTTTTTCTAGAACCTCTGCATATGATTGTTTTTGTTTCCACGAAATACGACCTATTCGTCTGTATATCCACATCTCCAGGGCTTCTCTGCGACTTTCTAGTTGCTTGTTCAATGTCCAGGGTTCCGCG
Organism: Cepaea nemoralis; assembly: GCA_014155875.1. NCBI lineage: Eukaryota > Metazoa > Mollusca > Gastropoda > Stylommatophora > Helicidae > Cepaea > Cepaea nemoralis. Next base: position 13,727 of record JACEFZ010005982.1, on the reverse strand, counting down.
CCATACAGTAGCATTGAATATACGTAGCATTTGACCCAGTGTTTCCCAACGTGGGGCCCACGCCCCGCAGGGGGGCAATTTGACTGTTATGGGGGGCAATTCGAAAATGAAAGAAATCGGCTGAATATAACAAAACGGGGAGACTTGAGACTGAAGTTAACTAAATTGGAACCTGACATAAGATCTCTTTGCAGCAAGCATCAAGCGCAAGGATCTCACTAAATTTGAATAATAAATAATTACTAATAATTAAAATAATATAGAAAAATCTTTCATTAAAATTATTTTGTACTTGAATTTCAGTTCTCCATTATATGTTTTGAAAATTTACTTACTGTGTTTGCTCAATAATTACCTAGTGATTTCTTCCTAAAACATATCATTCAAGTTTCTTTAGTGAACATTTCAATTTTTGAATATTAAAAATAATGTATTTGTTGAGGGGGGGGGGGGGCATGGGGCGGGGGAGGGGGGCAATATGAATTTTAGAAAGGCTTAAGTGGGGCATGGTACAAAAAAGGTTGGGAAACACTGCATTTGACAATTCTCATTTTTAATGCGTTATTAATCTCTCTAGATGTTAATACTGATTTCATGCTGTTGAAAGCAATTTTGGCCATTCCTATTGTCTTTTTGATTTCTATTTCACTTCTGCCATTATCTATTATTATATGTCCAAGATAAGAGAAACGTGTTACTTGTTCTAGTATCTGCCCGTTTACTGTGATGTTCATTGAAGACCTTTCCTTTTCTCTGCTAATTATCATAGTTTTTGTCTTCTTGGATGTTGATATCTAAGCCACATCTCTGCACTGTGCCTGTTTACTTGTTCCACTAGGTCTTGTAACTTTTGTTCACTTTCTGCTAGTAACACGGTATCGTTATCATGCGAAGTGATTAAACCATTTGCCTTGTGCTCAACATGTGTAATTGATAGGGACAACGCGTTTCGTGTGTTGTTTAACACACACAAAGGTCGCATATGAAAGCTGGCAGAAGCAATCGTCAATTATTTACAGAAACCGATTTTGTGCAAACAGAAAGACATAATAGCCAGTTTAAAATTACCGTCGTAGATAATTCAAATTACTACGTGAATATGTAAAAATATAAAATGACACAAAGTAGTGCAGCTTTACATAACAGATTTACGACAAAGCTGCACTACTTTGTGTCATTTTATATTGTTTACATTTTCACAGCTTTACCGCAGTTCCACCAAATTTTATTCATATTTTTGCGTGAATATATGTGTTGTATATTTCAGCGTGAAGGATTTATCTAAATATTTTAGTTTATGTTGTGTGATTTCTGCAATATGTACCTGACTAGATGCATTACATAATTATTATTCTTTTACTTTATTCCATATATACATATATATATATATATATATATATATATATATATATATATATATATATATATATATATATATATATATATATATATATATATATATATTCTTTTTTTCTGTTTGTAGACATGAAAGGTACACATTAAAACTTCTTTGACGTTAATCATTCATATACAGTTGCGTCATCAAATGAATCGAACTACGAAAAAAAATGCTATATCAGGTGAATCATCTACGAAGATCTTGTCACGTAAAATAAATCATCCGCGATGATCGTGTTACATCAAATGAATCGATCTACGTAGATCGTGCTACATCAAGTGAACCATCTACGAATACCTTGCTATAAGAAGCGCATCATATACGAATACCTTGCTTTACGAAGTGAACCATCTACGAAGATCTTTCTACAACAACTGAACCAATTAACAAATATTTTGGTACATCAAGTGAATCGATCTATGTAAATCGTGCTTCGTCAATATAATCTTCTACGAATACCTTGCTATACGAAACGCATCATCTACGAAGATCTTCATACATCAACTGAACCAATCACCAAAAATCTTGGTATATCAAATGAATCGATCTACAAAACTAACATTGCCTTGACTCTTTCACATCAAACTACGTCTATTACCAAACAGAACAGTATCTTTCAACCATTGGATTCAATACTGTCTGGAACCCAACAGAAAATTATTCTGTCCCATTGGATACACTACTGTCTGGGGCCTTCGGGCACAAGGTGGCCTTATGTGTCGGAAATATATAGATGGATGTTTCTGCCATGGGAGATTATCTGCAAGACAATGAGTTATCGCTGCTGTTGTTTCCTGCTCGATTCAGAACCTGACATTGTAGAGATGTGGTCATGAAGCGCCAGGGGCGTGACAGCAGGTGGATATACTGTACCACCGGTCGGAGGATCAATATCATCGTGCTGGCCTACTTAACCACAATGGGTGAGTACCTGTGCCAGTTGCTGTTGTTGGTGTGGGTGTTGTGTGTTGCCGTCATCATCGACATCGTCATCATTACCATGATAATCGCTGTTATTATCATGATCATGTCATCATTGTTATTATTATCATCGCCATCTTTACCATCATTATGAATTACATCATCATCATCATCATCATCATCATCATCATCATCATCATCATCATCATCATCATTGTAATCATAATTGCTATCATCACCATCACTATCATTATCATCATCTGCATCATCATCATTAAAAGTAATCTTGATCGTTGTAACTGCGTCAATGATAGTATTTCTCTGCATGAAATATTTCAGTAGCTGATCCTGATATCTCAAGTCGGTACAAATTAAAATCTGTTTCCTTCTCTCTCTCTCTCTCTCTCTCTCTCTCTCTCTCTCTCTCTCTCTCTCTCTCTCTCTCTCTCTCTCTCTCTCTCTCTTTCTTTCTCTCTCTCTCTCTCTCTCTCTCTCTCTCTCTCTCTCTCTCTCTCTCTCTCTCTCTCTCTCTCTCTTTCCTGTCGTTTCTCAACCTACTAGAATTTCCCATTGTCTTTTATTTTTTAGTGTTTCCTAATATTTGAATTAGCTAGATCGAATTTCCCGTAGATATTAAATCCAAGTTGATATTATATTTACTAGTGTTTCCAATTCTATTAATGTTACTGAAATAGAAATATATGTCTTTACTATATACATTGCGACATACAATGTTCCCAGATTTTTTTTTACTTTCCGAAAAGATGTGTGACAGATCAGAAAATCTAAAATGGACGAAAGCAGTCAAACAATAGGATCTGTCCTATTTGCTTTGTTATTGCTGACATTGTCTTACGTCTCATGTTATTAACTCTCCAGTCCTCCACTCCACCTTTTCTGCACTTATTTATCTCATAGTAATGTATACGTGGCTGGTACGCTAACCAAATGGATATAGTTAACTGCGCTGATGCCCTAAGCACAAGCGGACTCGAGTTCCTTTTCATAGCTCGTCATCTGCTAAAGTAAGAGAAAGATTGGCCACCATCCTTCCGTGCACAGAGGTTACAAACTGCGGTGGCCATATCACATCACAGAGCCCATAATAGGAAACTATTTCGGGACAATTATTAACGTGTGCGTTATATATATCCACAGTATGTCCACCGTGTGCTTGCAAATAGGCTTGGCAGCAGCACCGCGTGGAACGCACAAGTCTCTGAAGGAAATTCCGTGGAATCAAGTGCCATTCAGGTGTAAGAGTAGCTTCGAGCTGTTGCAGATAAGCTGCAGAACCTTGCTTGTAGACTCTGTGTCCAATAGATGTTCTATAGGGGACATGTCTGATGATCGGGCAGGCCAATCAATCGTCACAATGTCCAGCTGCTGTAGATATTGCTGCGTAATGCATGCAGTGTGCGCATGTGCGTTATCCTGCTGGACAATCTGCAAGTCTAGATAATTTGTGAACGCAGGAGCAACCAATGAATCCGTGGCCTCGATTTGATATGTCACAGCATTAAAATTTCCACGGAGGACGTGAAGAGGCAAGCGGTTGTGAAAACTGAATCCTCCCCAAGTGTGAAAACTGCCACATCCAAATCGGTTGTGCTGACGAACACTGCAATCTGCAAAGCGATCTCCACACCATCGCCAAAATCCGCATTACGTCCATCAGCAAAGGATAGGTTGAATCTGCTTTCGTCTGTGAATAGGACAGCATTCCACTGCAGTCTAGTCCATCTGACATGTTACTGTGCCCATTGCAGGCGTTGCTGACGATGTCTGTGAGTCAAGCTTGGCCCAACATAAGGTCATCTTGCATTAAGGCCTGTATCTCCGAGTCGTCGTACGACTGTGATTTGAGAGACTTGCCTACGTCTACCCACTATTTCTATTGCTGTTTGACTTGCTGGGAGAAAACGATTCCATAGGTGACTCAGCACAATACGAGGATGCTGGGCAGGGGTAGTGACTCGTGGTTGGCCACTACGAAGTCTATCCCGGGAACTGCCCTTTGTTCCGTAACGTTCATTGAGACGTACAATAGTGGTGTGATGGAATTCATCCTTCTGGTAATGGGTCGCGAGCTCATTCCGGTCTCCAACATACCAATGGCGGTTGTTTTCAGATAATCATGGCAATTCAAGCACATGTACTGGGTGTTTTGTCTCAACAGCCATTTCATACCGAGTATACTGTCACAACGCGTACACATTTTCAGGGTCATAGCTGTTGGAAATCTTGTTGCACGTGTATCTTTTATTGTTTGCATGTAGGTCTGTACGCAATTCCAGCAGCCATTCGCTTTCTACCTCATGATAAACACGGGGAAAATCCAATACCACGCTTTTTAAACCAGCATCTCGGCTTCAGTATATATAATAGGGGTGCGTTGTTAATGTGCTTCAGTTTACGTCTTCTATTTTCTGTTAATGTGTTACTTTTGATATGACTGCCGATTTCAGTGTTATAATTTATTATGAGCTTGACTGGTCATCACTAGATACCATAAAATAAGCGTTGGCAATCATGGTTCATTAGTTCAATCATGGTTCATGGTTGTCCTGAGAAGGACAGTTGAGTGTGGCGGGATGAACGAACGAACGAACGAACGAAAATCTTTATTTTCAAAGGGTTAAGACTTGGGCACGCAGGCCCGTCTGACGTTCTGCCCTTCTTCTCTATTTCCTCTCATACATTCTTTCATTCAACATCTCTTATGAAGCAATTCTTTGACAACAAAAGAACAATAAGCATTAAAACGCATGAAAAATAATCAATAATACATGACTCGTTGAGGCAATGTTTAACATGGGCATCATAAATACCCAAGGTGGGTGTAACGTGCCACACATATGGGAATGTTGTTTTTTTTCTGGCTAGTTGTCGTTCGAGATAATTTACCATTATTATTGTCTTTGTTGCTGTTTTTTTTTTTAAGGGGGCATGTAGTCTGTCCTGAGGTAGTGTTCAAACAGGTTGCGACTGTATGTATAATGATTGGTGGTGTCTTTGATTTCTTGTGGAAGATTATTCCACAACTGAGTGGCAGAGTATGCTAAGCTTGTTTTATATAAGTCTATCCTAGATTTAGGGACATGAAGTATATTTAGTCGTTCACTATGTCTTGCGTTATATTTAAACAATGGCCAAAGGTAGCTTGGGGCATTTTGAAATAGGATTTTGTGAGTTAGTTTAGCCTTATTAAAAAGTAGGCGTTTGTGGAGTGGCAGTAACTGAAGACGTTCATGTAGGTTAGAATTGTCTGTAAACTTATCACCATTGGTTAGACGCACCGAGAGGATGGTGGGTTGTCTCTTCCTGAAGGGCTCCTGAATAGGGCTGACTGGAAGGTCGGGTCGGCTTGTTGTGGCACCAACTCATACACCGATGATGAAAGCTAACGTAGAGGAGTACGGGCGGCTGACCAGGGGGACAACTTGAGATTTGCACTTGAATTCTCTGTCTTTGCCTACATCGAGTCCTTATGAGAACTGGACATGACCGGGACCAGCCCCGGCGAGGACAACATAAGAAACATCCAACACGTAGAAATGCTAATAGAGGAAAATAACAACAAACGAAAGACTGCGGAACCTAGTAGGCCCGACCAAGGACCGGTCTTTATCAGGACCAGCATAAGATAGACAGAAAATTACCAGGCAGCACAAAAATAACCTTATCCGACAAACAGAGCGGAACCAATAAAACCAGTTCGAATTAGGACTAACAGTCCACACAACTACGGACCTCACCAATAACCAACGCCGAGGAAGCAGGTTAAATGAGGCCGAATTTGAAAATTTTGTTTTCGAATCAACCAACCAACCATAGTTCATTTTCGATGTTCACCTGTCTTGCATCGGGCCCGCCTTATTGTCCCGAGTATGCCATTTGGCCAAACAATATTGTTTGAGTTGTCCAATTATGGTGTACTAATGTGAGGCAGCTGATCTACAGTTTAACTGTGATATACTTTTTCTACAGATACGAACTCTGCAGGACATTATGGGTGGGGGTTAGGGGTTGTGGCGCCTCTTATCCGCAGGTGGCGATATCACATTTTGATTATTTTATTGAGTAAACTAACCCACACAACTAATTCGTCTCTTGTCAAAGGACACCATCTGCGTTGGTCCACGCCAGTTTATGGGATATTCGTAGTCAATCTCTACATCTAGAGACTGCTACACTATCTGCTACTCAATGAATGAGCCTTGTATTAGGACAACATTCCACATGTTATATTTGATGTCTCACTCCGGGACAAGGCAGTAGTTATGGTTTGGTCATAAATGAAACGACATTGTTTTACAATCCCAAAACAAACACACATTGTGTACGTCTGAATGCACGGACGTATAGATGACCAGCCTTTCCCTCACTTAGCGAGACCTTGAACCGTCGTCTGGCCGCTCCGTTGACTTGATCAGCACACACGTCATAACTTAAATCTTTACCATTTCACTACTGCTTGTCCACCCGGTGGTCATACGTTTGAAACCCACTCTACCCAAGTGGACCCTTACAATGCTTACAAGGCAGTACTATGGCAGGTATTGCGGTTGGGGTGTTGAGTGTTAGGCCGTTATATATTCTAGGCCACGACACACAATGTCGGGTATTAAGTTCCCTGCCCCGTAGCCTGACTTTTCCAGACAATTCACAGAAATGAATGAGAATTTTATCGTAGCCATTTATATAAGGCATCGACCCCAGAGCCGCACGGCATGGATAAAGTAATCTTGTCTCTGCTGGAGGTTCAATCAGACCCACTGTCTTGACAGGCAAGATCAATAATTGCTATACCTCAGTGGCTCAAGATACAAATACGCGCGCGTGCACACACACACACACACACACACACACACACACACACACACATACACACACACAAACACAACTACACGCGCATATGTGTATGTGTGTGTGTGTGTGGATGCATGAAGCGGGAAGAATGGCAATAGATAAAGAGACCCTCATGCCCAGGGTGTCTGCAATGTCCTGTGTCCATCTTCGTATTGCTCGACCCTTGCCGCATCTTCCAGGAATCATGTGTAATTCCATCGCTGTCCTCTCCAAGCTCTTGATCCTACCCTACATCTCCTCCCCTCCAACTTTGCCGTTGTAGCGAAATATTCCACTATTTCGTTCTCTAGAGTTGCCCACAGAATTTGGACCGCTGACCTCTGATGTCAGTAATAGTTGTTGTTGTTGTTGTTGTTGTTGTTGTTGTTGTTGTTGCTGTTGCTGTTGTTGTTGTTGTTGTTGTTGTTATTGTTGTTGTTGTTGCGTTCGCTAGCTTTAAACTCAAACGTAGTTCATATACGTGCTACTACGTCTGGTGCACTGGACTGATGTTTGCGTGTGGATTAGTTTTCCCTATTACCATTGTCCCTTGCCATCAGGCGATCCCACTCCGGCTTCTGAGCTACTTGTTATTTACCTCACCAAGCCAATTACGAGAAATCAACATTTTAGGCCAACTGGCCGGTGTAGGGGTTAAATCGGCTACCTCGACATCAACACACCGGATGTTTAAGAACGAGCGCTCTGATCTATGCCGCCATGCAGACTTCATCTTTGTCAGCTAATTTCTTTAAAGACACTTTCATTACGGTGATCTCATCATTCTTTTAATAAAATACATCACCGCAGCTTCCACATAATTCCTCACTTGTCTGCTAATTATCCACGATTGGCACCGGTGCATTAGGATTGTCTCAGTATAGCTATTAAGAACTTATTTCTTACCTCGACTGACAAAGATACTGTGCAGAGAATATGTGAAATGCTTCTTTTGCTTGAGTTATTCCACTTTTCACTGACTTAATGCATCGTCTAAATGATGTCATTAAAGTAGCCACGTACTGAAATACGTTGACTTTTTATTTAATGAATATGTTTCTTTCACTTGCTTTGAATTAAAGCAGTGGTTCTCAACCGGTGGGGAATTATTTTAGGGTTTCCAGGGGGGGGGGGGGGGGGGGGGGCCTGGAAACCCTATTTCATTTTCCTTCATTTCCCTCCCCTGAGGGGGGGGGGGGGGGAATGAAGATCATTTCAAGATCGCGTTAATACAAGAACCGATTACTTGATATTGCTTTTCCCTTCATACTTTACAGTTATGCACGTCTCATCCTACTAAAATTCATTTTATAAAGTAAGTAGACCAACAAATCACGTTTTATGTGGATGTTTATACCTGTTTTAACATATTTACCTTCCATTTTTATGTAAACTGTGTAGGGGTGGGGGGATTTTTAGGTAGGAAATATGAAAAGGGGGGGGGGTGGAATGACGTTCTGAAAATATGGTTAAGGGGGGAACGGACCAAATTTTTTATAGGAAGGGGGGGGGGGGATGACGTTCTGAAAATATGATGAAGGGGGGCACGGGCCAAAAAAGGTTGAGAACCACTGAACTAAAGAGTAGTCCAGACGTGTGCAACTACTTCTACTGCACACGACTGATTTGTCCATGTATCTTAGCTTTCTCTATTACTATTGACCCTTGCCATCAAGCTAACTTACTCCAACTTCTAAGGTACTTGTAATAATTCACTTTGAAACTGATTTTAATTACCATAACTTGTGTGTTTCTGTGATGCAAAATCATTTGTTTTGACTTTCTGTTGCAATTTTAATGAGATGCATATAACATGAGATGCAATACAATTCCCCGCCAAATTCCTCCTCAAAATTTAAAATATTTGAGTAGCGGAGTTAATTCTGCAGCTTTTAATAAAAACAGCAACACATGTGGAAAAATAAAATAACGTTGTACAGGTAATTTGATTGCAGCATGCAAACTGAAGCTCGTATGTTAATTTTATTAAGTGTAATCTATTTTTGCGTTCGCAGAGTACTTTTTTTTTTTTTTTTACACAGTTTGAATAGGAGTCTCTGTGGCGAAATGACCACTCGGCCTCAGAAGGTTGTGGGTTCGATTCCGCGTCCTTTGGTTCACGAGTAATATTTTTCAGAGACTCATGGGTCGTCGCTGGAGCTACGGAGTTCGTGCTTTGTGCGACGCTTTCCTCGCTGCGGAAAGAGACTGAACCATATGGGCTAAAAACCCGGTGCAATGAAGTCGACCCTGTCGACTTTATAGCGACTTTTTAAGCGACACAGTTTGAATATATAATGCTAGATAGTACAAGAATATTATGCTAATAATCTACTTGCAGCTCAGTGATGGGGTGATAAAGGAACGTTGGCTGACTGAAGAAATATTTCCTTCCATTTTCATTCCTTTTTTCTGCCATAGTCACGTGAGCGGAAAGAAGATTGCGCTATATGTTACACTCCCATTAATGCTCTTATTTAGGCTGCACCGGAAATGCTTTTTCTGACCTTTTGAACTTCTGTGGCATGCCAGTGCCATACTTCACATTTTTGGCCAGAGGTCTATACATCGTCAACCATTTCCTACCTGTGAAAGCACATTCCAGGCCGCGCCAGTCTCGGTGTAACGTTTTCTCGGCATAGGGTGGCTTCTAGAAATGATGTGAGAAGAGTCGAGAAGCCACTAGCACGTGACATTCCTTTCGTCCCGGTGATGATACTTGAGTTGATGGCCTCTGTTGCCATGGAAGTAGTCAAAAAAGACTTAGTGTTGACTATTTCAGCACAATTGGAAGCAAACGGGCGTGAAGAGAAATTAGAATGCAGAGTGCGGTAAATGTGAAAATAAGTACAGAGGAAACAGTGTACACACACTCATACACACACAAACCCACACAGACACAGACAGACAGACACACAGACACACACATACACACACACACACACACATATATATATATATATATATATATATATATATATATATATATATATATATATATATATATATATATATGTGCGCGTGTGTGTGCGCGCGGTGTGTGTGTGCATGTGTGTGTGTGTGTGCAAGAAACTGTGGTGGTAAACTGGCTAATGTGATTGCTTATGTCATCTTTCTTTTCTAAATCGCTACACGACATCGTCAATCGTCGTCGTCGTCTTCTTCTTCTTCTTCTTCTTCTTCTTCTTCTTCTTCTTCTTCTTCTTCTTCTTCTTCTTCTTCTTCTTCTTCTTCTTCTTCTTCTTCTTCTTTCGCCACTTATACTTCATTGGGTCATAGGCTCTCTACCAAATCACTCAAAGCCGTTCTATCTTTACAAAAATAGTTAGGTCCATGCCCTCTCCATATAATTCATTTCTGCCGCCTCTTATTCTCTTCTCTGTGTGTTTTAGGTCTTCCTAAATTTCTCTTGTTCTGTGAATTCCAAACAAAGGCCTTTCTAGTTATACCATTCGGGCCTTTCTAGTTATACCATTCGGGCCTTTCTAGTTATACCATTCGGGCCTTTCTAGTTATACCATTCGGGATTTCTCATTTACTCCCATCCAGCGTCAGTGTCTTTCCTTCTGCTCCTGGTTCACTGATATTTGTGTAGTTCTTTCAACGAACACTAGTCTGGGATTATATCATTCTAGTCTGTGATTCTATCGCTGCAGTCTGTGATTAATTCGCTCCAGTTTGTGATTCTATCGCACCAGTTTACTCCTTGTATTTTTAGCAGACATCAATTAATTCACAAAGTTTGTAGTTTATTCGTAATCATAATAGTTGTTTTTAATGTGTCTTATCCATAGATCGATCTTTTATATGTTTATTCTTCAGAATTATTTAAAGTGCTCGTTTCATTAATCACATGTCAGACAGACAAATCCTAAAGCATAATTTTATATACTTAGTTACACGCATATATTTTAACATTCTAAAGCAAGACATTCGCACCAGCGGCATAACTATGTTTTCTCAGACAGGGCTTCACATTCTAAAATTTACTCATCAAGCGCTAACCCCGTTATGATCCCTTGTCAAAAGCTTGCCCTAGTTGATCCTAATTTCTGAAGTCATCCAATCACGAATATTACAAATACTGCATGCCCGATCAACAATGTCTGGATATCTACACCAAATTGCTCTAAGCATAACCCTCTGTCGACCCCTAAGATAGCAGTCACACACGCGATGGCGTATTTCCAATTTAATATATTGGTGTCGTACAGTCAAACTGTATTTAATAAAACAAACTTTGCTTTTAGGTTATCATTTATATATGAAATGCCCCTGTGCCTGGTTAGAATTATACTGTTTTACTAAATGTTCTGCTCCACGCATGCTATTATTTTTATGATTGATTGATTGCTTATCATCGCCATCTTCTAGTTTTGTGGTCAAGCGTCGTGCAGATGAATAGATGACCTTGGTGAACCCGATTGCTTGCACTGGGTGGTGTCATTCCATGTGATTGTAAAATGTCTTTGCTGTCGTAAGCCCATCCTATTCTCGGGCGTCCTCTTGCTCTCGTATCATGAAATGTTGCAGTCGTTTGGTGGAAATGGATAACCCCGGTGGCAGGCTTTTTTTTTTACCCCCATGTAGATATCATTTTAAATTGGAAGATTTTATTCCTAATACATAATTCAGTTAACCTTGAAATATTTTTCGTTGTTGGAGCGTGTTAGTTTTTATTTCCCATGAGTTGTTTCCATGATGGTTGCCTCAAAGTGCCTACACCGGCAACCGTCGAGGTATTAACTCATAATAATGAAAAAACAGCAACGAAGGACGAGGAATTAACTTGGTCCTTCCCTTGAATACAATGATAATCAACGGCAAAAGTCAAGATATCAAAGCGCTACCAGAAGTTTATTCCGTGCAGACATGGAACATTAAACTCACGCAGACCTGTAGGTTGACCCCTATAGAGGGTCGGCACTACTTTCCAACCCACAAAAGAGTGCCCAGTTACTGGCTCTGCTTGACGCCTGATCACTGATTCCATTAAGTGTAATTCCACCTAGGTTTTTCCCCCGGTTACTTCATGCGGTATATCATCAACAGATCCCTCTCCTGACTCATAGGTCTCACGCTCATATCATCGGCCAGAGGTCACCTCACACAGATCCTTTAAAACCCGTCTTGTTCGAAACACAATCACAGTCCCTGTTGCTTCTACTGACGTGTCCACTTTCTCTTGGTTCTTTGTTAACGTCCACTTTCGTGTCCGAGGGGGAATTCCCTTTTTCCCAATTTTACTTTTCTGGGGGGGGCCCGCCGTATGGCAAAATTTGCCCCTCCCATTAAAATTTTAATTTTTCCCTTTTTAACTAATGTGTTAAAAAATTTTGTATAATCAAAAACTAACTACAACCATAAAAAAACGACAAATACTGGTTGCCCCCCTTATCTACCCTAAAAAAAAATAAAAGGGTATACGACGGGCACGCCACCTCCAAACCCCCCACGTTGGACGTCGTGTGGCTGATCATGGGGAATCAGACCAACTAATAAACATATTAGTCCCTCCCTTGTCTTAATAGAAAGTGTGTCCTAGCTCAGGTACTACCATGAGTTTCGGACGAGGGTAATAATGGGGTTTCCAAGTAGATACCCTCATTGTTGATTATCGTTGCTGTTATTATTGTATATTTCCCTATATTTTCCTTCTTACAATTTTTCCATTGTGGGTAGGGTGACATGTGCTCCACGAGATCCCAGAAATATTTTTTTTGTGGATATGTTGAGAGCGATGACTGATTATTATGAAACTTAAAGTGATAATGACACGTAAACAATTAATTTAACTAGAGATTCATTTAATGATTAACCTTATAATCAAATACTTTCCCGAACAATGATTTAAATTTAAACCCAAACCATACTATAATATTTTAATAATTAATACCCAATTAACTAACATTTGTTATTTAACCCCGAATTAAACATTTAAAAAAATGTTCACTGTCAAAAAGTTCACTTCACAGTTACAATACTTGTATGCTCGATCCGTGTCCGAAAACCAATGTTTGAACAAACCCAGCGATCAAACATTGAGTAGATACTTCCGAGGCCCTAGTTTTTCATTCATACACTCTGTCAATATGGAAAAATTGCTACCATGTGTATCTATATCCTAAATCACATCTTACATACATTATATATTTTGTCAATTAATGAAAAATGTTATTTAATAAGGTGCGTTTGAATTTTAATTATTTAAATTTTTTAACACCATAAAAGAACAGAACATTAAAAAATAATTAAAGAACTTATAACAAGATCTGTTCCTCTATTAATTATAATCGACTTAGAATGTCTGCAAGATTATTTTCCTTTCCCGGATGTGACAGATACAAAGTATAATTTGTAATAGTAAAGACCATTGGAATTCTGAGTTCTTCGGATGACCCGATTTTAATATTTTTAAAGGGTTTGTTATCCGAAAGAACCCGAAATTTTTTACCAAGTAGATATTTGGAATTTTCAAACTTTTCCGATTTAAAAGCTAATTTTTTTTCCTTTTTTTTTTTAGTTTTTTTTAAAAATAAACAGCAAAAAATTTTTC